>CALNHX010001303.1:0-236806 GCA_940337035.1 Agriotes lineatus
ATACGGCATCCAATTGCTATTAAGGGGATAGAGATATTTCCTTTGTAATTCTGGAACTCGTAAAATACACCAGAAGTGCACGTAAAGCTTAGTATTTCCATATGATAATCTGCAATTATATAATTTGAAAAATACACACAAGACGAAAATCTCAGAGCGTTATTTCGACAGCCAGCTGTACTAAATTGTTCATATTCTGCCTGATGGGTGCCATGAATACGGATAAAATATATTAAAATGTAATGAAAAGTCCGCGGAAGTCACAAATGTTCTTGTTAAACGCTATCTTAATGTAAATACGGCATCCAATTGCTATTAAGGGGATAGAGATATTTCCTTTGTAATTCTGGAACTCGTAAAATACACCAGAAGTGCACGTAAAGCTTAGTATTTCCATATGATAATCTGCAATTATATAATTTGAAAAATACACACAAGACGAAAATCTCAGAGCGTTATTTCGACAGCCAGCTGTACTAAATTGTTCATATTCTGCCTGATGGGTGCCATGAATACGGATAAAATATATTAAAATGTAATGAAAAGTCCGCGGAAGTCACAAATGTTCTTGTTAAACGCTATCTTAATGTAAATACGGCATCCAATTGCTATTAAGGGGATAGAGATATTTCCTTTGTAATTCTGGAACTCGTAAAATACACCAGAAGTGCACGTAAAGCTTAGTATTTCCATATGATAATCTGCAATTATATAATTTGAAAAATACACACAAGACGAAAATCTCAGAGCGTTATTTCGACAGCCAGCTGTACTAAATTGTTCATATTCTGCCTGATGGGTGCCATGAATACGGATAAAATATATTAAAATGTAATGAAAAGTCCGCGGAAGTCACAAATGTTCTTGTTAAACGCTATCTTAATGTAAATACGGCATCCAATTGCTATTAAGGGGATAGAGATATTTCCTTTGTAATTCTGGAACTCGTAAAATACACCAGAAGTGCACGTAAAGCTTAGTATTTCCATATGATAATCTGCAATTATATAATTTGAAAAATACACACAAGACGAAAATCTCAGAGCGTTATTTCGACAGCCAGCTGTACTAAATTGTTCATATTCTGCCTGATGGGTGCCATGAATACGGATAAAATATATTAAAATGTAATGAAAAGTCCGCGGAAGTCACAAATGTTCTTGTTAAACGCTATCTTAATGTAAATACGGCATCCAATTGCTATTAAGGGGATAGAGATATTTCCTTTGTAATTCTGGAACTCGTAAAATACACCAGAAGTGCACGTAAAGCTTAGTATTTCCATATGATAATCTGCAATTATATAATTTGAAAAATACACACAAGACGAAAATCTCAGAGCGTTATTTCGACAGCCAGCTGTACTAAATTGTTCATATTCTGCCTGATGGGTGCCATGAATACGGATAAAATATATTAAAATGTAATGAAAAGTCCGCGGAAGTCACAAATGTTCTTGTTAAACGCTATCTTAATGTAAATACGGCATCCAATTGCTATTAAGGGGATAGAGATATTTCCTTTGTAATTCTGGAACTCGTAAAATACACCAGAAGTGCACGTAAAGCTTAGTATTTCCATATGATAATCTGCAATTATATAATTTGAAAAATACACACAAGACGAAAATCTCAGAGCGTTATTTCGACAGCCAGCTGTACTAAATTGTTCATATTCTGCCTGATGGGTGCCATGAATACGGATAAAATATATTAAAATGTAATGAAAAGTCCGCGGAAGTCACAAATGTTCTTGTTAAACGCTATCTTAATGTAAATACGGCATCCAATTGCTATTAAGGGGATAGAGATATTTCCTTTGTAATTCTGGAACTCGTAAAATACACCAGAAGTGCACGTAAAGCTTAGTATTTCCATATGATAATCTGCAATTATATAATTTGAAAAATACACACAAGACGAAAATCTCAGAGCGTTATTTCGACAGCCAGCTGTACTAAATTGTTCATATTCTGCCTGATGGGTGCCATGAATACGGATAAAATATATTAAAATGTAATGAAAAGTCCGCGGAAGTCACAAATGTTCTTGTTAAACGCTATCTTAATGTAAATACGGCATCCAATTGCTATTAAGGGGATAGAGATATTTCCTTTGTAATTCTGGAACTCGTAAAATACACCAGAAGTGCACGTAAAGCTTAGTATTTCCATATGATAATCTGCAATTATATAATTTGAAAAATACACACAAGACGAAAATCTCAGAGCGTTATTTCGACAGCCAGCTGTACTAAATTGTTCATATTCTGCCTGATGGGTGCCATGAATACGGATAAAATATATTAAAATGTAATGAAAAGTCCGCGGAAGTCACAAATGTTCTTGTTAAACGCTATCTTAATGTAAATACGGCATCCAATTGCTATTAAGGGGATAGAGATATTTCCTTTGTAATTCTGGAACTCGTAAAATACACCAGAAGTGCACGTAAAGCTTAGTATTTCCATATGATAATCTGCAATTATATAATTTGAAAAATACACACAAGACGAAAATCTCAGAGCGTTATTTCGACAGCCAGCTGTACTAAATTGTTCATATTCTGCCTGATGGGTGCCATGAATACGGATAAAATATATTAAAATGTAATGAAAAGTCCGCGGAAGTCACAAATGTTCTTGTTAAACGCTATCTTAATGTAAATACGGCATCCAATTGCTATTAAGGGGATAGAGATATTTCCTTTGTAATTCTGGAACTCGTAAAATACACCAGAAGTGCACGTAAAGCTTAGTATTTCCATATGATAATCTGCAATTATATAATTTGAAAAATACACACAAGACGAAAATCTCAGAGCGTTATTTCGACAGCCAGCTGTACTAAATTGTTCATATTCTGCCTGATGGGTGCCATGAATACGGATAAAATATATTAAAATGTAATGAAAAGTCCGCGGAAGTCACAAATGTTCTTGTTAAACGCTATCTTAATGTAAATACGGCATCCAATTGCTATTAAGGGGATAGAGATATTTCCTTTGTAATTCTGGAACTCGTAAAATACACCAGAAGTGCACGTAAAGCTTAGTATTTCCATATGATAATCTGCAATTATATAATTTGAAAAATACACACAAGACGAAAATCTCAGAGCGTTATTTCGACAGCCAGCTGTACTAAATTGTTCATATTCTGCCTGATGGGTGCCATGAATACGGATAAAATATATTAAAATGTAATGAAAAGTCCGCGGAAGTCACAAATGTTCTTGTTAAACGCTATCTTAATGTAAATACGGCATCCAATTGCTATTAAGGGGATAGAGATATTTCCTTTGTAATTCTGGAACTCGTAAAATACACCAGAAGTGCACGTAAAGCTTAGTATTTCCATATGATAATCTGCAATTATATAATTTGAAAAATACACACAAGACGAAAATCTCAGAGCGTTATTTCGACAGCCAGCTGTACTAAATTGTTCATATTCTGCCTGATGGGTGCCATGAATACGGATAAAATATATTAAAATGTAATGAAAAGTCCGCGGAAGTCACAAATGTTCTTGTTAAACGCTATCTTAATGTAAATACGGCATCCAATTGCTATTAAGGGGATAGAGATATTTCCTTTGTAATTCTGGAACTCGTAAAATACACCAGAAGTGCACGTAAAGCTTAGTATTTCCATATGATAATCTGCAATTATATAATTTGAAAAATACACACAAGACGAAAATCTCAGAGCGTTATTTCGACAGCCAGCTGTACTAAATTGTTCATATTCTGCCTGATGGGTGCCATGAATACGGATAAAATATATTAAAATGTAATGAAAAGTCCGCGGAAGTCACAAATGTTCTTGTTAAACGCTATCTTAATGTAAATACGGCATCCAATTGCTATTAAGGGGATAGAGATATTTCCTTTGTAATTCTGGAACTCGTAAAATACACCAGAAGTGCACGTAAAGCTTAGTATTTCCATATGATAATCTGCAATTATATAATTTGAAAAATACACACAAGACGAAAATCTCAGAGCGTTATTTCGACAGCCAGCTGTACTAAATTGTTCATATTCTGCCTGATGGGTGCCATGAATACGGATAAAATATATTAAAATGTAATGAAAAGTCCGCGGAAGTCACAAATGTTCTTGTTAAACGCTATCTTAATGTAAATACGGCATCCAATTGCTATTAAGGGGATAGAGATATTTCCTTTGTAATTCTGGAACTCGTAAAATACACCAGAAGTGCACGTAAAGCTTAGTATTTCCATATGATAATCTGCAATTATATAATTTGAAAAATACACACAAGACGAAAATCTCAGAGCGTTATTTCGACAGCCAGCTGTACTAAATTGTTCATATTCTGCCTGATGGGTGCCATGAATACGGATAAAATATATTAAAATGTAATGAAAAGTCCGCGGAAGTCACAAATGTTCTTGTTAAACGCTATCTTAATGTAAATACGGCATCCAATTGCTATTAAGGGGATAGAGATATTTCCTTTGTAATTCTGGAACTCGTAAAATACACCAGAAGTGCACGTAAAGCTTAGTATTTCCATATGATAATCTGCAATTATATAATTTGAAAAATACACACAAGACGAAAATCTCAGAGCGTTATTTCGACAGCCAGCTGTACTAAATTGTTCATATTCTGCCTGATGGGTGCCATGAATACGGATAAAATATATTAAAATGTAATGAAAAGTCCGCGGAAGTCACAAATGTTCTTGTTAAACGCTATCTTAATGTAAATACGGCATCCAATTGCTATTAAGGGGATAGAGATATTTCCTTTGTAATTCTGGAACTCGTAAAATACACCAGAAGTGCACGTAAAGCTTAGTATTTCCATATGATAATCTGCAATTATATAATTTGAAAAATACACACAAGACGAAAATCTCAGAGCGTTATTTCGACAGCCAGCTGTACTAAATTGTTCATATTCTGCCTGATGGGTGCCATGAATACGGATAAAATATATTAAAATGTAATGAAAAGTCCGCGGAAGTCACAAATGTTCTTGTTAAACGCTATCTTAATGTAAATACGGCATCCAATTGCTATTAAGGGGATAGAGATATTTCCTTTGTAATTCTGGAACTCGTAAAATACACCAGAAGTGCACGTAAAGCTTAGTATTTCCATATGATAATCTGCAATTATATAATTTGAAAAATACACACAAGACGAAAATCTCAGAGCGTTATTTCGACAGCCAGCTGTACTAAATTGTTCATATTCTGCCTGATGGGTGCCATGAATACGGATAAAATATATTAAAATGTAATGAAAAGTCCGCGGAAGTCACAAATGTTCTTGTTAAACGCTATCTTAATGTAAATACGGCATCCAATTGCTATTAAGGGGATAGAGATATTTCCTTTGTAATTCTGGAACTCGTAAAATACACCAGAAGTGCACGTAAAGCTTAGTATTTCCATATGATAATCTGCAATTATATAATTTGAAAAATACACACAAGACGAAAATCTCAGAGCGTTATTTCGACAGCCAGCTGTACTAAATTGTTCATATTCTGCCTGATGGGTGCCATGAATACGGATAAAATATATTAAAATGTAATGAAAAGTCCGCGGAAGTCACAAATGTTCTTGTTAAACGCTATCTTAATGTAAATACGGCATCCAATTGCTATTAAGGGGATAGAGATATTTCCTTTGTAATTCTGGAACTCGTAAAATACACCAGAAGTGCACGTAAAGCTTAGTATTTCCATATGATAATCTGCAATTATATAATTTGAAAAATACACACAAGACGAAAATCTCAGAGCGTTATTTCGACAGCCAGCTGTACTAAATTGTTCATATTCTGCCTGATGGGTGCCATGAATACGGATAAAATATATTAAAATGTAATGAAAAGTCCGCGGAAGTCACAAATGTTCTTGTTAAACGCTATCTTAATGTAAATACGGCATCCAATTGCTATTAAGGGGATAGAGATATTTCCTTTGTAATTCTGGAACTCGTAAAATACACCAGAAGTGCACGTAAAGCTTAGTATTTCCATATGATAATCTGCAATTATATAATTTGAAAAATACACACAAGACGAAAATCTCAGAGCGTTATTTCGACAGCCAGCTGTACTAAATTGTTCATATTCTGCCTGATGGGTGCCATGAATACGGATAAAATATATTAAAATGTAATGAAAAGTCCGCGGAAGTCACAAATGTTCTTGTTAAACGCTATCTTAATGTAAATACGGCATCCAATTGCTATTAAGGGGATAGAGATATTTCCTTTGTAATTCTGGAACTCGTAAAATACACCAGAAGTGCACGTAAAGCTTAGTATTTCCATATGATAATCTGCAATTATATAATTTGAAAAATACACACAAGACGAAAATCTCAGAGCGTTATTTCGACAGCCAGCTGTACTAAATTGTTCATATTCTGCCCTGATGGGTGCCATGAATACGGATCAAATATATTAAAATGTAATGAAAAGTCCGCGGAAGTCACAAATGTTCTTGTTAAACGCTATCTTAATGTAAATACGGCATCCTATTGCTATTAAGGGGATAGAGATATTTCCTTTGTAATTCTGGAACTCGTAAAATACACCAGAAGTGCACGTAAAGCTTAGTATTTCCATATGATAATCTGCAATTATATAATTTGAAAAATACACACAAGACGAAAATCTCAGAGCGTTATTTCGACAGCCAGCTGTACTAAATTGTTCATATTCTGCCTGATGGGTGCCATGAATACGGATAAAATATATTAAAATGTAATGAAAAGTCCGCGGAAGTCACAAATGTTCTTGTTAAACGCTATCTTAATGTAAATACGGCATCCAATTGCTATTAAGGGGATAGAGATATTTCCTTTGTAATTCTGGAACTCGTAAAATACACCAGAAGTGCACGTAAAGCTTAGTATTTCCATATGATAATCTGCAATTATATAATTTGAAAAATACACACAAGACGAAAATCTCAGAGCGTTATTTCGACAGCCAGCTGTACTAAATTGTTCATATTCTGCCTGATGGGTGCCATGAATACGGATAAAATATATTAAAATGTAATTAAAAGTCCGCGGAAGTCACAAATGTTCTTGTTAAACGCTATCTTAATGTAAATACGGCATCCAATTGCTATTAAGGGGATAGAGATATTTCCTTTGTAATTCTAGAACTCGTAAAATACACCAGAAGTGCACGTAAAGCTTAGTATTTCCATATGATAATCTGCAATTATATAATTTGAAAAATACACACAAGACGAAAATCTCAGAGCGTTATTTCGACAGCCAGCTGTACTAAATTGTTCATATTCTGCCTGATGGGTGCCATGAATACGGATAAAATATATTAAAATGTAATGAAAAGTCCGCGGAAGTCACAAATGTTCTTGTTAAACGCTATCTTAATGTAAATACGGCATCCAATTGCTATTAAGGGGATAGAGATATTTCCTTTGTAATTCTGGAACTCGTAAAATACACCAGAAGTGCACGTAAAGCTTAGTATTTCCATATGATAATCTGCAATTATATAATTTGAAAAATACACACAAGACGAAAATCTCAGAGCGTTATTTCGACAGCCAGCTGTACTAAATTGTTCATATTCTGCCTGATGGGTGCCATGAATACGGATAAAATATATTAAAATGTAATGAAAAGTCCGCGGAAGTCACAAATGTTCTTGTTAAACGCTATCTTAATGTAAATACGGCATCCAATTGCTATTAAGGGGATAGAGATATTTCCTTTGTAATTCTGGAACTCGTAAAATACACCAGAAGTGCACGTAAAGCTTAGTATTTCCATATGATAATCTGCAATTATATAATTTGAAAAATACACACAAGACGAAAATCTCAGAGCGTTATTTCGACAGCCAGCTGTACTAAATTGTTCATATTCTGCCTGATGGGTGCCATGAATACGTATAAAATATATTAAAATGTAATGAAAAGTCCGCGGAAGTCACAAATGTTCTTGTTAAACGCTATCTTAATGTAAATACGGCATCCAATTGCTATTAAGGGGATAGAGATATTTCCTTTGTAATTCTGGAACTCGTAAAATACACCAGAAGTGCACGTAAAGCTTAGTATTTCCATATGATAATCTGCAATTATATAATTTGAAAAATACACACAAGACGAAAATCTCAGAGCGTTATTTCGACAGCCAGCTGTACTAAATTGTTCATATTCTGCCTGATGGGTGCCATGAATACGGATAAAATATATTAAAATGTAATGAAAAGTCCGCGGAAGTCACAAATGTTCTTGTTAAACGCTATCTTAATGTAAATACGGCATCCAATTGCTATTAAGGGGATAGAGATATTTCCTTTGTAATTCTGGAACTCGTAAAATACACCAGAAGTGCACGTAAAGCTTAGTATTTCCATATGATAATCTGCAATTATATAATTTGAAAAATACACACAAGACGAAAATCTCAGAGCGTTATTTCGACAGCCAGCTGTACTAAATTGTTCATATTCTGCCTGATGGGTGCCATGAATACGGATAAAATATATTAAAATGTAATGAAAAGTCCGCGGAAGTCACAAATGTTCTTGTTAAACGCTATCTTAATGTAAATACGGCATCCAATTGCTATTAAGGGGATAGAGATATTTCCTTTGTAATTCTGGAACTCGTAAAATACACCAGAAGTGCACGTAAAGCTTAGTATTTCCATATGATAATCTGCAATTATATAATTTGAAAAATACACACAAGACGAAAATCTCAGAGCGTTATTTCGACAGCCAGCTGTACTAAATTGTTCATATTCTGCCTGATGGGTGCCATGAATACGGATAAAATATATTAAAATGTAATGAAAAGTCCGCGGAAGTCACAAATGTTCTTGTTAAACGCTATCTTAATGTAAATACGGCATCCAATTGCTATTAAGGGGATAGAGATATTTCCTTTGTAATTCTGGAACTCGTAAAATACACCAGAAGTGCACGTAAAGCTTAGTATTTCCATATGATAATCTGCAATTATATAATTTGAAAAATACACACAAGACGAAAATCTCAGAGCGTTATTTCGACAGCCAGCTGTACTAAATTGTTCATATTCTGCCTGATGGGTGCCATGAATACGGATAAAATATATTAAAATGTAATGAAAAGTCCGCGGAAGTCACAAATGTTCTTGTTAAACGCTATCTTAATGTAAATACGGCATCCAATTGCTATTAAGGGGATAGAGATATTTCCTTTGTAATTCTGGAACTCGTAAAATACACCAGAAGTGCACGTAAAGCTTAGTATTTCCATATGATAATCTGCAATTATATAATTTGAAAAATACACACAAGACGAAAATCTCAGAGCGTTATTTCGACAGCCAGCTGTACTAAATTGTTCATATTCTGCCTGATGGGTGCCATGAATACGGATAAAATATATTAAAATGTAATGAAAAGTCCGCGGAAGTCACAAATGTTCTTGTTAAACGCTATCTTAATGTAAATACGGCATCCAATTGCTATTAAGGGGATAGAGATATTTCCTTTGTAATTCTGGAACTCGTAAAATACACCAGAAGTGCACGTAAAGCTTAGTATTTCCATATGATAATCTGCAATTATATAATTTGAAAAATACACACAAGACGAAAATCTCAGAGCGTTATTTCGACAGCCAGCTGTACTAAATCGTTCATATAGTGCCTGATGGATGCCATGAATACGGATAATATATATTAAACTATAATGAAAAGTCCTCGGAAGTCTCAAATGCTCTTGTTAAAAGCTATAATAATTCAAATTCAGCATCCAATTGCTAGGAAGGGCATAGAGATATTTCCTTTGTAATTCTGGAACTCGTAAAACACCAGAAGTGCACGTAAAGCTTAGTATTTCCATATGATAATCTGCAATTATATAATCTGAAAAATACACACAAGACGAAAGTCTCAGAGCGTGATTTCGACAGCCAGCTGTACTAAATCGTTCATATTCTGCCTGATGGGTGCCATGAATACGGATAAAATATATTAAAATGTAATGAAAAGTCCGCGGAAGTCACAAATGTTCTTGTTAAACGCTATCTTAATGTAAATACGGCATCCAATTGCTATTAAGGGGATAGAGATATTTCCTTTGTAATTCTGGAACTCGTAAAATACACCAGAAGTGCACGTAAAGCTTAGTATTTCCATATGATAATCTGCAATTATATAATTTGAAAAATACACACAAGACGAAAATCTCAGAGCGTGATTTCGAGAACCAGCTGTACTAAATCGTTCATATTCTGCCTGATGGGTGCCATGAATACGGATAAAATATATTAAAATGTAAAGAAAAGTCCGCGGAAGTCACAAATGTTCTTGTTAAACGCTATCTTAATGCAAATACGGCATCCAATTGCTAGGAAGGGGATAGAGATATTTTCTTTGAAATTCTGGAACTCGTTAAATACACCAGAAGTGCACGTAAAGCTTAGTATTTCCATATGATAATCTGCAATTATATAATCTGAAAAATACACACAAGACGAAAATTTCAGAGCGTTATTTCGACAGCCAGCTGTACTAAATCGTTCATATTCTGCTTGATGGGTGCCATGAATACGGATAAAATATATTAAAATGTAATGAAAAGTCCGCTGAAGTCACAAATGTTCTTGTTAAACGCTATCTTAATGCAAATACGGCACCCAATTGCTAGGAAGGGGATAGAGATATTTCCTTTGTAATTCTGGAACTCGTAAAATACACCAGAAGTGCACGTAAAGCTTAGTATTTCCATATGATAATCTGCAATTACATAATCTGAAAAATACACACAAGACGAAAATCTCAGAGCGTTATTTCGACAGTCAGTTGTACTAAATCATTCATTTTCTGCCTGATGGGTGCCATGAATACGGATAAAATATATTAAAATGTAATGAAAAATCCGCGGAAGATACAAATGTTTTTGTTAAACGCTATCTTAATGCAAATACGGCCTCCAATTGCTAAGAAGGGGATAGAGATATTTCCTTTGTAATTCTGGAACTCGTAAAATACACCAGAAGTGCACGTAAAGCTTAGTATTTCCATATGATAATCTGCAATTATATAATCTGAAAAATACACACAAGACGAAAATCTCAGAGCGTGATTTCGAAAACCAGCTGTACTAAATCGTTCATATTCTGCCTGATGGGTGCCATGAATACGGATAAAATATATTAAAATGTAACGAAAAGTCCGCGGAAGTCACAAATGTTCTTGTTAAACGCTATCTTAATGCAAATACGGCATCCAATTGCTAGGAAGGGGATAGAGATATTTCCTTTGTAATTCTGGAACTCGTAAAATACACCAGAAGTGCACGTAAAGCTTAGTATTTCCATATGATAATCTGCAATTACATAATCTGAAAAATACACACAAGACGAAAATCTCAGAGCGTGATTTCGAAAACCAGCTGTACTAAATCGTTCATATTCTGCCTGATGGGTGCCATGAATACGGATAAAATATATTAAAATGTAATGAAAAGTCCGCGGAAGTCACAAATGTTCTTGTTAAACGCTATCTTAATGCAAATACGGCATCCAATTGCTAGGAAGGGGATAGAGATATTTTCTTTGAAATTCTGGAACTCGTTAAATACACCAGAAGTGCACGTAAAGCTTAGTATTTCCATATGATAATCTGCAATTATATAATCTGAAAAATACACACAAGACGAAAATTTCAGAGCGTTATTTCGACAGCCAGCTGTACTAAATCGTTCATATTCTGCTTGATGGGTGCCATGAATACGGATAAAATATATTAAAATGTAATGAAAAGTCCGCTGAAGTCACAAATGTACTTGTTAAACGCTATCTTAATGCAAATACGGCATCCAATTGCTAGGAAGGGGATAGAGATATTTTCTTTGTAATTCTGGAACTCGTAAAATACACCAGAAGTGCACGTAAAGCTTAGTATTTCCATATGATAATCTGCAATTACATAATCTGAAAAATACACACAAGACGAAAATCTCAGAGCGTGATTTCGAAAACCAGCTGTACTAAATCGTTCATATTCTGCCTGATGGGTGCCATGAATACGGATAAAATATATTAAAATGTAATGAAAAGTCCGCTGAAGTCACAAATGTTCTTGTTAAACGCTATCTTAATGCAAATACGGCATCCAATTGCTAGGAAGGCGATAGAGATATTTCCTTTGTAATTCTGGAACTCGTAAAATACACCAGAAGTGCACGTAAAGCTTAGTATTTCCATATGATAATCTGCAATTACATAATCTGAAAAATACACACAAGACGAAAATCTCAGAGCGTGATTTCGAAAACCAGCTGTACTAAATCGTTCATATTCTGCCTGATGGGTGCCATGAATACGGATAAAATATATTAAAATGTAATGAAAAGTCCGCGGAAGTCACAAATGTTCTTGTTAAACGCTATCTTAATGCAAATACGGCATCCAATTGCTAGGAAGGAGATAGAGATATTTCCTTTGTAATTCTGGAACTCGTAAAATACACCGGAAGTGCACGTAAAGCTTAGTATTTCCATATGATAATCTGCAATTACATAATCTGAAAAATACACACAAGACGAAAATCTCAGAGCGTGATTTCGAAAACCAGCTGTACTAAATCGTTCATATTCTGCCTGATGGGTGCCATGAATACGGATAAAATATATTAAAATGTAATGAAAAGTCCGCGGAAGTCACAAATGTTCTTGTTAAACGCTATCTTAATGCAAATACGGCATCCAATTGCTAGGAAGGAGATAGAGATATTTCCTTTGTAATTCTGGAACTCGTAAAATACACCAGAAGTGCACGTAAAGCTTAGTATTTCCATATGATAATCTGCAATTACATAATCTGAAAAATACACACAAGACGAAAATCTCAGAGCGTGATTTCGAAAACCAGCTGTACTAAATCGTTCATATTCTGCCTGATGGGTGCCATGAATACGGATAAAATATATTAAAATGTAATGAAAAATCCGCGGAAGATACAAATGTTTTTGTTAAACGCTATCTTAATGCAAATACGGCCTCCAATTGCTAAGAAGGGGATAGAGATATTTCCTTTGTAATTCTGGAACTCGTAAAATACACCAGAAGTGCACGTAAGGCTTAATGTTTCCATATGATAATCTGCAATTACATAATCTAAAAAATACACACAAGACGAAAATCTCAGAGCGTGATTTCGAAAACCAGCTGTACTAAATCGTTCATATTCTGCCTGATGGGTGCCATGAATACGGATAAAATATATTAAAATGTAATGAAAAGTCCGCGGAAGTCACAAATGTTCTTGTTAAACGCTATCTTAATGCAAATACGGCATCCAATTGCTAGGAAGGGGATAGAGATATTTCCTTTGTAATTCTGGAACTCGTAAAATACACCAGAAGTGCACGTAAAGCTTAGTATTTCCATATGATAATCTGCAATTACATAATCTGAAAAATACACACAAGACGAAAATCTCAGAGCGTGATTTCGAAAACCAGCTGTACTAAATCGTTCATATTCTGCCTGATGGGTGCCATGAATACGGATAAAATATATTAAAATGTAATGAAAAGTCCGTGGAAGTCACAAATGTTCTTGTTAAACGCTATCTTAATGCAAATACGGCATCCAATTGCTAGGAAGGGGATAGAGATATTTTCTTTGAAATTCTGGAACTCGTTAAATACACCAGAAGTGCACGTAAAGCTTAGTATTTCCATATGATAATCTGCAATTATATAATCTGAAAAATACACACAAGACGAAAATTTCAGAGCGTTATTTCGACAGCCAGCTGTACTAAATCGTTCATATTCTGCTTGATGGGTGCCATGAATACGGATAAAATATATTAAAATGTAATGAAAAGTCCGCTGAAGTCACAAATGTTCTTGTTAAACGCTATCTTAATGCAAATACGGCATCCAATTGCTAGGAAGGGGATAGAGATATTTTCTTTGTAATTCTGGAACTCGTAAAATACACCAGAAGTGCACGTAAAGCTTAGTATTTCCATATGATAATCTGCAATTACATAATCTGAAAAATACACACAAGACGAAAATCTCAGAGCGTGATTTCGAAAACCAGCTGTACTAAATCGTTCATATTCTGCCTGATGGGTGCCATGAATACGGATAAAATATATTAAAATGTAATGAAAAGTCCGCGGAAGTCACAAATGTTCTTGTTAAACGCTATCTTAATGCAAATACGGCATCCAATTGCTAGGAAGGAGATAGAGATATTTCCTTTGTAATTCTGGAACTCGTAAAATACACCAGAAGTGCACGTAAAGCTTAGTATTTCCATATGATAATCTGCAATTACATAATCTGAAAAATACACACAAGACGAAAATCTCAGAGCGTGATTTCGAAAACCAGCTGTACTAAATCGTTCATATTCTGCCTGATGGGTGCCATGAATACGGATAAAATATATTAAAATGTAATGAAAAGTCCGCGGAAGTCACAAATGTTCTTGTTAAACGCTATCTTAATGCAAATACGGCATCCAATTGCTAGGAAGGAGATAGAGATATTTCCTTTGTAATTCTGGAACTCGTAAAATACACCAGAAGTGCACGTAAAGCTTAGTATTTCCATATGATAATCTGCAATTACATAATCTGAAAAATACACACAAGACGAAAATCTCAGAGCGTGATTTCGAAAACCAGCTGTACTAAATCGTTCATATTCTGCCTGATGGGTGCCATGAATACGGATAAAATATATTAAAATGTAATGAAAAGTCCGCGGAAGTCACAAATGTTCTTGTTAAACGCTATCTTAATGCAAATACGGCATCCAATTGCTAGGAAGGGGATAGAGATATTTCCTTTGTAATTCTGGAACTCGTAAAATACACCAGAAGTGCACGTAAAGCTTAGTATTTCCATATGATAATCTGCAATTACATAATCTGAAAAATACACACAAGACGAAAATCTCAGAGCGTGATTTCGAAAACCAGCTGTACTAAATCGTTCATATTCTGCCTGATGGGTGCCATGAATACGGATAAAATATATTAAAATGTAATGAAAAGTCCGCGGAAGTCACAAATGTTCTTGTTAAACGCTATCTTAATGCAAATACGTCATCCAATTGCTAGGAAGGGGATAGAGATATTTCCTTTGTAATTCTGGAACTCGTAAAATACACCAGAAGTGCACGTAAAGCTTAGTATTTCCATATGATAATCTGCAATTATATAATCTGAAAAATACACACAAGACGAAAATCTCAGAGCGTGATTTCGAAAACCAGCTGTACTAAATCGTTCATATTCTGCCTGATGGGTGCCATGAATACGGATAAAATATATTAAAATGTAATGAAAAGTCCGCGGAAGTCACAAATGTTCTTGTTAAACGCTATCTTAATGCAAATACGGCATCCAATTGCTAGGAAGGGGATAGAGATATTTTCTTTGAAATTCTGGAACTCGTTAAATACACCAGAAGCGCACGTAAAGCTTAGTATTTCCATATGATAATCTGCAATTATATAATCTGAAAAATACACACAAGACGAAAATTTCAGAGCGTTATTTCGACAGCCAGCTGTACTAAATCGTTCATATTCTGCTTGATGGGTGCCATGAATACGGATAAAATATATTAAAATGTAATGAAAAGTCCGCTGAAGTCACAAATGTTCTTGTTAAACGCTATCTTAATGCAAATACGGCACCCAATTGCTAGGAAGGGGATAGAGATATTTCCTTTGTAATTCTGGAACTCGTAAAATACACCAGAAGTGCACGTAAAGCTTAGTATTTCCATATGATAATCTGCAATTACATAATCTGAAAAATACACACAAGACGAAAATCTCAGAGCGTTATTTCGACAGTCAGTTGTACTAAATCATTCATTTTCTGCCTGATGGGTGCCATGAATACGGATAAAATATATTAAAATGTAATGAAAAATCCGCGGAAGATACAAATGTTTTTGTTAAACGCTATCTTAATGCAAATACGGCCTCCAATTGCTAAGAAGGGGATAGAGATATTTCCTTTGTAATTCTGGAACTCGTAAAATACACCAGAAGTGCACGTAAGGCTTAATGTTTCCATTTGATAATCTGCAATTACATAATCTAAAAAATACACACAAGACGAAAATCTCAGAGCGTGATTTCGAAAACCAGCTGTACTAAATCGTTCATATTCTGCCTGATGGGTGCCATGAATACGGATAAAATATATTAAAATGTAATGAAAAGTCCGCGGAAGTCACAAATGTTCTTGTTAAACGCTATCTTAATGCAAATACGGCATCCAATTGCTAGGAAGGGGATAGAGATATTTCCTTTGTAATTCTGGAACTCGTAAAATACACCAGAAGTGCACGTAAAGCTTAGTATTTCCATATGATAATCTGCAATTACATAATCTGAAAAATACACACAAGACGAAAATCTCAGAGCGTTATTTCGACAGTCAGTTGTACTAAATCATTCATTTTCTGCCTGATGGGTGCCATGAATACGGATAAAATATATTAAAATGTAATGAAAAATCCGCGGAAGATACAAATGTTTTTGTTAAACGCTATCTTAATGCAAATACGGCCTCCAATTGCTAAGAAGGGCATAGAGATATTTCCTTTGTAATTCTGGAACTCGTAAAATACACCAGAAGTGCACGTAAGGCTTAATGTTTCCATATGATAATCTGCAATTACATAATCTAAAAAATACACACAAGACGAAAATCTCAGGGCGTTATTTCGACAGCCAGCTGAACTAAATCGTTCATATAGTGCCTGATGGATGCCATGAATACGGATAATATATATTAAACAATAATGAAAAGTCCTCGGAGGTCTCAAATGCTCTTGTTAAAAGCTATAATAAATCAAATTCAGCATCCAATTGCTAGGAAGGGAATAGAGATATTTCCTTTGTAATTCTGGAACTCGTAAAATACACCAAAAGTGCACGTAAAGCTAGTATTTCCATATGATAATCTGCAATTACATAATCTGAAAAATACACACAAGACGAAAATCTCAGAGCGTTATTTCGCCAGCCAGCTGTACGAAATCGTTCATATTCTGCCTGATGGGTGCCATGAATACGGATAAAATATATTAAAATGTAATGAAAAATCCGCGGAAGTTACAAATGTTTTTGGTAAACGCTATCTTAATGCAAATACGGCCTCCAATTGCTAAGAAAGGGATAAAGATATTTCCTTTGTAATTCTGGACCTCGTAAAATACACCAGAAGTGCACGTAAAGCTTAGTATTTCCATATGATAATCTGCAAATACATAATCTGAAAAATACACACAAGACGAAAATCTCAGAGCGTTATTTCGACAGCCAGCTGTACTAAATCGTTCATATAGTGCCTGATGGATGCCATGAATACGGATAATATATATTAAACTATAATGAAAAGTCCTCGGAAGTCTCAAATGCTCTTGTTAAAAGCTATAATAATTCAAATTCAGCATCCAATTGCTAGGAAGGGCATAGAGATATTTCCTTTGTAATTCTGGAACTCGTAAAACACCAGAAGTGCACGTAAAGCTTAGTATTTCCATATGATAATCTGCAATTATATAATTTGAAAAATACACACAAGACGAAAATCTCAGAGCGTTATTTCGACAGCCAGCTGTACTAAATTGTTCATATTCTGCCTGATGGGTGCCATGAATACGGATAAAATATATTAAAATGTAATGAAAAGTCCGCGGAAGTCACAAATGTTCTTGTTAAACGCTATCTTAATGTAAATACGGCATCCAATTGCTATTAAGGGGATAGAGATATTTCCTTTGTAATTCTGGAACTCGTAAAATACACCAGAAGTGCACGTAAAGCTTAGTATTTCCATATGATAATCTGCAATTATATAATTTGAAAAATACACACAAGACGAAAATCTCAGAGCGTTATTTCGACAGCCAGCTGTACTAAATTGTTCATATTCTGCTTGATGGGTGCCATGAATACGGATAAAATATATTAAAATGTAATGAAAAGTCCGCGGAAGTCACAAATGTTCTTGTTAAACGCTATCTTAATGCAAATACGGCATCCAATTGCTAGGAAGGGGATAGAGATATTTCCTTTGTAATTCTGGAACTCGTAAAATACACCAGAAGTGCACGTAAAGCTTAGTATTTCCATATGATAATCTGCAATTATATAATCTGAAAAATACACACAAGACGAAAATCTCAGAGCGTTATTTCGACAGTCAGTTGTACTAAATCATTCATTTTCTGCCTGATGGGTGCCATGAATACGGATAAAATATATTAAAATGTAATGAAAAATCCGCGGAAGTTATAAATGTTTTTGTTAAACGCTATCTTAATGCAAATACGGCCTCCAATTGCTAAGAAGGGGATAGAGATATTTCCTTTGTAATTCTGGAACTCGTAAAATACACCAGAAGTGCACGTAAAGCTTAATGTTTCCATATGATAATCTGCAATTACATAATCTAAAAAATACACACAAGACGAAAATATCAGGACATTATTTCGACAGCCAGCTGAACTAAATCGTTCATATAGTGCCTGATGGATGCCATGAATACGGATAATATATATTAAACTATAATGAAAAGTCCTCGGAAGTCTCAAATGCTCTTGTTAAAAGCTATAGTAATTCAAATTCAGCATCCAATTGCTAGGAAGGGCATAGAGATATTTCCTTTGTAATTCTGGAACTCGTAAAATACACCAGAAGTGCACGTAAAGCTTAGTATTTCCATATGATAATCTGCAATTATATAATCTGAAAAATACACACAAGACGAAAATCTTAGAGCGTTATTTCGACAGCCAGCTGTACTAAATCGTTCATATTCTGCCTGATGGGTGACATGAATACGGATAAAATATATTAAAATGTAATGAAAAGTCCGCGGAAGTTACAAATGTTCTTGTTAAACGCTATCTTAATGCAAATACGGCATCCAATTGCTAGGAAAGGGATAGAGATATTTCCTTTGTAATTCTGGAACTCGTAAAATACACCAGAAGTGCACGTAAAGCTTAGTATTTCCATATGATAATTTACAATTACATAATCTGAAAAATACACACAAGACGAAAATCTTAGAGCGTTATTTCGACAACCAGCTGTACTAAATCGTTCATATTCTGCCTGATGGGTGCCATGAATACGGATAAAATATATTAAAATGTAATGAAAAGTCCGCGGAAGTCACAAATGTTCTTGTTAAACGCTATCTTAATGCAAATACAGCTTCCAATTGCTAGGAAAAAGATAGAGATATTTCCTTTGTAATTCTGGAACTCGTAAAATACACCAGAAGTGCACGTAAAGCTTAGTATTTCCATATGATAATCTGCAAATACCTAATCTAAAAAATACACACAAGACGAAAATCTCAGAGCGTTATTTCGACAGCCAGCTGTACTCAATCGTTCATATAGTGCCTGATGGGTGCCATGAATACGGATAAAATATATTAAAATGTAATGAAAAATCCGCGGAAGTTACAAATGTTTTCGTTAAATGCTATCTTAATGCAAATACGGCATCCAATTGCTAGGATGGGGATAGAGATATTTCCTTTGTAATTCTGGAACTCGTAAAATACACCAGAAGTGCACGTAAAGCTTAGTACTTCCATATGATAATCTGCAATTACATAGTCTGAAAAATACACACAAGGCGAAAATCTCAGAGCGTTATTTCGACAGCCAGCTGTACTAAATCGTTCATATTCTGCCTGATGGGTGCCATGAATACGGATAAAATATATTAAAATGTAATGAAAAGTCCGCGGAAGTTACAAATGTTTTTGTTAAACGCTATCTTAATGCAAATACGGCCTCCAATTGCTAAGAAGGGGATAGAGATATTTCCTTTGTAATTCTCTAACTTGTAAAATACACCAGAAGTGCACGTAAAGCTTAATGTTTCCATATGATAATCTGCAATTACTTAATCTAAAAAATACACACAAGACGAAAATCTCAGAGCGTGATTTCGACAGCCAGCTGTACTAAATCGTTCATATTCTGCCTGATGGGTGCCATGAATACGGATAAAATATATTAAAATGTAATGAAAAGTCCGCGGAAGTCACAAATGTTCTTGTTAAACGCTATCTTAATGCAAATACGGCATCCAATTGCTAGGAAGGGGATAGAGATATTTCCTTTGTAATTCTGGAACTCGTAAAGTACACCAGAAGTGCACGTAAAGCTTAGTATTTCCATATGATAATCTGCAATTATATAATCTGAAAAATACACACAAGACGAAAATCTCAGAGCGTGATTTCGACATCCAGCTGTACTAAATCGTTCATATTCTGCCTGATGGGTGCCATGAATACGGATAAAATATATTAAAATGTAATGAAAAATCCGCGGAAGTTACAAATGTTCTTGTTAAACGCTATCTTAATGCAAATACGGCATCCAATTGCTAGGAAAGGGATAGAGATATTTCCTTTGTAATTCTGGAACTCGTAAAATACACCAGAAGTGCACGTAAAGCTTAGTATTTCCATATGATAATTTACAATTACATAATCTGAAAAATACACACAAGACGAAAATCTTAGAGCGTTATTTCGACAGCCAGCTGTACTAAATCGTTCATATTCTGCCTGATGGGTGCCATGAATACGGATAAAATATATTAAAATGTAATGAAAAGTCCGCGGAAGTCACAAATGTTCTTGTTAAACGCTATCTTAATGCAAATACGGCTTCCAATTGCTAGGAAAAAGATAGAGATATTTCCTTTGTAATTCTGGAACTCGTAAAATACACCAGAAGTGCACGTAAAGCTTAGTATTTCCATATGATAATCTGTAAATACCTAATCTGAAAAATAACACAAGACGAAAATCTCAGAGCGTTATTTCGACAGCCAGCTGTACTCAATCGTTCATATAGTGCCTGATGGGTGCCATGAATACGGATAAAATATATTAAAATGTAATGAAAAATCCGCGGAAGTTACAAATGTTTTCGTTAAATGCTATCTTAATGCAAATACGGCATCCAATTGCTAAGATGGGGATAGAGATATTTCCTTTGTAATTCTGGAACTCGTAAAATACACCAGAAGTGCACGTAAAGCTTAGTACTTCCATATGATAATCTGCAATTACATAGTCTGAAAAATACACACAAGGCGAAAATCTCAGAGCGTTATTTCGACAGCCAGCTGTACTAAATCGTTCATATTCTGCCTGATGGGTGCCATGAATACGGATAAAATATATTAAAATGTAATGAAAAGTCCGCGGAATTTACAAATGTTTTTGTTAAACGCTATCTTAATGCAAATACGGCCTCCAATTGCTAAGAAGGGGATAGAGATATTTCCTTTGTAATTCTCTAACTTGTAAAATACACCAGAAGTGCACGTAAAGCTTAATGTTTCCATATGATAATCTGCAATTACTTAATCTAAAAAATACACACAAGACGAAAATCTCAGAGCGTGATTTCGACAGCCAGCTGTACTAAATCGTTCATATTGTGCCTGATGGGTGCCATGAATACGGATAAAATATATTAAAATGTAATGAAAAGTCCGCGGAAGTCACAAATGTTCTTGTTAAACGCTATCTTAATGCAAATACGGCATCCAATTGCTAGGAAAAAGATAGAGATATTTCCTTTGTAATTCTGAAACTCGTAAAATACACCAGAAGTGCACTTAAGCTTAGTATTTCCATATGATAATTTACAATTACATAATCTGAAAAATACACACAAGACGAAAATCTTAGAGCGTTATTTCGACAGCCAGCTGTACTAAATCGTTCATATTCTGCCTGATGGGTGCCATGAATACGGATAAAATATATTAAAATGTAAAAAGCCCGCGGAAGTCACAAATGTTCTTGTTAAAACGCTATCTTAATGCAAATACGGCATCCAATTGCTAGGAAAAAGATAGAGATATTTCCTTTGTAATTCTGAAACTCGTAAAATACACCAGAAGTGCACGTAAAGCTTAGTATTTCCATTTGATAATCTGCAAATACCTAATCTGAAAAATACACACAAGACGAAAATCTCAGAGCGTTATTTCGACAGCCAGCTGTACTCAATCGTTCATATAGTGCCTGATGGGTGCCATGAATACGGATAAAATATATTAAAATGTAATGAAAAATCCGCGGAAGTTACAAATGTTTTCGTTAAATGCCATCTTAATGCAAATACGGCATCCAATTGCTAGGATGGGGATAGAGATATTTCCTTTGTAATTCTGGAACTCGTAAAATACACCAGAAGTGCACGTAAAGCTTAGTACTTCCATATGATAATCTGCAATTACATAGTCTGAAAAAATACACACCAGGCGAAAAATCTCAGAGCGTTATTTCGACAGCCAGCTGTACTAAATTGTTCATATTCTGCCTGATGGGTGCCATGAATACGGATAAAATATATTAAAATGTAACGAAAAATCCGCGGAAGTTACAAATGTTTTTGTTAAACGCTATCTTAATGCAAATACGGCCTCCAATTGCTAAGAAGGGGATAGAGATATTTCCTTTGTAATTCTCTAACTTGTAAAATACACCAGAAGTGCACGTAAAGCTTAATGTTTCCATATGATAATCTGCAATTACTTAATCTAAAAAATACACACAAGACGAAAATCTCAGAGCGTGATTTCGACAGCCAGCTGTACTAAATCGTTCATATTGTGCCTGATGGGTGCCATGAATACGGATAAAATATATTAAAATGTAATGAAAAGTCCGCGGAAGTCACAAATGTTCTTGTTAAACGCTATCTTAATGCAAATACGGCATCCAATTGCTAGGAAAAAGATAGAGATATTTCCTTTGTAATTCTGAAACTCGTAAAATACACCAGAAGTGCACGTAAAGCTTAGTATTTCCATATGATAATTTACAATTACATAATCTGAAAAATACACACAAGACGAAAATCTTAGAGCGTTATTTCGACAGCCAGCTGTACTAAATCGTTCATATTCTGCCTGATGGGTACCATGAATACGGATAAAATATATTAAAATGTAATGAAAAGTCCGCGGAAGTCACAAATGTTCTTGTTAAACGCTATCTTAATGCAAATACGGCATCCAATTGCTAGGAAAAAGATAGAGATATTTCCTTTGTAATTCTGAAACTCGTAAAATACACCAGAAGTGCACGTAAAGCTTAGTATTTCCATTTGATAATCTGCAAATACCTAATCTGAAAAATACACACAAGACGAAAATCTCAGAGCGTTATTTCGACAGCCAGCTGTACTCAATCGTTCATATAGTGCCTGATGGGTGCCATGAATACGGATAAAATATATTAAAATGTAATGAAAAATCCGCGGAAGTTACAAATGTTTTCGTTAAATGCCATCTTAATGCAAATACGGCATCCAATTGCTAGGATGGGGATAGAGATATTTCCTTTGTAATTCTGGAACTCGTAAAATACACCAGAAGTGCACGTAAAGCTTAGTACTTCCATATGATAATCTGCAATTACATAGTCTGAAAAATACACACAAGGCGAAAATCTCAGAGCGTTATTTCGACAGCCAGCTGTACTAAATTGTTCATATTCTGCCTGATGGGTGCCATGAATACGGATAAAATATATTAAAATGTAACGAAAAATCCGCGGAAGTTACAAATGTTTTTGTTAAACGCTATCTTAATGCAAATACGGCCTCCAATTGCTAAGAAGGGGATAGAGATATTTCCTTTGTAATTCTCTAACTTGTAAAATACACCAGAAGTGCACGTAAAGCTTAATGTTTCCATATGATAATCTGCAATTACTTAATCTAAAAAATACACACAAGACGAAAATCTCAGAGCGTGATTTCGACAGCCAGCTGTACTAAATCGTTCATATTCTGCCTGATGGGTGCCATGAATACGGATAAAATATATTAAAATGTAATGAAAAGTCCGCGGAAGTCACAAATGTTCTTGTTAAACGCTATCTTAATGCAAATACGGCATCCAATTGCTAGGAAGGGGATAGAGATATTTCCTTTGTAATTCTGGAACTCGTAAAATACACCAGAAGTGCACGTAAAGCTTAGTATTTCCATATGATAATCTGCAATTACATAATCTGAAAAATACACGCAAGACGAAAATCTCAGAGCGTTATTTCGACAGCCAGCTGTACTAAATCGTTCATATTCTGCCTAATGGGTGCCATGAATACGGATAAAATATATTAAAATGTAGTGAAAAATCCGCGGAAGTTACAAATGTTTTTGTTAAACGCTATCTTAATGCAAATACGGCCTCCAATTGCTAAGAAGAGGATAGAGATATTTCCTTTGTAATTCTGGAACTCGTAAAATACACCAGAAGTGCACGTAAAGCTTAGTATTTCCATATGCAATTATATAATCTGAAAAATACACACAAGACGAAAGTCTCAGAGCGTTATTTCGACAGCCAGCTGAACTAAATCTTTCACATAGTGCCTGATGGATGCCATGAATACGGATAATATATATTAAACTATAATGAAAAACCCCCGGAAGTCTCAAATGCTCTTGTTAAAAGCTATAATAATTCAAATTCAGCATCCAATTGCTAGGAAAGGCATAGAGATATTTCATTTGTAATTCTGGAACTCGTAAAATACACCAGAAGTGCACGTTAAGCTTAATGTTTCCATATGATAATCTGCAATTACATAATCTAAAAAATACACACAAGACGAAAATCTCATAGCGTGATTTCGACAGCCAGCTGAACTAAATCGTTCATATAGTGCCTGATGGATGCCATGAATACGGATAATATATATTAAACTATAATGAAAAGTTCTCGGAAGTCTCAAATGCTCTTGTTAAAAGCTATAATAATTCAAATTCAGCATCCAATTGCTAGGAAGGGCATAGAGATGTTTCCTTTGTAATTATGGAACTCGTAAAATACACCAGAAGTGCACGTAAAGCTTAGTATTTCCATATGATAATCTGCAATTATATAATCTGAAAAATACACAGAAGACGAAAATCTCAGAGCGTGATGTCGACAGCCAGCTGTACTAACTCGTTCATATTCTGCCCGATGGGTGCCATGAATGCGGATAAAATATATTAAAATGTAATGAAAAGTCCGCGGAAGTCACAAATGTTCTTGTTAAACGCTATCTTAATGCAAATACGGCATCCAATTGCTAGGAAAGGGATAGAGATATTTCCTTTGTAATTCTGGAACTCGTAAAATACACCAGAAGTGCACGTAAAGCTTAGTATTTCCATATGATAATTTACAATTACATAATCTGAAAAATACACACAAGACGAAAATCTCAGAGCGTTATTTCGACAGCCAGCTGTACTAAATCGTTCATATTCTGCCTGATGGGTGCCATGAATACGGATAAAATATATTAAAATGTAGTGAAAAATCCGCGGAAGTTACAAATGTTTTTGTTAAACGCTATCTTAATGCAAATACGGCCTCCAATTGCTAAGAAGAGGATAGAGATATTTCCTTTGTAATTCTGGAACTCGTAAAATACACCAGAAGTGCACGTAAAGCTTAGTATTTCCATATGCAATTATATACTCTGAAAAATACACACAAGACGAAAGTCTCAGAGCGTTATTTCGACAGCCAGTTGTACTAAATCGTTCATATTCTGCCTGATGGGTGCCATGAATACGGATAAAATATATTAAACAATAATGAAAAGTCCTCGGAAGTCTCAAATGCTCTTGTTAAAAGCTATAATAATTCAAATTCAGCATCCAATTGCTAGGAAGGGCATAGAGATATTTCCTTTGTAATTCTGGAACTCGTAAAATACACCAGAAGTGCACGTAAAGCTTAGTATTTCCATATGATAATCTGCAATTATATAATCTGAAAAATACACACAAGACGAAAATCTCAGAGCGTGATTTCGACAGCCAGCTGTACTAAATCGTTCATATTCTGCCTGATGGGTGCCATGAATACGGATAAAATATATTAAACAATAATGAAAAGTCCTCGAAAGTCTCAAATGCTCTTGTTAAAAGCTATAATAATTCAAATTCAGCATCCAATTGCTAGGAAGGGCATAGAGATATTTCCTTTGTAATTCTGGAACTCGTAAAATACACCAGAAGTGCACGTAAAGCTTAGTATTTCCATATGATAATCTGCAATTATATAATCAGAAAAATACACACAAGACGAAAATCTCAGAGCGTGATTTCGACAGCCAGCTGTACTAACTCGTTCATATTCTGCCTGATGGGTGACATGAATACGGATAAAATATATTAAAATATAATGAAAAGTCCGCGGAAGTCACAAATGTTGTTGTTAATCGCTATCTTAATGCAAATACGGCATCCAATTGCTAGGAAGGGGATAGAGATATTTCCTTTTTAATTCTCGTACTCACAAAATACCCCAGAAGTGCGCGTAAAGCTTTATATCGCCATGTGGTCATTTGCAGGTGCATAATCTAAAAAAATACACACAAGACGAACATCTCAGGGCGTTATTTCGACAGCCTGCTGAACTAAATCTTTCACATAGTGCCTGATGGATGCCATGAATACGGATAATATATATTAAACTATAATGAAAAACCCCCGGAAGTCTCAAATGCTCTTGTTAAAAGCTATAATAATTCAAATTCAGCATCCAATTGCTAGGAAAGGCATAGAGATATTTCATTTGTAATTCTGGAACTCGTAAAATACACCAGAAGTGCACGTTAAGCTTAATGTTTCCATATGATAATCTGCAATTACATAATCTAAAAAATACACACAAGACGAAAATCTCATAGCGTGATTTCGACAGCCAGCTGAACTAAATCGTTCATATAGTGCCTGATGGATGCCATGAATACGGATAATATATATTAAACTATAATGAAAAGTTCTCGGAAGTCTCAAATGCTCTTGTTAAAAGCTATAATAATTCAAATTCAGCATCCAATTGCTAGGAAGGGCATAGAAATATTTCCTTTATAATTCTGAAACTCGTAAAATACCCCAGAAGTGCACGTAAAGCTTAGTACTTCCATATGATAATCTGCAATTACATAATTTGAAAAATACACACAAGACGAAAAACTCAGAGCGTTATTTCGACAGCCAGCTGTACTAAATCGTTCATATTTTGTTTGATGGGTGCCATGAATACGGATAAAATATATTAAAATTAAATGAAAAGTCCTCGGAAGTCTCAAATGCTCTTGTTAAAAGCTATAATAATTCAAATTCAGCATCCAATTGCTAGGAAGGGCATAGAGATGTTTCCTTTGTAATTATGGAACTCGTAAAATACACCAGAAGTGCACGTAAAGCTTAGTATTTCCATATGATAATCTGCAATTATATAATCTGAAAAATACACACAAGACGAAAATCTCAGAGCGTGATGTCGACAGCCAGCTGTACTAACTCGTTCATATTCTGCCCGATGGGTGCCATGAATACGGATAAAATATATTAAAATGTAATGAAAAGTCCGCGGAAGTCACAAATGTTCTTGTTAAACGCTATCTTAATGCAAATACGGCATCCAATTGCTAGGAAAGGGATAGAGTTATTTCCTTTGTAATTCTGGAACTCGTAAAATACACCAGAAGTGCACGTAAAGCTTAGTATTTCCATATGATAATTTACAATTACATAATCTGAAAAATACACACAAGACGAAAATCTCAGAGCGTTATTTCGACAGCCAGCTGTACTAAATCGTTCATATTCTGCCTGATGGGTGCCATGAATACGGATAAAATATATTAAAATGTAATGAAAAGTCCGCGGAAGTCACAAATGTTCTTGTTAAACGCTATCTTAATGCAAATACGGCATCCAATTGCTAGGAAAGGGATAGAGATATTTCCTTTGTAATTCTGGAACTCGTAAAATACACCAAAAGTGCACGTAAAGCTTAGTATTTCAATATGATAATCTGCAAATATATAATCTGAAAAATACACACAAGACGAAAATCTCAGAGCGTGATTTCGAGAGCCAGCTGTACTAAATCGTTCATATAGTGCCTGATGGATGCCATGAATACGGATAATATATATTAAACTATAATGAAAAGTCCTCGGAAGTCTCAAATGCTCTTGTTAAAAGCTATAATAATTCAAATTCAGCATCCAATTGCTAGGAAGGGCATAGAGATATTTCCTTTATAATTCAGAAACTCGTAAAATACACAAGAAATGCACGTAAAGCTTAGTATTTCCACATGATAATCTGCAATTACATAATCTAAAAAATACACACAAGACGAAAATCTCAGGGCGTTATTTCGACAGCCAGCTGAACTAAATCGTTCATATAGTGCCTGATGGATGCCATGAATACGGATAATATATATTGAACTATAATGAAAAGTCCTCGGAAGCCTCAAATGCTCTTGTTAAAAGCTATAATAATTCAAATTCAGCATCCAATTTCTAGGAAGGGCATAGAGATATTTGCTTTATAATTCTGAAACTCGTAAAATACACCAGAAGTGCACGTAAAGCTTAGTATTTCCATATGATAATCTGCAATTACATAATCTGAAAAATACACTCAAGACGAAAATCCCAGAGCGTTATTTCGACAGCCAGCTGTACTAAATCGTTCATATTCTGCCTGATGGGTTCCATGAATACGGATAAAATATATTAAAATGTAATGAAAAGTACGCGGAAGTCACAAATGTTCTTGTTAAACGCTTTCTTAATGCAAATACGGCATCCAATTGCTAGGAAGGGGATAGAGATATTTCCTTTGTAATTCTGGAACTCGTAAAATACACCAGAAGTGCACGTAAAGCTTAGTATTTCCATATGATAATCTGCAAATACATAATCTGAAAAATACACACAAGACGAAAATCTCAGAGCGTGATTTCGAGAGCCAGCTGTACTAAATCGTTCATATAGTGCCTGATGGATGCCATGAATACGGATAATATATATTAAACTATAATGAAAAGTCCTCGGAAGTCTCAAATGCTCTTGTTAAAAGCTATAATAATTCAAATTCAGCATCCAATTGCTAGGAAGGGCATAGAGATATTTCCTTTATAATTCTGAAACTCGTAAAATACACCAGAAGTGCACGTAAAGCTTAATGTTTCCATATGATAATCTGCAATTACATAATCTAAAAAATACACACAAGACGAAAATGTCAGGGCGTTATTTCGACAGCCAGCTGTACTAAATCGTTCATATTCTGCCCGATGGGTGCCATGAATACGGATAAAATATATTAAAATGTAATGAAAAATCCGCGGAAATCACAAATGTTCTTGTTAAACGCTATCTTAATGCAAATACGGCATCCAATTGCTAGGAAGGGGATAGTGATATTTCCTTTGTAATTCTGGAACTCGTAAAATACACCAGAAGTGCACGTAAAGCTTAATGTTTCCATATGATAATTTGCAATTACATAATCTGAAAAATACACACAAGACGAAAATCTCAGGGCGTTATTTCGACAGCCAGCTGAACTAAATCGTTCATATAGTGCCTGATGGATGCCATGAATACGGAAAATATACCGATGGGGCCACAATTATATATAACATCAATGAGATAACATGAATAAGAAAATAACTCGTATTGCTTGAGTAAGAAAGAGATAAACATAGTGGAAAATATTCGAGAAGGCTTGAGCTTAATTTAATTATGACATTTGTCAACTAAACATGCCTACTAAAATAACTTTTTCGTATGGCCATCTCTTTCTTACTCAAGTATTTTATTTTGTTATTCATGTTATCTCATTGCTGTTATATATAATTGTGGCCCCATCCGTATATTAAACTATAATGAAAAGTCCTCGGAAGTCTCAAATGCTCTTGTTAAAATCTATAATAATTCAAA
Organism: Agriotes lineatus; assembly: GCA_940337035.1. Classification (NCBI taxonomy): domain Eukaryota; kingdom Metazoa; phylum Arthropoda; class Insecta; order Coleoptera; family Elateridae; genus Agriotes; species Agriotes lineatus. The sequence goes on from CALNHX010001303.1 coordinate 29,840, forward strand.
TTCAGCATCCAATTGCTGGGAAGGGCATAGAGATATTTTCTTTGTAATTCTGGAACTCGTAAAATACACCAGAAATGCACGTAAAGCTTAATGCTTAATGCAAATACAACCTCCAATTGCTAGGAAGGAGATACAGATATTTCCTTTGTAATTCTCGTACTCACAAAATACCCCAGAAGTGCGCGTAAAGCTTTATATCGCCATGTGGTCATTTCCAGGTGCATAATCTAAAAAATACACACAAGACGAACATCTCAGGGCGTTATTTCGACAATCGTTCATATAGTGCCTGATGGATGCCACGAATACGGATAATATATATTAAACTATAATGAAAAGTCCTCGGAAGTCTCAAATGCTCAAGTTAAAAGCTATAATAATTCAAATTCAGCATCCAATTGCTAGGAAGGGCATAGAGATATATCCTTTGTAATTCTGGAAGTCGTAAAATACACCAGAAGTGCACGTAAAGCTTAATGTTTCCATATGATAATCTGCAATTACATAATCTAAAAAATACACACAAGACGAAAATCTCAGAGCGTGATTTCGACAGCCAGCTGTACTAAATCGTTCATATTCTGCTTGATAGGTGCCATGAATACGCATAAAGTATATTAAATGTAATGAAAAATCCGCTGAACTTACAAATGTTCTTGTTAACCGCTATCTTAATGCAAATACAACCTCCAATTGCTAGGAAGGGGATAGAGATATTTCCTTTGTAATTCTGGAACTCGTAAAATACACCAGAAGTGCACGTAAAGCTTAGTATTTCCATATGATAATCTGCAAATACCTAATCTGAAAAATACACACAAGACGAAAATCTCAGAGCGTTATTTCGACAGCCAGCTGTACTAAATCGTTCATATAGTGCCTGATGGGTGCCATGAATACGGATAAAATATATTAAAATGTAATGAAAAATCCGCGGAAGTTACAAATGTTTTCGTTAAATGCTATCTTAATGCAAATACGGCATCCAATTGCTAGGAAGGGGATAGAGATATTTCCTTTGTAATTCTGGAACTCGTAAAATACACCAGAAGTGCACGTAAAGCTTAGTACTTCCATATGATAATCTGCAATTACATAGTCTGAAAAATACACACAAGACGAAAATCTCAGAGCGTTATTTCGACAGCCAGCTGTACTAAATCGTTCATATTCTGCCTGATGGGTGCCATGAATACGGATAAAATATATTAAAATGTAATGAAAAGTCCGCGGAAGTCACAAATGCTCTTGTTAAACGCTATCTTAATGCAAATACGGCATCCAATTGCTAGGAAGGGGATAGAGATATTTCCTTTGTAATTCTGGAACTCGTAAAATACACCAGAAGTGCACGTAAAGCTTAGTACTTCCATATGATAATCTGCAATTACATAGTCTGAAAAATACACACAAGACGAAAATCTCAGAGCGTTATTTCGACAGCCAGCTGTACTAAATCGTTCATATTCTGCCTGATGGGTGCCATGAATACGGATAAAATATATTAAAATGTAATGAAAAATCCGCGGAAGTTACAAATGTTTTTGTTAAACGCTATCTTAATGCAAATACGGCCTCCAATTGCTAAGAAGGGGATAGAGATATTTCCTTTGTAATTCTGGAACTTGTAAAATACACCAGAAGTGCACGTAAAGCTTAATGTTTCCATATGATAATCTGCAATTACTTAATCTAAAAAATACACACAAGACGAAAATCTCAGAGCGTGATTGCGACAGCCAGCTGTACTAAATCGTTCATATTCTGCCTGATAGGTGCCATGAATATGGATAAAATATATTAAAATGTAATGAAAAGTCCGCGGAAGTCACAAATGTTCTTGTTAAACGCTATCTTAATGCAAATACGGCATCCAATTGCTAGGAAGGGGATGGAGATATTTCCTTTGTAATTCTGGAACTCGTAAAATACACCAGAAGTGCACGTAAAGCTTAGTATTTCCATATGATAATCTGCAATTACATAATCTGAAAAATACACGCAAGACGAAAATCTCAGAGCGTTATTTCGACAGCCAGCTGTACTAAATCGTTCATATTCTGCCTAATGGGTGCCATGAATACGGATAAAATATATTAAAATGTAATGAAAAATCCGCGGAAGTTACAAATGTTTTTGTTAAACGCTATCTTAATGCAAATACGGCCTCCAATTGCTAAGAAGAGGATATTTCCTTTGTAATTCTGGAACTCGTAAAATACACCAGAAGTGCACGTAATGCTTAGTATTTCCATATGATAATCTGCAATTATATAATCTGAAAAATACACACATGACGAAAATCTCAGAGCGTGATTTCGACAGCCAGCTGTACTAAATCGTTCATATTCTGCCTGATGGGTGCCATGAATACGGATAAAATATATTAAAATGTAATGAAAAGTCCTCGAAAGTCTCAAATGCTCTTGTTAAAAGCTATAATAATTCAAATTCAGCATCCAATTGCTAGGAAGGGCATAGAGATATTTCCTTTGTAATTCTGGAACTCGTAAAATACACCAGAAGTGCACGTAAAGCTTAGTATTTTCATATGATAATCTGCAATTATATAATCTGAAAAATACACACAAGACGAAAGTCTCAGAGCGTTATTTCGACAGCCAGCTGTACTAAATCGTTCATATTCTGCCTGATGGGTGCCATGAATACGGATAAAATATATTAAACAATAATGAAAAGTCCTCGGAAGTCTCAAATGCTCTTGTTAAAAGCTATAATAATTCAAATTGAGCATCCAATTGCTAGGAAGGGCATAGAGATATTTCCTTTGTAATTCTGGAACTCGTAAAATACACCAGAAGTGCACGTAAAGCTTAGTATTTCCATATGATAATCTGCAATTATATAATCTGAAAAATACACACAAGACGAAAATCTCAGAGCGTGATTTCGACAGCCAGCTGTACTAACTCGTTCATATTCTGCCTGATGGGTGACATGAATACGGATAACATATATTAAAATGTAATGAAAAGTCCGCGGAAGTCACAAATGTTGTTGTTAAACGCTATCTTAATGCAAATACGGCATCCAATTGCTAGGAAGGGGATAGAGATATTTCCTTTTTAATTCTCGTACTCACAAAATACCCCAGAAGTGCGCGTAAAGATTTATATCGCCATGTAGTCATTTTCAGGTGCATAATCTAAAAAATACACACAAGACGAACATCTCAGGGCGTTATTTCGACAGCCAGCTGAACTAAATCGTTCATATAGTGCCTGATAAATGCCATGAATACGGATAATATATATTAAATTATAATGAAAAGTCCTCGGAAGTCTCAAATGCTCTTGTTAAAAGCTATAATATTTCAAATTCAGCATCCCATTGCTAGGAAGGGCATAGAGATATTTCCTTTGTAATTCTGAAACTCGTAAAATACACCAGAAGTGCACGTAAAGCTTAGTACTTCCATATGATAATCTGCAATTACATAATTTAAAAAATACACACAAGACGAAAATCTCAGAGCGTTATTTCGACAGCCAGCTGTACTAAATCGTTCATATTCTGCCTGATGGGTGCCATAAATACGGATAAAATATATTAAAATGTAATAAAAAGTCCGCGGAAGTCACAAATGTTCTTGTTAAACGCTATCTCAATGCAAATACGGCATCCAATTGCTAGGAAGGGGATAGAGATATTTCCTTTGTAATTCTGAAACTCGTAAAATACACCAGAAGTGCACGTAAAGCTTGGTACTTCCATATGATAATCTGCAATAACATAATCTGAAAAATACACACAAGACGAAAATCTCAGAGCGTTATTTCGACAGCCAGCTGTACTAAATCGTTCATATTCTGTGTGATGGGTGCCATGAATACGGATAAAATATATTAAAATGTAATGAAAAGTCCGCGGAAGTCACAAATGTTCTTGTTAAACGCTATCTTAATGCAAATACGGCATCCAATTGCTAGGAAGGGGATAGAGATATTTCCTTTGTAATTCTGAAACTCGTAAAATACACCAGAAGTGCACGTAAAGCTTAATGTTTCCATATGATAATCTGCAATAACATAATCTGAAAAATACACACAAGACGAAAATCTCAGAGCGTGATTTCGACAGCCAGCTGTACTAAATCGTTCATATTCTGCTTGATAGGTGCCATGAATACGCATAAAGTATATTAAATGTAATGAAAAATCCGCGGAACTTACAAATGTTCTTGTTAACCGCTATCTTAATGCAAATACAACCTCCAATTGCTAGGAAGGGGATAGAGATATTTCCTTTGTAATTCTGGAACTCGTATAATACACCAGAAGTGCACGTAAAGCTTAGTACTTCCATATGATAATCTGCAATTACATAGTCTGAAAAATACACACAAGACGAAAATCTCAGAGCGTTATTTCGACAGCCAGCTGTACTAAATCGTTCATATTCTGCCTGATGGGTGCCATGAATACGGATAAAATATATTAAAATGTAATGAAAAATCCGCGGAAGTTACAAATGTTTTTGTTAAACGCTATCTTAATGCAAATACGGCCTCCAATTGCTAAGAAGGGGATAGAGATATTTCCTTTGTAATTCTGGAACTTGTAAAATACACCAGAAGTGCACGTAAAGCTTAATGTTTCCATATGATAATCTGCAATTACTTAATCTAAAAAATACACACAAGACGAAAATCTCAGAGCGTGATTTCGACAGCCAGCTGTACTAAATCGTTCATATTCTGCCTGATGGGTGCCATGAATATGGATAAAATATATTAAAATGTAATGAAAAGTCCGCGGAAGTCACAAATGTTCTTGTTAAACGCTATCTTAATGCAAATACGGCATCCAATTGCTAGGAAGGGGATAGAGATATTTCCTTTGTAATTCTGGAACTCGTAAAATACACCAGAAGTGCACGTAAAGCTTAGTATTTCCATATGATAATCTGCAATTACAGAATCTGAAAAATACACACAAGACGAAAATCTCAGAGCGTTATTTCGACAGCCAGCTGTACTAAATCATTCATTTTCTGCCTGATGGGTGCCATGAATACGGATAAAATATATTAAAATGTAATGAAGAATCCGCGGAAGTTACAAATGTTTTTGTTAAACGCTATCTTAATGCAAATACGGCCTCCAATTGCTAAGAAGGGGATAGAGATATTTCCTTTGTAATTCTGGAACTCGTAAAATACACCAGAAGTGCACGTAAAGCTTAATGTTTCCATATGATAATCTGCAATTACATAATCTAAAAAATACACACAAGACGAAAATCTCAGGGCGTTATTTCGACAGCCAGCTGTACTAAATCGTTCATATTCTGCCCGATGGGTGCCATGAATACGGATAAAATATATTAAAATGTAATGAAAAATCCGCGGAAATCACAAATGTTCTTGTTAAACGCTATCTTAATGCAAATACGGCATCCAATTGCTAGGAAGGGGATAGTGATATTTCCTTTGTAATTCTGGAACTCGTAAAATACACCAGAAGTGCACGTAAAGCTTAATGTTTCCATATGATAATTTGCAATTACATAATCTGAAAAATACACACAAGACGAAAATCTCAGGGCGTTATTTCGACAGCCAGCTGAACTAAATCGTTCATATAGTGCCTGATGGATGCCATGAATACGGAAAATATACCGATGGGGCCACAATTATATATAACATCAATGAGATAACATGAATAAGAAAATAACTCGTATTGCTTGAGTAAGAAAGAGATAAACGTAGTGGAAAATATTCGAGAAGGCTTGAGCTTAATTTAATTATGACATTTGTCAACTAAACATGCCTACTAAAATAACTTTTTCGTATGGCCATCTCTTTCTTACTCAAGTATTTTATTTTGTTATTCATGTTATCTCATTGCTGTTATATATAATTGTGGCCCCATCCGTATATTAAACTATAATGAAAAGTCCTCGGAAGTCTCAAATGCTCTTGTTAAAATCTATAATAATTCAAATTCAGCATCCAATTGCTGGGAAGGGCATAGAGATATTTTCTTTGTAATTCTGGAAGTCGTAAAATACACCAGAAATGCACGTAAAGCTTAATGCTTAATGCAAATACAACCTCCAATTGCTAGGAAGGAGATACAGATATTTCCTTTGTAATTCTCGTACTCACAAAATACCCCAGAAGTGCGCGTAAAGATTTATATCGCCATGTGGTCATTTCCAGGTGCATAATCTAAAAAATACACACAAGACGAACATCTCAGGGCGTTATTTCGACAGCCAGCTAAATTAAATCGTTCATATAGTGCCTGATGGATGCCACGAATACGGATAATATATATTAAACTATAATGAAAAGTCCTCGGAAGTCTCAAATGCTCAAGTTAAAAGCTATAATAATTCAAATTCAGCATCCAATTGCTAGGAAGGGCATAGAAATATATCCTTTGTAATTCTGGAAGTCGTAAAATACACCAGAAGTGCACGTAAAGCTTAATGTTTCCATATGATAATCTGCAATTACATAATCTAAAAAATACACACAAGACGAAAATCTCAGAGCGTGATTTCGACAGCCAGCTGTACTAAATCGTTCATATTCTGCTTGATAGGTGCCATGAATACGCATAAAGTATATTAAATGTAATGAAAAATCCGCGGAACTTACAAATGTTCTTGTTAACCGCTATCTTAATGCAAATACAACCTCCAATTGCTAGGAAGGGGATAGAGATATTTCCTTTGTAATTCTGGAACTCGTAAAATACACCAGAAGTGCACGTAAAGCTTAGTATTTCCATATGATAATCTGCAAATACCTAATCTGAAAAATACACACAAGACGAAAATCTCAGAGCGTTATTTCGACAGCCAGCTGTACTAAATCGTTCATATAGTGCCTGATGGGTGCCATGAATACGGATAAAATATATTAAAATGTAATGAAAAATCCGCGGAAGTTACAAATGTTTTCGTTAAATGCTATCTTAATGCAAATACGGCATCCAATTGCTAGGAAGGGGATAGAGATATTTCCTTTGTAATTCTGGAACTCGTAAAATACACCAGAAGTGCACGTAAAGCTTAGTACTTCCATATGATAATCTGCAATTGCATAGTCTGAAAAATACACACAAGACGAAAATCTCAGAGCGTTATTTCGACAGCCAGCTGTACTAAATCGTTCATATTCTGCCTGATGGGTGTAATAAATACGGATAAAATATATTAAAATGTAATGAAAAATCCGCGGAAGTTACAAATGTTTTTGTTAAACGCTATCTTAATGCAAATACGGCCTCCAATTGCTAAGAAGGGGATAGAGATATTTCCTTTGTAATTCTGGAACTTGTAAAATACACCAGAAGTGCACGTAAAGCTTAATGTTTCCATATGATAATCTGCAATTACTTAATCTAAAAAATACACACAAGACGAAAATCTCAGAGCGTGATTTCGACAGCCAGCTGTACTAAATCGTTCATATTCTGCCTGATGGGTGCCATGAATATGGATAAAATATATAAAAATGTAATGAAAAGTCCGCGGAAGTCACAAATGTTCTTGTTAAACGCTATCTTAATGCAAATACGGCATCCAATTGCTAGGAAGGGGATAGAGATATTTCCTTTGTAATTCTGGAACTCGTAAAATACACCAGAAGTGCACGTAAAGCTTAGTATTTCCATATGATAATCTGCAATTATATAATCTGAAAAATACACACAAGACGAAAATCTCAGAGCGTGATTTCGACAGCCAGCTGTACTAAATCGTTCATATTCTGCCTGATGGGTGCCATGAATATGGATAAAATATATTAAAATGTAATGAAAAGTCCGCGGAAGTCACAAATGTTCTTGTTAAACGCTATCTTAATGCAAATACGGCATCCAATTGCTAGGAAGGGGATAGAGATATTTCCTTTGTAATTCTGGAACTCGTAAAATACACCAGAAGTGCACGTAAAGCTTAGTATTTCCATATGATAATCTGCAATTATATAATCTGAAAAATACACGCAAGACGAAAATCTCAGAGCGTTATTTCGACAGCCAGCTGTACTAAATCGTTCATATTCTGCCTAATGGGTGCCATGAATACGGATAAAATATATTAAAATGTAATGAAAAATCCGCGGAAGTTACAAATGTTTTTGTTAACCGCTATCTTAATGCAAATACGGCCTCCAATTGCTAAGAAGAAGATATTTCCTTTGTAATTCTGGAACTCGTAAAATACACCAGAAGTGCACGAATTGCTTAGTATTTCCATATGATAATCTGCAATTATATAATCTGAAAAATACACACAAGACGAAAATCTCAGAGCGTGATTTCGACAGCCAGCTGTACTAAATCGTTCATATTCTGCCTGATGGGTGCCATGAATACGGATAAAATATATTAAAATGTAATGAAAAGTCCTCGAAAGTCTCAAATGCTCTTGTTAAAAGCTATAATAATTCAAATTCAGCATCCAATTGCTAGGAAGGGCATAGAGATATTTCCTTTGTAATTCTGGAACTCGTAAAATACACCAGAAGTGCACGTAAAGCTTAGTATTTCCATATGATAATCTGCAATTATATAATCTGAAAAATACACACAAGACGAAAGTCTCAGAGCGTTATTTCGACAGCCAGCTGTACTAAATCGTTTATATTCTGCCTGATGGGTGCCATGAATACGGATAAAATATATTAAACAATAATGAAAAGTCCTCGGAAGTCTCAAATGCTCTTGTTAAAAGCTATAATAATTCAAATTGAGCATCCAATTGCTAGGAAGGGCATAGAGATATTTCCTTTGTAATTCTGGAACTCGTAAAATACACCAGAAGTGCACGTAAAGCTTAGTATTTCCATATGATAATCTGCAATTATATAATCTGAAAAACACACACACAAGAGGAAAATCTCAGAGCGTGATTTCGACAGCCAGCTGTACTAACTCGTTCATATTCTGCCTGATGGGTGACATGAATACGGATAACATATATTAAAATGTAATGAAAAGTCCGCGGAAGTCACAAATGTTGTTGTTAAACGCTATCTTAATGCAAATACGGCATCCAATTGCTAGGAAGGGGATAGAGATATTTCCTTTTTAATTCTCGTACTCACAAAATACCCCAGAAGTGCGCGTAAAGATTTATATCGCCATGTAGTCATTTTCAGGTGCATAATCTAAAAAATACACACAAGACGAACATCTCAGGGCGTTATTTCGACAGCCAGCTGAACTAAATCGTTCATATAGTGCCTGATGAATGCCATGAATACGGATAATATATATTAAACTATAATGAAAAGTCCTCGGAAGTCTCAAATGCTCTTGTTAAAAGCTATAATATTTCAAATTCAGCATCCCATTGCTAGGAAGGGCATAGAGATATTTCCTTTGTAATTCTGAAACTCGTAAAATACACCAGAAGTGCACGTAAAGGTTAATGTTTCCATATGATAATCTGCAATTACATAATTTAAAAATACACACAAGACGAAAATCTCAGAGCGTTATTTCGACAGCCAGCTGTACTAAATCGTTCATATTCTGCCTGATGGGTGCCATAAATACGGATAAAATATATTAAAATGTAATAAAAAGTCCGCGGAAGTCACAAATGTTCTTGTTAAACGCTATCTCAATGCAAATACGGCATCCAATTGCTAGGAAGGGGATAGAGATATTTCCTTTGTAATTCTGAAACTCGTAAAATACACCAGAAGTGCACGTAAAGCTTGGTACTTCCATATGATAATCTGCAATAACATAATCTGAAAAATACACACAAGACGAAAATCTCAGAGCGTTATTTCGACAGCCAGCTGTACTAAATCGTTCATATTCTGTGTGATGGGTGCCATGAATACGGATAAAATATATAAAAATGTAATGAAAAGTCCGCGGAAGTCACAAATGTTCTTGTTAAACGCTATCTTAATGCAAATACGGCATCCAATTGCTAGGAAGGGGATAGAGATATTTCCTTTGTAATTCTGAAACTCGTAAAATACACCAGCAGTCCACGTAAAGCTTGGTACTTCCATATGATAATCTGCAATAACATAATCTGAAAAATACACACAAGACGAAAATCTCAGAGCGTTATTTCGACAGCCAGCTGTACTAAATCGTTCATATTCTGCCTGATGGGTGCCATGAATACGGATAAAATATATTAAAATGTAATGAAAAATCCGCGGAAGTTACAAATGTTTTTGTTAAACGCTATCTTAATGCAAATACGGCCTCCAATTGCTAAGAAGGGGATAGAGATATTTCCTTTTTAATTCTGGAACTCGTATAATACACCAGAAGTGCACGTAAAGCTTAGTATTTCCATATGATAATCTGCAATAACATAATCTGAAAAATACACACAAGACGAAAATCTCAGAGCGTTATTTCGACAGCCAGCTGTACTAAATCGTTCATATTCTGCCTGATGGGTGCCATGAATACGGATAAAATATATTAAAATGTAATGAAAAGTCCGCGGAAGTCACAAATGTTCTTGTTAAACGCTATCTTAATGAAAATACGGCATCAAATTGCTAGGAAGGGGATAGAGATATATCCTTTGTAATTCTGGAAGTCGTAAAATACACCAGAAGTGCACGTAAAGCTTAATGTTTCCATATGATAATCTGCAATTACATAATCTAAAAAATACACACAAGACGAAAATCTCAGAGCGTGATTTCGACAGCCAGCTGTACTAAATCGTTCATATTCTGCTTGATAGGTGCCATGAATACGCATAAAGTATATTAAATGTAATGAAAAATCCGCGGAACTTACAAATGTTCTTGTTAACCGCTATCTTAATGCAAATACAACCTCCAATTGCTAGGAAGGGGATAGAGATATTTCCTTTGTAATTCTGGAACTCGTATAATACACCAGAAGTGCACGTAAAGCTTAGTATTTCCATATGATAATCTGCAAATACCTAATCTGAAAAATACACACAAGACGAAAATCTCAGAGCGTTATTTCGACAGCCAGCTGTACTAAATCGTTCATATAGTGCCTGATGGGTGCCATGAATACGGATAAAATATATTAAAATGTAATGAAAAATCCGCGGAAGTTACAAATGTTTTCGTTAAATGCTATCTTAATGCAAATACGGCATCCAATTGCTGGGAAGGGGATAGAGATATTTCCTTTGTAATTCTGGAACTCGTAAAATACACCAGAAGTGCACGTAAAGCTTAGTACTTCCATATGATAATCTGCAATTACATAGTCTGAAAAATACACACAAGACGAAATTCTCAGAGCGTTATTTCGACAGCCAGCTGTACTAAATCGTTCATATTCTGCCTGATGGGTGCCATGAATACGGATAAAATATATTAAAATGTAATGAAAAGTCCGCGGAAGTCACAAATGTTCTTGTTAAACGCTATCTTAATGCAAATACGGCATCCAATTGCTAGGAAGGGGATAGAGATATTTCCTTTGTAATTCTGGAACTCGTAAAATACACCAGAAGTGCACGTAAAGCTTAGTACTTCCATATGATAATCTGCAATTACATAGTCTGAAAAATACACACAAGACGAAAATCTCAGAGCGTTATTTCGACAGCCAGCTGTACTAAATCGTTCATATTCTGCCTGATGGGTGCCATGAATACGGATAAAATATATTAAAATGTAATGAAAAATCCGCGGAAGTTACAAATGTTTTTGTTAAACGCTATCTTAATGCAAATACGGCCTCCAATTGGTAAGAAGGGGATAGAGATATTTCCTTTGTAATTCTGGAACTTGTAAAATACACCAGAAGTGCACGTAAAGCTTAATGTTTCCATATGATAATCTGCAATTACTTAATCTAAAAAATACACACAAGACGAAAATCTCAGAGCGTGATTTCGACAGCCAGCTGTACTAAATCGTTCATATTCTGCCTGATGGGTGCCATGAATACGGATAAAATATATTAAAATGTAATGAAAAATCCGCGGAAGTTACAAATGTTTTTGTTAAACGCTATCTTAATGCAAATACGGCCTCCAATTGCTAAGAAGGGGATAGAGATATTTCCTTTTTAATTCTGGAACTCGTATAATACACCAGAAGTGCACGTAAAGCTTAGTATTTCCATATGATAATCTGCAATAACATAATCTGAAAAATACACACAAGACGAAAATCTCAGAGCGTTATTTCGACAGCCAGCTGTACTAAATCGTTCATATTCTGCCTGATGGGTGCCATGAATACGGATAAAATATATTAAAATGTAATGAAAAGTCCGCGGAAGTCACAAATGTTCTTGTTAAACGCTATCTTAATGAAAATACGGCATCAAATTGCTAGGAAGGGGATAGAGATATATCCTTTGTAATTCTGGAAGTCGTAAAATACACCAGAAGTGCACGTAAAGCTTAATGTTTCCATATGATAATCTGCAATTACATAATCTAAAAAATACACACAAGACGAAAATCTCAGAGCGTGATTTCGACAGCCAGCTGTACTAAATCGTTCATATTCTGCTTGATAGGTGCCATGAATACGCATAAAGTATATTAAATGTAATGAAAAATCCGCGGAACTTACAAATGTTCTTGTTAACCGCTATCTTAATGCAAATACAACCTCCAATTGCTAGGAAGGGGATAGAGATATTTCCTTTGTAATTCTGGAACTCGTATAATACACCAGAAGTGCACGTAAAGCTTAGTATTTCCATATGATAATCTGCAAATACCTAATCTGAAAAATACACACAAGACGAAAATCTCAGAGCGTTATTTCGACAGCCAGCTGTACTAAATCGTTCATATAGTGCCTGATGGGTGCCATGAATACGGATAAAATATATTAAAATGTAATGAAAAATCCGCGGAAGTTACAAATGTTTTCGTTAAATGCTATCTTAATGCAAATACGGCATCCAATTGCTGGGAAGGGGATAGAGATATTTCCTTTGTAATTCTGGAACTCGTAAAATACACCAGAAGTGCACGTAAAGCTTAGTACTTCCATATGATAATCTGCAATTACATAGTCTGAAAAATACACACAAGACGAAAATCTCAGAGCGTTATTTCGACAGCCAGCTGTACTAAATCGTTCATATTCTGCCTGATGGGTGCCATGAATACGGATAAAATATATTAAAATGTAATGAAAAGTCCGCGGAAGTCACAAATGTTCTTGTTAAACGCTATCTTAATGCAAATACGGCATCCAATTGCTAGGAAGGGGATAGAGATATTTCCTTTGTAATTCTGGAACTCGTAAAATACACCAGAAGTGCACGTAAAGCTTAGTACTTCCATATGATAATCTGCAATTACATATTCTGAAAAATACACACAAGACGAAAATCTCAGAGCGTTATTTCGACAGCCAGCTGTACTAAATCGTTCATATTCTGCCTGATGGGTGCCATGAATACGGATAAAATATATTAAAATGTAATGAAAAATCCGCGGAAGTTACAAATGTTTTTGTTAAACGCTATCTTAATGCAAATACGGCCTCCAATTGCTAAGAAGGGGATAGAGATATTTCCTTTGTAATTCTGGAACTTGTAAAATACACCAGAAGTGCACGTAAAGCTTAATGTTTCCATATGATAATCTGCAATTACTTAATCTAAAAAATACACACAAGACGAAAATCTCAGAGCGTGATTTCGACAGCCAGCTGTACTAAATCGTTCATATTCTGCCTGATGGGTGCCATGAATATGGATAAAATATATTAAAATGTAATGAAAAGTCCGCGGAAGTCACAAATGTTCTTGTTAAACGCTATCTTAATGCAAATACGGCATCCAATTGCTAGGAAGGGGATAGAGATATTTCCTTTGTAATTCTGGAACTCGTAAAATACACCAGAAGTGCACGTAAAGCTTAGTATTTCCATATGATAATCTGCAATTACATAATCTGAAAAATACACGCAAGACGAAAATCTCAGAGCGTTATTTCGACAGCCAGCTGTACTAAATCGTTCATATTCTGCCTGATGGGTGACATGAATACGGATAACATATATTAAAATGTAATGAAAAGTCCGCGGAAGTCACAAATGTTGTTGTTAAACGCTATCTTAATGCAAATACGGCATCCAATTGCTAGGAAGGGGATGGAGATATTTCCTTTTTAATTCTCGTACTCACAAAATACCCCAGAAGTGCACGTAAAGCTTTATATCGCCATGTAGTCATTTTCAGGTGCATAATCTAAAAAATACACACAAGACGAACATCTCAGGGCGTTATTTCGACAGCCAGCTGAACTAAATCGTTCATATAGTGCCTGATGGATGCCATGAATACGGATAATATATATTAAACTATAATGAAAAGTCCTCGGAAGTCTCAAACTCTTGTTAAAAGCTATAATATTTCAAATTCAGCATCCCATTGCTAGGAAGGGCATAGAGATATTTCCTTTGTAATTCTGAAACTCGTAAAATACACCAGAAGTGCACGTAAAGCTTAGTACTTCCATATGATAATCTGCAATTACATAATTTAAAAAATACACACAAGACGAAAATCTCAGAGCGTTATTTCGACAGCCAGCTGTACTAAATCGTTCATATTCTGCCTGATGGGTGTCATAAATACGGATAAAATATATTAAAATGTAATGAAAAGTCCGCGGAAGTCACAAATGTTCTTGTTAAACGCTATCTTAATGCAAATACGGCCTCCAATTGCTAAGAAGGGGATAGAGATATTTCCTTTTTAATTCTGGAACTCGTATAATACACCAGAAGTGCACGTAAAGCTTAGTACTTCCATATGATAATCTGCAATTACATAATTTAAAAAATACACACAAGACGAAAAACTCAGAGCGTTATTTCGACAGCCAGCTCTACTAAATCGTTCATATTCTGCCTGATGGGTGCCATGAATACGGATAAAATATATTAAAATGTAATGAAAAGTCCGCGGAAGTCACAAATGTTCTTGTTAAACGCTATCTTAATGCAAATACGGCATCCAATTGCTAGGAAGGAAATAGAGATATTTCCTTTGTAATTCTCGTACTCACAAAATACCCCAGAAGTGCGCGTAAAGCTTTATATCGCCATGTAGTCATTTTCAGGTGCATAATCTAAAAAATACACACAAGACGAACATCTCAGGGCGTTATTTCGACAGCCAGCTGAACTAAATCGTTCATATAGTGCCTGATGGATGCCATGAATACGGATAATATATATTAAACTATAATGAAAAATTTTCGTAAGTCTCAAATGCTTTTCTTAAAAGCTATAATAATTCAAATTCAGCATCCCATTGCTAGGAAGGGCATAGAGATATTTCCTTTGTAATTCTGAAACTCGTAAAATACACCAGAAGTGCACGTAAAGCTTAGTACTTCCATATGATAATCTGCAATTACATAATTTAAAAATACACACAAGACGAAAAACTCAGAGCGTTATTTCGACAGCCAGCTCTACTAAATCGTTCATATTCTGCCTGATGGGTGCCATGAATACGGATAAAATATATTAAAATGTAATGAAAAGTCCGCGGAAGTCACAAATGTTCTTGTTAAACGCTATCTTAATGCAAATACGGCATCCAATTGCTAGGAAGGGGATGGAGATATTTCCTTTTTAATTCTCGTACTCACAAAATACCCCAGAAGTGCACGTAAAGCTTTATATCGCCATGTAGTCATTTTCAGGTGCATAATCTAAAAAATACACACAAGACGAACATCTCAGGGCGTTATTTCGACAGCCAGCTGAACTAAATCGTTCATATAGTGCCTGATGGATGCCATGAATACGGATAATATATATTAAACTATAATGAAAAGTCCTCGGAAGTCTCAAACTTTTGTTAAAAGCTATAATATTTCAAATTCAGCATCCCATTGCTAGGAAGGGCATAGAGATATTTCCTTTGTAATTCTGAAACTCGTAAAATACACCAGAAGTGCACGTAAAGCTTAGTACTTCCATATGATAATCTGCAATTACATAATTTAAAAAATACACACAAGACGAAAATCTCAGAGCGTTATTTCGACAGCCAGCTGTACTAAATCGTTCATATTCTGCCTGATGGGTGTCATAAATACGGATAAAATATATTAAAATGTAATGAAAAGTCCGCGGAAGTCACAAATGTTCTTGTTAAACGCTATCTTAATGCAAATACGGCCTCCAATTGCTAAGAAGGGGATAGAGATATTTCCTTTTTAATTCTGGAACTCGTATAATACACCAGAAGTGCACGTAAAGCTTAGTACTTCCATATGATAATCTGCAATTACATAATTTAAAAAATACACACAAGACGAAAAACTCAGAGCGTTATTTCGACAGCCAGCTCTACTAAATCGTTCATATTCTGCCTGATGGGTGCCATGAATACGGATAAAATATATTAAAATGTAATGAAAAGTCCTCGGAAGTCACAAATGTTCTTGTTAAACGCTATCTTAATGCAAATACGGCATCCAATTGCTAGGAAGGAAATAGAGATATTTCCTTTGTAATTCTCGTACTCACAAAATACCCCAGAAGTGCGCGTAAAGCTTTATATCGCCATGTAGTCATTTTCAGGTGCATAATCTAAAAAATACACACAAGACGAACATCTCAGGGCGTTATTTCGACAGCCAGCTGAACTAAATCGTTCATATAGTGCCTGATGGATGCCATGAATACGGATAATATATATTAAACTATAATGAAAAATTCTCGTAAGTCTCAAATGCTTTTCTTAAAAGCTATAATAATTCAAATTCAGCATCCCATTGCTAGGAAGGGCATAGAGATATTTCCTTTGTAATTCTGAAACTCGTAAAATACACCAGAAGTGCACGTAAAGCTTAGTACTTCCATATGATAATCTGCAATTACATAATTTAAAAATACACACAAGACGAAAATCTCAGAGCGTTATTTCGACAGCCAGCTGTACTAAATCGTTCATATTCTGCCTGATGGGTGCCATGAATACGGATAAAATATATTAAAATGTAATGAAAAATCCGCGGAAGTTACAAATGTTTTTGTTAAACGCTATCTTAATGCAAATACGGCCTCCAATTGCTAAGAAGGGGATAGAGATATTTCCTTTGTAATTCTGGAACTTGTAAAATACACCAGAAGTGCACGTAAAGCTTAATGTTTCCATATGATAATCTGCAATTACTTAATCTAAAAAATACACACAAGACGAAAATCTCAGAGCGTGATTTCGACAGCCAGCTGTACTAAATCGTTCATATTCTGCCTGATGGGTGCCATGAATATGGATAAAATATATTAAAATGTAATGAAAAGTCCGCGGAAGTCACAAATGTTCTTGTTAAACGCTATCTTAATGCAAATACGGCATCCAATTGCTAGGAAGGGGATAGAGATATTTCCTTTGTAATTCTGGAACTCGTAAAATACACCAGAAGTGCACGTAAAGCTTAGTATTTCCATATGATAATCTGCAATTATATAATCTGAAAAATACACACAAGACGAAAGTCTCAGAGCGTTATTTCGACAGCCAGCTGTACTAAATCGTTCATATTCTGCCTGATGGGTGCCATGAATACGGATAAAATATATTAAACAATAATGAAAAGTCCTCGGAAGTCTCAAATGCTCTTGTTAAAAGCTATAATAATTCAAATTGAGCATCCAATTGCTAGGAAGGGCATAGAGATATTTCCTTTGTAATTCTGGAACTCGTAAAATACACCAGAAGTGCACGTAAAGCTTAGTATTTCCATATGATAATCTCCAATTATATAATCTGACAAATACACACAAGACGAAAATCTCAGAGCGTGATTTCGACAGCCAGCTGTACTAACTCGTTCATATTCTGCCTGATGGGTGACATGAATACGGATAAAATATATTAAAATGTAATGAAAAGTCCGCGGAAGTCACAAATGTTGTTGTTAAACGCTATCTTAATGCAAATACGGCATCCAATTGCTAGGAAGGGGATAGAGATATTTCCTTTTTAATTCTCGTACTCACAAAATACCCCAGAAGTGCGCGTAAAGCTTTATATCGCCATGTAGTCATTTTCAGGTGCATAATCTAAAAAATACACACAAGACGAACATCTCAGGGCGTTATTTCGACAGCCAGCTGAACTAAATCGTTCATATAGTGCCAGATGGATGCCATGAATACGGATAATATATATTAAACTATAATGAAAAGTCCCCGGAAGTCTCAAATGCTCTTGTTAAAAGCTATAATATTTCAAATTCAGCATCCCATTGCTAGGAAGGGCATAGAGATATTTCCTTTGTAATTCTGAAACTCGTAAAATACACCAGAAGTGCACGTAAAGCTTAGTACTTCCATATGATAATCTGCAATTACATAATTTAAAAAATACACACAAGACGAAAATCTCAGAGCGTTATTTCGACAGCCAGCTGTACTAAATCGTTCATATTCTGCCTGATGGGTGCCATAAATACGGATAAAATATATTAAAATGTAATGAAAAGTCCGCGGAAGTCACAAATGTTCTTGTTAAACGCTATCTTAATGCAAATACAACCTCCAATTGCTAGGAAGGGGATAGAGATATTTCCTTTGTAATTCTGGAACTCGTATAATACACCAGAAGTGCACGTAAAGCTTAGTATTTCCATATGATAATCTGCAAATACCTAATCTGAAAAATACACACAAGACGAAAATCTCAGAGCGTTATTTCGACAGCCAGCTGTACTAAATCGTTCATATAGTGCCTGATGGGTGCCATGAATACGGATAAAATATATTAAAATGTAATGAAAAATCCGCGGAAGTTACAAATGTTTTCGTTAAATGCTATCTTAATGCAAATACGGCATCCAATTGCTGGGAAGGGGATAGAGATATTTCCTTTGTAATTCTGGAACTCGTAAAATACACCAGAAGTGCACGTAAAGCTTAGTACTTCCATATGATAATCTGCAATTGCATAGTCTGAAAAATACACACAAGACGAAAATCTCAGAGCGTTATTTCGACAGCCAGCTGTACTAAATCGTTCATATTCTGCCTGATGGGTGCCATGAATACGGATAAAATATATTAAAATGTAATGAAAAGTCCGCGGAAGTCACAAATGTTCTTGTTAAACGCTATCTTAATGCAAATACGGCATCCAATTGCTAGGAAGGGGATAGAGATATTTCCTTTGTAATTCTGGAACTCGTAAAATACACCAGAAGTGCACGTAAAGCTTAGTACTTCCATATGATAATCTGCAATTACATAGTCTGAAAAATACACACAAGACGAAAATCTCAGAGCGTTATTTCGACAGCCAGCTGTACTAAATCGTTCATATTCTGCCTGATGGGTGCCATGAATACGGATAAAATATATTAAAATGTAATGAAAAATCCGCGGAAGTTACAAATGTTTTTGTTAAACGCTATCTTAATGCAAATACGGCCTCCAATTGCTAAGAAGGGGATAGAGATATTTCCTTTGTAATTCTGGAACTTGTAAAATACACCAGAAGTGCACGTAAAGCTTAATGTTTCCATATGATAATCTGCAATTACTTAATCTAAAAAATACACACAAGACGAAAATCTCAGAGCGTGATTTCGACAGCCAGCTGTACTAAATCGTTCATATTCTGCCTGATGGGTGCCATGAATATGGATAAAATATATTAAAATGTAATGAAAAGTCCGCGGAAGTCACAAATGTTCTTGTTAAACGCTATCTTAATGCAAATACGGCATCCAATTGCTAGGAAGGGGATAGAGATATTTCCTTTGTAATTCTATAACTCGTAAAATACACCAGAAGTGCACGTAAAGCTTAGTATTTCCATATGATAATCTGCAATTACATAATCTGAAAAATACACGCAAGACGAAAATCTCAGAGCGTTATTTCGACAGCCAGCTGTACTAAATCGTTCATATTCTGCCTAATGGGTGCCATGAATACGGATAAAATATATTAAAATGTAATGAAAAATCCGCGGAAGTTACAAATGATTTTGTTAAACGCTATCTTAATGCAAATACGGCCTCCAATTGCTAAGAAGAGGATATTTCCTTTGTAATTCTGAAACTCGTAAAATACACCAGAAGTGCACGTAATGCTTAGTATTTCCATATGATAATCTGCAATTATATAATCTGAAAAATACACACAAGACGAAAATCTCAGAGCGTGATTTCGACAGCCAGCTGTACTAAATCGTTCATATTCTGCCTGATGGGTGCCATGAATACGGATAAAATATATTAAAATGCTTTATATCGCCATGTAGTCATTTTCAGGTGCATAATCTAAAAAATACACACAAGACGAACATCTCAGGGCGTTATTTCGACAGCCAGCTGAACTAAATCGTTCATATAGTGCCTGATGGATGCCATGAATACGGATAATATATATTAAACTATAATGAAAAGTCCCCGGAAGTCTCAAATGCTCTTGTTAAAAGCTATAATATTTCAAATTCAGCATCCCATTGCTAGGAAGGGCATAGAGATATTTCCTTTGTAATTCTGAAACTCGTAAAATACACCAGAAGTGCACGTAAAGCTTAGTACTTCCATATGATAATCTGCAATTACATAATTTAAAAAATACACACAAGACGAAAATCTCAGAGCGTTATTTCGACAGCCAGCTGTACTAAATCGTTCATATTCTGCCTGATGGGTGCCATAAATACGGATAAAATATATTAAAATGTAATGAAAAGTCCGCGGAAGTCACAAATGTTCTTGTTAAACGCTATCTTAATGCAAATACGGCATCCAATTGCTAGGAAGGGGATAGAGATATTTCCTTTGTAATTCTGAAACTCGTAAAATACACCAGAAGTGCACGTAAAGCTTGGTACTTCCATATGATAATCTGCAATAACATAATCTGAAAAATACACACAAGACGAAAATCTCAGAGCGTTATTTCGACAGCCAGCTGTACTAAATCGTTCATATTCTGCCTGATGGGTGCCATGAATACGGATAAAATATATTAAAATGTAAAGAAAAATCCGCGGAAGTCACAAATGTTCTTGTTAAACGCTATCTTAATGCAAATACGGCCTCCAATTGCTAAGAAGGGGATAGAGATATTTCCTTTTTAATTCTGGAACTCGTATAATACACCAGAAGTGCATGTAAAGCTTAGTATTTCCATATGATAATCTGCAATAACATAATCTGAAAAATACACACAAGACGAAAATCTCAGAGCGTTATTTCGACAGCCAGCTGTACTAAATCGTTCATATTCTGCCTGATGGGTGCAATGAATACGGATAAAATATATTAAAATGTAATGAAAAGTCCGCGGAAGTCACAAATGTTCTTGTTAAACGCTATCTTAATGCAAATACGGCATCCAATTGCTAGGAAGGGGATAGAGATATTTCCTTTGTAATTCTGAAACTCGTAAAATACACCAGAAGTGCACGTAAAGCTTGGTACTTCCATATGATAATCTGCAATAACATAATCTGAAAAATACACACAAGACGAAAATCTCAGAGCGTTATTTCGACAGCCAGCTGTACTAAATCGTTCATATTCTGCCTGATGGGTGCCATGAATACGGATAAAATATATTAAAATGTAATGAAAAGTCCGCGGAAGTCACAAATGTTCTTGTTAAACGCTATCTTAATGCAAATACGGCATCCAATTGCTAGGAAGGGGATAGAGATATTTCCTTTGTAATTCTGAAACTCGTAAAATACACCAGAAGTGCACGTAAAGCTTGGTACTTCCATATGATAATCTGCAATAACATAATCTGAAAAATACACACAAGACGAAAATCTCAGAGCGTTATTTCGACAGCCAGCTGTACTAAATCGTTCATATTCAGCCTGATGGGTGCCATGAATACGGATAAAATATATTAAAATGTAATGAAAAATCCGCGGAAGTTACAAATGTTTTTGTTAAACGCTATCTTAATGCAAATACGGCATCCAATTGCTAGGAAGAAAATAGAGATATTTCCTTTGTAATTCTGGAACTCGTAAAATACACCAGAAGTGCACGTAAAGCTTATTATTTCCATATGATAATCTGCAATTATATAATCTGAAAAATACACACAAGACGAAAGTCTCAGAGCCTTATTTCGACAGCCAGCTGTACTAAATCGTTCATATTCTGCCTGATGGGTGCCATGAATACGGATAAAATATATTAAACAATAATGAAAAGTCCTCGGAAGTCTCAAATGCTCTTGTTAAAAGCTATAATAATTCAAATTGAGCATCCAATTGCTAGGAAGGGCATAGAGATATTTCCTTTGTAATTCTGGAACTCGTAAAATACACCAGAAGTGCACGTAAAGCTTAGTATTTCCATATGATAATCTCCAATTATATAATCTGACAAATACACACAAGACGAAAATCTCAGAGCGTGATTTCGACAGCCAGCTGTACTAACTCGTTCATATTCTGCCTGATGGGTGACACGAATACGGATAAAATATATTAAAATGTAATGAAAAGTCCGCGGAAGTCACAAATGTTGTTGTTAAACGCTATCTTAATGCAAATACGGCATCCAATTGCTAGGAAGGGGATAGAGATATTTCCTTTTTAATTCTCGTACTCACAAAATACCCCAGAAGTGCGCGTAAAGCTTTATATCGCCATGTAGTCATTTTCAGGTGCATAATCTAAAAAATACACACAAGACGAACATCTCAGGGCGTTATTTCGACAGCCAGCTGAACTAAATCGTTCATATAGTGCCTGATGGATGCCATGAATACGGATAATATATATTAAACTATAATGAAAAGTCCCCGGAAGTCTCAAATGCTCTTGTTAAAAGCTATAATATTTCAAATTCAGCATCCCATTGCTAGGAAGGGCATAGAGATATTTCCTTTGTAATTCTGAAACTCGTAAAATACACCAGAAGTGCACGTAAAGCTTAGTACTTCCATATGATAATCTGCAATTACATAATTTAAAAAATACACACAAGACGAAAATCTCAGAGCGTTATTTCGACAGCCAGCTGTACTAAATCGTTCATATTCTGCCTGATGGGTGCCATAAATACGGATAAAATATATTAAAATGTAATGAAAAGTCCCCGGAAGTCTCAAATGCTCTTGTTAAAAGCTATAATATTTCAAATTCAGCATCCCATTGCTAGGAAGGGCATAGAGATATTTCCTTTGTAATTCTGAAACTCGTAAAATACACCAGAAGTGCACGTAAAGCTTAGTATTTCCATATGATAATCTGCAAATACCTAATCTGAAAAATACACACAAGACGAAAATCTCAGAGCGTTATTTCGACAGCCAGCTGTACTAAATCGTTCATATAGTGCCTGATGGGTGCCATGAATACGGATAAAATATATTAAAATGTAATGAAAAATCCGCGGAAGTTACAAATGTTTTCGTTAAATGCTATCTTAATGCAAATACGGCATCCAATTGCTGGGAAGGGGATAGAGATATTTCCTTTGTAATTCTGGAACTCGTAAAATACACCAGAAGTGCACGTAAAGCTTAGTACTTCCATATGATAATCTGCAATTACATAGTCTGAAAAATACACACAAGACGAAAATCTCAGAGCGTTATTTCGACAGCCAGCTGTACTAAATCGTTCATATTCTGCCTGATGGGTGCCATGAATACGGATAAAATATATTAAAATGTAATGAAAAGTCCGCGGAAGTCACAAATGTTCTTGTTAAACGCTATCTTAATGCAAATACGGCATCCAATTGCTAGGAAGGGGATAGAGATATTTCCTTTGTAATTCTGGAACTCGTAAAATACACCAGAAGTGCACGTAAAGCTTAGTACTTCCATATGATAATCTGCAATTACATAGTCTGATAAATACACACAAGACGAAAATCTCAGAGCGTTATTTCGACAGCCAGCTGTACTAAATCGTTCATATTCTGCCTGATGGGTGCCATGAATACGGATAAAATATATTAAAATGTAATGAAAAATCCGCGGAAGTTACAAATGTTTTTGTTAAACGCTATCTTAATGCAAATACGGCCTCCAGTTGCTAAGAAGGGGATAGAGATATTTCCTTTGTAATTCTGGAACTTGTAAAATACACCAGAAGTGCACGTAAAGCTTAATGTTTCCATATGATAATCTGCAATTACTTAATCTAAAAAATACACACAAGACGAAAATCTCAGAGCGTGATTTCGACAGCCAGCTGTACTAAATCGTTCATATTCTGCCTGATGGGTGCCATGAATATGGATAAAATATATTAAAATGTAATGAAAAGTCCGCGGAAGTCACAAATGTTCTTGTTAAACGCTATCTTAATGCAAATACGGCATCCAATTGCTAGGAAGGGGATAGAGATATTTCCTTTGTAATTCTGGAACTCGTAAAATACACCAGAAGTGCACGTAAAGCTTAGTATTTCCATATGATAATCTGCAATTACATAATCTGAAAAATACACGCAAGACGAAAATCTCAGAGCGTTATTTCGACAGCCAGCTGTACTAAATCGTTCATATTCTGCCTAATGGGTGCCATGAATACGGATAAAATATATTAAAATGTAATGAAAAATCCGCGGAAGTTACAAATGTTTTTGTTAAACGCTATCTTAATGCAAATACGGCCTCCAATTGCTAAGAAGAGGATATTTCCTTTGTAATTCTGAAACTCGTAAAATACACCAGAAGTGCACGTAATGCTTAGTATTTCCATATGATAATCTGCAATTATATAATCTGAAAAATACACACAAGACGAAAATCTCAGAGCGTGATTTCGACAGCCAGCTGTACTAAATCGTTCATATTCTGCCTGATGGGTGCCATGAATACGGATAAAATATATTAAAATGCTTTATATCGCCATGTAGTCATTTTCAGGTGCATAATCTAAAAAATACACACAAGACGAACATCTCAGGGCGTTATTTCGACAGCCAGCTGAACTAAATCGTTCATATAGTGCCTGATGGATGCCATGAATACGGATAATATATATTAAACTATAATGAAAAGTCCCCGGAAGTCTCAAATGCTCTTGTTAAAAGCTATAATATTTCAAATTCAGCATCCCATTGCTAGGAAGGGCATAGAGATATTTCCTTTGTAATTCTGAAACTCGTAAAATACACCAGAAGTGCACGTAAAGCTTAGTACTTCCATATGATAATCTGCAATTACATAATTTAAAAAATACACACAAGACGAAAATCTCAGAGCGTTATTTCGACAGCCAGCTGTACTAAATCGTTCATATTCTGCCTGATGGGTGCCATAAATACGGATAAAATATATTAAAATGTAATGAAAAGTCCGCGGAAGTCACAAATGTTCTTGTTAAACGCTATCTTAATGCAAATACGGCATCCAATTGCTAGGAAGGGGATAGAGATATTTCCTTTGTAATTCTGAAACTCGTAAAATACACCAGAAGTGCACGTAAAGCTTGGTACTTCCATATGATAATCTGCAATAACATAATCTGAAAAATACACACAAGACGAAAATCTCAGAGCGTTATTTCGACAGCCAGCTGTACTAAATCGTTCATATTCTGCCTGATGGGTGCCATGAATACGGATAAAATATATTAAAATGTAAAGAAAAATCCGCGGAAGTTCCAAATGTTTTTGTTAAACGCTATCTTAATGCAAATACGGCCTCCAATTGCTAAGAAGGGGATAGAGATATTTCCTTTTTAATTCTGGAACTCGTATAATACACCAGAAGTGCATGTAAAGCTTAGTATTTCCATATGATAATCTGCAATAACATAATCTGAAAAATACACACAAGACGAAAATCTCAGAGCGTTATTTCGACAGCCAGCTGTACTAAATCGTTCATATTCTGCCTGATGGGTGCAATGAATACGGATAAAATATATTAAAATGTAATGAAAAGTCCGCGGAAGTCACAAATGTTCTTGTTAAACGCTATCTTAATGCAAATACGGCATCCAATTGCTAGGAAGGGGATAGAGATATTTCCTTTGTAATTCTGAAACTCGTAAAATACACCAGAAGTGCACGTAAAGCTTGGTACTTCCATATGATAATCTGCAATAACATAATCTGAAAAATACACACAAGACGAAAATCTCAGAGCGTTATTTCGACAGCCAGCTGTACTAAATCGTTCATATTCTGCCTGATGGGTGCAATGAATACGGATAAAATATATTAAAATGTAATGAAAAGTCCGCGAAAGTCACAAATGTTCTTGTTAAACGCTATCTTAACGCAAATACGGCATCCAATTGCTAGGAAGGAAATAGAGATATTTCCTTTGTAATTCTCGTACTCACAAAATACCCCAGAAGTGCGCGTAAAGCTTTATATCGCCATGTAGTCATTTTCAGGTGCATAATCTAAAAAATACACACAAGACGAACATCTCAGGGCGTTATTTCGACAGCCAGCTGAACTAAATCGTTCATATAGTGCCTGATGGATGCCATGAATACGGATAATATATATTAAACTATAATGAAAAGTCCTCGCAAGTCTCAAATGCTCTTGTTAAAAGCTATAATAATTCAAATTCAGCATCCCATTGCTAGGAAGGGCATAGAGATATTTCCTTTGTAATTCTGAAACTCGTAAAATACACCAGAAGTGCACGTAAAGCTTAGTACTTCCATATGATAATCTGCAATTACATAATTTGAAAATACACACAAGACGAAAATCTCAGAGCGTTATTTCGACAGCCAGCTGTACTAAATCGTTCATATTCTGTGTGATGGGTGCCATGAATACGGATAAAATATATTAAAATGTAATGAAACGTCCGCGGAAGTCACAAATGTTCTTGTTAAACGCTATCTTAATGCAAATACGGCATCCAATTGCTAGGAAGGTAATAGAGATATTTCCTTTGTAATTCTCGTACTCACAAAATACCCCAGAAGTGCGCGTAAAGCTTTATATCGCCATGTAGTCATTTTCAGGTGCATAATCTAAAAAATACACACAAGACGAACATCTCAGGGCGTTATTTCGACAGCCAGCTGTACTAAATCGTTCATATAGTGCCTGATGGATGCCATGAATACGGATAATATATATTAAACTATAATGAAAAGTCCTCGGAAGTCTCAAATGCTCTTGCTAAAAGCTATAATAATTCAAATTCAGCATCCCATTGCTAGGAAGGGCATAGAGATATTTCCTTTGTAATTCTGAAACTCGTAAAATACACCAGAAGTGCACGTAAAGCTTAGTACTTCCATATGATAATCTGCAATTACATAATTTGAAAAATACACACAAGACGAAAAACTCAGAGCGTTATTTCGACAGCCAGCTGTACTAAATCGTTCATATTCTGCCTGATGGGTGCCATGAATACGGATAAAATATATTAAAATGTAATGAAAAGTCCGCGGAAGTCACAAATGTTCTTGTTAAACGCTATCTTAATGCAAATACGGCATCCAATTGCTAGGAAGGTAATAGAGATATTTCCTTTGTAATTCTCGTACTCACAAAATACCCCAGAAGTGCGCGTAAAGCTTTATATCGCCATGTAGTCATTTTCAGGTGCATAATCTAAAAAATACACACAAGACGAACATCTCAGGGCGTTATTTCGACAGCCAGCTGTACTAAATCGTTCATATAGTGCCTGATGGATGCCATGAATACGGATAATATATATTAAACTATAATGAAAAGTCCTCGGAAGTCTCAAATGCTCTTGTTAAAAGCTATAATAATTCAAATTCAGCATCCCATTGCTAGGAAGGGCATAGAGATATTTCCTTTGTAATTCTGAAACTCGTAAAATACACCAGAAGTGCACGTAAAGCTTAGTACTTCCATATGATAATCTGCAATTACATAATTTGAAAAATACACACAAGACGAAAAACTCAGAGCGTTATTTCGACAGCCAGCTGTACTAAATCGTTCATATTCTGCCTGATGGGTGCCATGAATACGGATAAAATATATTAAAATGTAATGAAAAGTCCGCGGAAGTCACAAATGTTCTTGTTAAACGCTATCTTAATGCAAATACGGCATCCAATTGCTAGGAAGGAAATAGAGATATTTCCTTTGTAATTCTCGTACTCACAAAATACCCCAGAGGTGCGCGTAAAGCTTTATATCGCCATGTAGTCATTTTCAGGTTCATAATCTAAAAAATACACACAAGACGAACATCTCAGGGCGTTATTTCGACAGCCAGCTGAACTAAATCGTTCATATAGTGCCTGATGGATGCCATGAATACGGATAATATATATTAAACTACAATGAAAAGTCCTCGGAAGTCTCAAATGCTCTTGTTAAAAGCTATAATAATTCAAATTCAGCATCCCATTGCTAGGAAAGGCATAGAGATATTTCCTTTGTAATTCTGAAACTCGTAAAATACACCAGAAGTGCACGTAAAGCTTAGTACTTCCATATGATAATCTGCAATTACATAATTTAAAAATACACACAAGACGAAAAACTCAGAGCGTTATTTCGACAGCCAGCTGTACTAAATCGTTCATATTCTGCCTGATGGGTGCCATGAATACGGATAAAATATATTAAAATGTAATGAAAAGTCCGCGGAAGTCACAAATGTTCTTGTTAAACGCTATCTTAATGCAAATACGGCATCCAATTGCTAGGAAGGTAATAGAGATATTTCCTTTGTAATTCTCGTACTCACAAAATACCCCAGAAGTGCGCGTAAAGCTTTATATCGCCATGTAGTCATTTTCAGGTGCATAATCTAAAAAATACACACAAGACGAACATCTCAGGGCGTTATTTCGACAGCCAGCTGTACTAAATCGTTCATATAGTGCCTGATGGATGCCATGAATACGGATAATATATATTAAACTATAATGAAAAGTCCTCGGAAGTCTCAAATGCTCTTGTTAAAAGCTATAATAATTCAAATTCAGCATCCCATTGCTAGGAAGGGCATAGAGATATTTCCTTTGTAATTCTGAAACTCGTAAAATACACCAGAAGTGCACGTAAAGCTTAGTACTTCCATATGATAATCTGCAATTACATAATTTAAAAATACACACAAGACGAAAAACTCAGAGCGTTATTTCGACAGCCAGCTGTACTAAATCGTTCATATTCTGCCTGATGGGTGCCATGAATACGGATAAAATATATTAAAATGTAATGAAAAGTCCGCGGAAGTCACAAATGTTCTTGTTAAACGCTATCTTAATGCAAATACGGCATCCAATTGCTAGGAAGGTAATAGAGATATTTCCTTTGTAATTCTCGTACTCACAAAATACCCCAGAAGTGCGCGTAAAGCTTTATATCGCCATGTAGTCATTTTCAGGTGCATAATCTAAAAAATACACACAAGACGAACATCTCAGGGCGTTATTTCGACAGCCAGCTGTACTAAATCGTTCATATAGTGCCTGATGGATGCCATGAATACGGATAATATATATTAAACTATAATGAAAAGTCCTCGGAAGTCTCAAATGCTCTTGTTAAAAGCTATAATAATTCAAATTCAGCATCCCATTGCTAGGAAGGGCATAGAGATATTTCCTTTGTAATTCTGAAACTCGTAAAATACACCAGAAGTGCACGTAAAGCTTAGTACTTCCATATGATAATCTGCAATTACATAATTTGAAAAATACACACAAGACGAAAAACTCAGAGCGTTATTTCGACAGCCAGCTGTACTAAATCGTTCATATTCTGCCTGATGGGTGCCATGAATACGGATAAAATATATTAAAATGTAATGAAAAGTCCGCGGAAGTCACAAATGTTCTTGTTAAACGCTATCTTAATGCAAATACGGCATCCAATTGCTAGGAAGGTAATAGAGATATTTCCTTTGTAATTCTCGTACTCACAAAATACCCCAGAAGTGCGCGTAAAGCTTTATATCGCCATGTAGTCATTTTCAGGTGCATAATCTAAAAAATACACACAAGACGAACATCTCAGGGCGTTATTTCGACAGCCAGCTGTACTAAATCGTTCATATAGTGCCTGATGGATGCCATGAATACGGATAATATATATTAAACTATAATGAAAAGTCCTCGGAAGTCTCAAATGCTCTTGTTAAAAGCTATAATAATTCAAATTCAGCATCCCATTGCTAGGAAGGGCATAGAGATATTTCCTTTGTAATTCTGAAACTCGTAAAATACACCAGAAGTGCACGTAAAGCTTAGTACTTCCATATGATAATCTGCAATTACATAATTTGAAAAATACACACAAGACGAAAAACTCAGAGCGTTATTTCGACAGCCAGCTGTACTAAATCGTTCATATTCTGCCTGATGGGTGCCATGAATACGGATAAAATATATTAAAATGTAATGAAAAGTCCGCGGAAGTCACAAATGTTCTTGTTAAACGCTATCTTAATGCAAATACGGCATCCAATTGCTAGGAAGGAAATAGAGATATTTCCTTTGTAATTCTCGTACTCACAAAATACCCCAGAAGTGCGCGTAAAGCTTTATATCGCCATGTAGTCATTTTCAGGTGCATAATCTAAAAAATACACACAAGACGAACATCTCAGGGCGTTATTTCGACAGCCAGCTGTACTAAATCGTTCATATAGTGCCTGATGGATGCCATGAATACGGATAATATATATTAAATTATAATGAAAAGTCCTCGGAAGTCTCAAATGCTCTTGTTAAAAGCTATAATAATTCAAATTCAGCATCCCATTGCTAGGAAGGGCATAGAGATATTTCCTTTGTAATTCTGAAACTCGTAAAATACACCAGAAGTGCACGTAAAGCTTAGTACTTCCATATGATAATCTGCAATTACATAATTTAAAAATACACACAAGACGAAAAACTCAGAGCGTTATTTCGACAGCCAGCTGACCTAAATCGTTCATATTTTGCTTGATGGGTGCCATGAATACGGATAAAATATATTAAAATGTAATGAAAAGCCCTCGGAAGTCTCAAATGCTCTTGTTAAAAGCTATAATAATTCAAATTCAGCATCCAATTGCTAGGAAGGGCATAGAGATATTTCCTTTGTAATTCTGGAACTCGTAAAATACACCAGAAGCGCACGTAAAACTTACTATTTCCATATGATAATCTGCAATTATATAATCTGAAAAATACACACAAGACGAAAATCTCAGAGCGTTATTTCGACAGCCAGCTGTACTAAATCGTTCATATTCTGCCTGATGGGTGCCATGAATACGGATAAAATATATTAAAATGTAATGAAAAGTCCGCGGAAGTCACAAATGTTCTTGTTAAACGCTATCTTAATGCAAATACGGCATCCAATTGCTAGGAAGGAAATAGAGATATTTCCTTTGTAATTCTCGTACTCACAAAATACCCCAGATGTGCGCGTAAAGCTTTATATCGCCATGTAGTCATTTTCAGGTGCATAATCTAAAAAATACACACAAGACGAACATCTCAGGGCGTTATTTCGACAGCCAGCTGTACTAAATCGTTCATATAGTGCCTGATGGATGCCATGAATACGGATAATATATATTAAACTACAATGAAAAGTCCTCGGAAGTCTCAAATGCTCTTGTTAAAAGCTATAATAATTCAAATTCAGCATCCCATTGCTAGGAAGGGCATAGAGATATTTCCATTGTAATTCTGAAACTCGTAAAATACACCAGAAGTGCACGTAAAGCTTAGTACTTCCATATGATAATCTGCAATTACATAATTTGAAAAATACACACAAGACGAAAATCTCAGAGCGTGATTTCGACAGCCAGCTGTACTAAATCGTTCATATTCTGCCTGATGGGTGCCATGAATATGGATAAAATATATTAAAATGTAATGAAAAGTCCGCGGAAGTCACAAATGTTCTTGTTAAACGCTATCTTAATGCAAATACGGCATCCAATTGCTAGGAAGGGGATAGAGATATTTCCTTTGTAATTCTCGTACTCACAAAATACCCCAGAATTGCGCGTAAAGCTTTATATCGCCATGTAGTCTTTTTCAGGTGCATAATCTAAAAAATACACACAAGACGAACATCTCAGGGCGTTATTTCGACAGCCAGCTGAACTAAATCGTTCATATAGTGCCTGATGGATGCCATGAATACGGATAATATATATTAAGTCTCAAATGCTCTTGTTAAAAGCTATAATAATTCAAATTCAGCATCCCATTGCTAGGAAGGGCATAGAGATATTTCCTTTGTAATTCTGAAACTCGTAAAATACACCAGAAGTGCACGTAAAGCTTAGTATTGCCATATGATAATCTGCAATTATATAATCTGAAAAATACACACAAGACGAAAGTCTCAGAGCGTTATTTCGACAGCCAGCTGTACTAAATCGTTCATATTCTGCCTGATGGGTGCCATGAATACGGATAAAATATATTAAACAATAATGAAAAGTCCTCGGAAGTCTCAAATGCTCTTGTTAAAAGCTATAATAATTCAAATTGAGCATCCAATTGCTAGGAAGGGCATAGAGATATTTCCTTTGTAATTCTGGAACTCGTAAAATACACCAGAAGTGCACGTAAAGCTTAGTATTTCCATATGATAATCTCCAATTATATAATCTGAAAAATACACACAAGACGAAAATCTCAGAGCGTGATTTCGACAGCCAGCTGTACTAACTCGTTCATATTCTGCCTGATGGGTGACATGAATACGGATAAAATATATTAAAATGTAATGAAAAGTCCGCGGAAGTCACAAATGTTCTTGTTAAACGCTATCTTAATGCAAATACGGCATCCAATTGCTAGGAAGGGGATAGAGATATTTCCTTTGTAATTCTGAAACTCGTAAAATACACCAGAAGTGCACGTAAAGCTTGGTACTTCCATATGATAATCTGCAATAACATAATCTGAAAAATACACACAAGACGAAAATCTCAGAGCGTTATTTCGACAGCCAGCTGTACTAAATCGTTCATATTCTGCCTGATGGGTGCCATGAATACGGATAAAATATATTAAAATGTAATGAAAAGTCCGCGGAAGTTAGAAATGTTTTTGTTAAACGCTATCTTAATGCAAATACGGCATCCAATTGCTAGGAAGAAAATAGAGATATTTCCTTTGTAATTCTCGTACTCACAAAATACCCCAGAATTGCGCGTAAAGCTTTATATCGCCATGTAGTCTTTTTCAGGTGCATAATCTAAAAAATACACACAAGACGAACATCTCAGGGCGTTATTTCGACAGCCAGCTGAACTAAATCGTTCATATAGTGCCTGATGGATGCCATGAATACGGATAATATATATTAAGTCTCAAATGCTCTTGTTAAAAGCTATAATAATTCAAATTCAGCATCCCATTGCTAGGAAGGGCATAGAGATATTTCCTTTGTAATTCTGAAACTCGTAAAATACACCAGAAGTGCACGTAAAGCTTAGTACTTCCATATGATAATCTGCAATTACATAATTTAAAATATACACACAATACGAAAATCTCAGAGCGTTATTTCGACAGCCAGCTGTACTAAATCGTTCATATTCTGCCTGATGGGTGCCATGAATACGGATAAAATATATTAAAATGTAATGAAAAGTCCGCGGAAGTCACAAATGTTCTTGTTAAACGCTATCTTAATGCAAATACGGCATCCAATTGCTAGGAAGGAAATAGAGATATTTCCTTTGTAATTCTCGTACTCACAAAATACCCCAGAAGTGCGCGTAAAGCTTTATATCGCCATGTAGTCATTTTCAGGTGCATAATCTAAAAAATACACACAAGACGAACATCTCAGGGCGTTATTTCGACAGCCAGCTGAACTAAATCGTTCATATAGTGCCTGATGGATGCCATGAATACGGATAATATATATTAAACTATAATGAAAAGTCCTCGGAAGTCTCAAATGCTCTTGTTAAAAGCTATAATAATTCAAATTCAGCATCCCATTGCTAGGAAGGGCATAGAGATATTTCCTTTGTAATTCTGAAACTCGTAAAATACACCAGAAGTGCACGTAAAGCTTAGTACTTCCATATGATAATCTGCAATTACATAATTTGAAAAATACACACAAGACGAAAATCTCAGAGCGTTATTTCGACAGCCAGCTGTACTAAATCGTTCATATTCTGCCTGATGGGTGCCATGAATACGGATAAAATATATTAAAATGTAATGAAAAGTCCGCGGAAGTCACAAATGTTCTTGTTAAACGCTATCTTAATGCAAATACGGCATCCAATTGCTAGGAAGGAAATAGAGATATTTCCTTTGTAATTCTCGTACTCACAAAATACCCCAGAGGTGCGCGTAAAGCTTTATATCGCCATGTAGTCATTTTCAGGTTCATAATCTAAAAAATACACAGAAGACGAACATCTCAGGGCGTTATTTCGACAGCCAGCTGAACTAAATCGTTCATATAGTGCCTGATGGATGCCATGAATACGGATAATATATATTAAACTACAATGAAAAGTCCTCGGAAGTCTCAAATGCTCTTGTTAAAAGCTATAATAATTCAAATTCAGCATCCCATTGCTAGGAAGGGCATAGAGATATTTCCTTTGTAATTCTGAAACTCGTAAAATACACCAGAAGTGCACGTAAAGCTTAGTACTTCCATATGATAATCTGCAATTACATAATTTAAAAATACACACAAGACGAAAAACTCAGAGCGTTATTTCGACAGCCAGCTGACCTAAATCGTTCATATTTTGCTTGATGGGTGCCATGAATACGGATAAAATATATTAAAATGTAATGAAAAGCCCTCGGAAGTCTCAAATGCTCTTGTTAAAAGCTATAATAATTCAAATTCAGCATCCAATTGCTAGGAAGGGCATAGAGATATTTCCTTTGTAATTCTGGAACTCGTAACATACACCAGAAGCGCACGTAAAGCTTACTATTTCCATATGATAATCTGCAATTATATAATCTGAAAAATACACACAAGACGAAAATCTCAGAGCGTTATTTCGACAGCCAGCTGTACTAAATCGTTCATATTCTGCCTGATGGGTGCCATGAATACGGATAAAATATATTAAAATGTAATGAAAAGTCCGCGGAAGTCACAAATGTTCTTGTTAAACGCTATCTTAATGCAAATACGGCATCCAATTGCTAGGAAGGAAATAGAGATATTTCCTTTGTAATTCTCGTACTCACAAAATACCCCAGAAGTGCGCGTAAAGCTTTATATCGCCATGTAGTCATTTTCAGGTGCATAATCTAAAAAATACACACAAGACGAACATCTCAGGGCGTTATTTCGACAGCCAGCTGTACTAAATCGTTCATATAGTGCCTGATGGATGCCATGAATACGGATAATATATATTAAACTACAATGAAAAGTCCTCGGAAGTCTCAAATGCTCCTGTTAAAAGCTATAATAATTCAAATTCAGCATCCCATTGCTAGGAAGGGCATAGAGATATTTCCTTTGTAATTCTGAAACTCGTAAAATACACCAGAAGTGCACGTAAAGCTTAGTACTTCCATATGATAATCTGCAATAACATAATCTGAAAAATACACACAAGACGAAAATCTCAGAGCGTTATTTCGACAGCCAGCTGTACTAAATCGTTCATATTCTGCCTGATGGGTGCCATGAATACGGATAAGATATATTAAAATGTAATGAAAAGTCCGCGAAAGTCACAAATGTTCTTGTTAAACGCTATCTTAATGCAAATACGGCATCCAATTGCTAGGAAGGAAATAGAGATATTTCCTTTGTAATTCTCGTACTCACAAAATACCCCAGAAGTGCGCGTAAAGCTTTATATCGCCATGTGGTCATTTGGAGGTGCATAATCTAAAAAATACACACAAGACGAACATCTCAGGGCTTTATTTCGACAGCCAGCTAAACTAAATCGTTCATATAGTGCCTGATGGATGCCATGAATACGGATAATATATATTAAAATTTAATGAAAAGTCCTCGGAAGTCTCAAATGCTCTTGTTAAAAGCTATAATAATTCAAATTCAGCATCCAATTGCTAGGAAGGGCATAGAGATATTTCCTTTGTAATTCTGAAACTCGTAAAATAGACCAGAAGCGCACGTAAAGCTTAGTACTTCCATATGATAATCTGCAATTACATAATTTGAAAAATACACACAAGACGAAAATCTCAGAGCGTTATTTCGACAGCCAGCTGTACTAATTCATTCATATTCTGCCTGATGGGTGCCATGAATACGGATAAAATATATTAAAATTTAATGAAAAGTCCTCGGAAGTCTCAAATGCTCTTGTTAAAAGCTATAATAATTCAAATTCAGCATCCAATTGCTAGGAAGGGCATAGAGATATTTCCTTTGTAATTCTGAAACTCGTAAAATAGACCAGAAGTGCACGTAAAGCTTAGTACTTCTATATGATAATCTGCAATTACATAATTTGAAAAATACACACAGGACGAAAAACTCAGAGCGTTATTTCGACAGCCAGCTCAACTAAATCGTTCATATTTTGCTTGATGGGTGCCATGAATACGGAGAAAATATATTAAAATGTAATGAACAGTCCTCGGAAGTCTCAAATGCTCTTGTTAAAAGCTATATTAATTCAAATTCAGCATCCCATTGCTAGGAAGGGCATAGAGATATTTCCTTTGTAATTCTGGAACTTGTAAAATACATCAGAAGTGCACGTAAAGCTTACTATTTCCATATGATAATCTGCAATTATATAATCTGAAAAATACACACAAGACGAAAATCTCAGAGCGTTATTTCGACAGCCAGCTGTACTAAATCGTTCATATTCTGCCTGATGGGTGCCATGAATACGGACAAAGTATATTAAAATGTAATGAAAAGTCCGCGGAAGTCACAAATGTTCTTGTTAAACGCTATCTTAATGCAAATACGGCATCCAATTGCCAGGAAGGGGATAGAGATATTTCCTTTGTAATTCTCGTACTCACAAAATACCCCAGAAGTGCTCGTAAAGCTTTATATTGCCATGTGGTCATTTGCAGGTGCATAATCTAAAAAATACACACAAGACGATCATCTCAGGGCGTTATTTCGACAGCCAGGTGAACTAAATTGTTCATATAGTGCCTGATGGATGCCATGAATACGGATAATATATATTAAACTATAATATAAAGCCCTCGGAAGTCTCAAATGCTCTTGTTAAAAGCTATAATAATTCAAATTCAGCATCCAATTGCTAGGAAGGGCATAGAGATATTTACTTTGTAATTCTGGAACTCGTAAAATACACCAGAAGTGCACGTAAAGCTTAATGTTTCCATATGATAATCTGCAATTACATAATCTAAAAAATACACACAAGACGAAAATCTCAGAGCGTGATTTCGACAGCCAGCTGTACTAAATCGTTCATATTCTGCCTGATGGGTGCCATGAATACGGATAAAATATATTAAAATGTAATGAAAAGTCCGCGGAAGTCACAAATGTTCTTGTTAAACGCTATCTTAATGCAAATACGGCATCCAATTGCTAGGAAGGTAATAGAGATATTTCCTTTGTAATTCTCGTACTCACAAAATACCCCAGAAGTGCGCGTAAAGCTTTATATCGCCATGTAGTCATTTTCAGGTGCATAATCTAAAAAATACACACAAGACGAACATCTCAGGGCGTTATTTCGACAGCCAGCTGTACTAAATCGTTCATATAGTGCCTGATGGATGCCATGAATACGGATAATATATTGCTATGTTATGCTAGCTGATAAATTTATTTAAATTATCGTATTACTATTTTGCCCTTTATTTTTAACTTTCAATTCAAATCCGTATTTTACAATATTTTTAATGAAACTCTCTCAGGTGGTTCGCAATATCTAGTAACCCAATGATTGATTTGTCAAATTCTCTTTGTTTAATTGCAAGTTGATTGACTTTCAAAAAAATTGACAACTAACGTCAAATTAATCAAAATTCAGAACGAATATCAAGGTTTTTACAATAAGATCTAATATGTAATTCTTTCACCAATCTCTTATGTAAGTATGAAATTCAATTATATTTTTATACCTTCTTACTGGTTATAGCTTTTTAAATGTTCCATTTAACCTTTTAAAAACACAAACCTGATTTAACACTTTGCTTGTTAATACTCCCAAAATCCTTCCAAGCTGGATCCTCACTCCGACTGCACTCAAACACCTGCTGGGTCCTTATCCAAACTGCATCACCTGCGATGAATGTAAACTCTCAGCATCACCTTATTGCCATCCACTTCAAAACTTCCACATCCTATACTGGATTCCTGTCGTTGTCCCCTGCTGCGGTTAACTTCAAGTCTCCTAGCTCCTGTACTGGATTACTGCGGCTCCGATCCCTCTCTGGTAAGTGTCAGCATAAATCTTGTTCCAAATATGAATTTGTCTCTTTTTTTAGATGGTCCTACGTCTTCAATGATACCCACAGTTTTCCCAAAAACAATTCGCTGAACGTACTAACCTCTTGTTTGTATCTTGTATTCCATTTCCAATGTAGTATCAATAAATCCAATTCTCTTCATATAATGTAATCTTCTGTATTGATTATTTATAATTCACTGCATTGGTTCAATCTCTTCACCGATTGTATTCCTTTATAAGTTCCAATTTATAATATTATACCTCCACCAAGTATATTTGTTTACAGCCTTTTTAAATGGTATTTGATCAAATAATTACATAAAGTAAGGCATAAATTCTGGTTTTTTATTTTCCAAATTCGTTATATTCAAAATTACATGTCTGTTTTTTTTATGAGTTGTTTCAGTAACTAATTAAACAAATTACAAATTATTACCATTAGACACGATTCTTCTTGCCTCCTATCTACACTTTTTTATATAATCAAAACAGATATTTTATTTTAATTATCATAACAGATACATTTTAGTAGTAACCTTGGTATTTATTCCTATTCAGAATTTTCTTATTACAGATTAAGTTTGAGTAATCAATCATTATGCTATTATTTGACTAACCAATAATAAGGAAGTTAATTTCATTATACTTTAACATGTATTTAGATCCATTAATTTGCTTATATCTGACTTCCAAATTTATTTGACTAAACTGTTTCTTTAGTATTCATATTTAAATTATCAAAGAATATAGTGTATCATAACAATATATAATATTGGCGATGAGCGAATACGTTGAAAAAGAATTGAACTCCGGATTGGCATCCGGAGGCGTAAGGAAACCCAAGCGCACAGAGGCGGAAAAGGAAAAGGAAGCCCAAGAGCGAAAGAAGGCTGTGGAGAAGGCGGAGAGGGCGAAGGCGGAAAAGGAGAACTTGGACTTGGAGGCGATAACGAGCAAGCACGCTAGCCGAGCAGCCGAGGCGGAAAAGGCAAGAAAGAAGCTAAAGGAAAAGCCGGAGAAACGCAGGGCTGGCAACACGTCGGAATCCGAGGAGGCGAGCGAAACCGAGCAGAGGAAGGCTGCGAAACCGGGCAGAAAGATTGCCAAGGTGATAGTTGAGAGCCCCTCCGAGGAGGACGAGGAGGAGGAAATGCAGATCGCGTACGAAAGCGCGAGTGAGGCGGAAGGAAGGCTGACGAAAGCTGAGCATGAGGCAGCCAAAGGAGAGGGCAAAAGAGGTAACAGGAGCGCAAGAGAGGCAGAGGGAGCCCGGTCGCCCGTCCAGCCGACACGGGTCGGAGAGCGGACGGAGGCAAGAGGAGGAGAAGAAAAAGGAGAGAAAGAGGCGGCGAAGGCCACCGAGGCAAAGCCGAGGGCGCCGACGAGGCACGAAAAGGCGATCAAGCTGCAGATGGCAATAATACAACAACTTCACAAGCTCGGGGATGCGGTTCCACGAACGGAAACGACGGAGATCCACACAGCGCTAGCTCAGATGGCAAGTCTCATCGCGGAGGCTGAATCAGAGAACGCGTACCTGCAGGGGATCATCGACGGAAAAAGAGCAGGAACGGGGGGAAACCAGGCAGGAGCAAGGTCAGAGGCAGGCATGGCGCAGACCAGGGCCAGGGGCGAAGTTAGGGAACCGCCAAAGAAGCCGCGGAGCTACCGGGATGCCGTCAGACGGCAGCAGGCTAAGAGTAGGGAACGGCCCGTGGTCATCCTTAGGCAGAAAGAAGGCGAGGAGCCTAAGGAGAGCAAGGAGATTAAGCAGGCGATCGTTGACAAAGTCGACATAGGCAAAGAAGCGGTAGGTGTCAGGGGGATACGCCTCATGAAAAACTCGGGGGTCGCGATAGAAGTAAAGAGCGTTGAGGAGGCGGAAAAGCTTGCGAAATCGGAGCAGTGGACGACAGTAGGGCTGAAAGCGGCGAAGGAGGTCAGGACGAACCCGTATATAGTTATACAGGGAGTAGAGGAGCGTAACGAGGACGAACTCATAGGGGCCTCGTACCACATGAATGACGCATGCAGAGAGGGTAGGACATTAGAACAGTTTGGGGAGATATTCAAGCCGGTTAGGTCGTACGCGAGGAGGAATAGTCGTGACTGGGTCGTGCG
This sequence comes from Agriotes lineatus, assembly GCA_940337035.1. Lineage (NCBI taxonomy): Eukaryota > Metazoa > Arthropoda > Insecta > Coleoptera > Elateridae > Agriotes > Agriotes lineatus. The sequence goes on from CALNHX010001303.1 coordinate 70,222, forward strand.
GATAACCCCAGAGTTATACACGGCGCTCGTAAAGAGAGGGCGGATAAATCTTACATGGGGGCAATGCAGAGTTAGGGACTACATTCAGCTAACTAGGTGTTTCAGGTGCGGGACCTACGGGCACATAAGTGTCGACTGTCATAGAAAGAAGGACATCTGTTACAAATGTGGAGACGAGGGCCACAAAGGAAAACAATGCTAGCGCGAAGAGACTTGCGGCCAATCTAGGGAAGCGGGGAGAGAGAGTAGGCACAGGATGAACGGGGCAGAGTGCCAAATAGTGTGGGGAATGGTGCGCCGGGCGATAGAAAGAACTAATTATGGTAGATAGGCCCGTAGAGATAGGACAGGCGGACAGGAGGAACGGAAGGCGGAACCTAGAGCGAGACCAGGCAGCGGCATACAGAAATAGGATAACGCTAGCGCAAATAAACCTAGGCAAGGGAAAAGTCGCAACCGCGGAACTCAAACAAGTCGCAGTCAGAGAGAGAATAGATGTGCTGATGGGTCAGGAACCATACGTGTACAAACACCGCATTCGCGGATTCGGGCGCGACGTGGCAACCTACTACGTGGGGGCACACCCGTGGGCGGGCGTTGTCGTTGTAAACCCCCACCTCACGGTAATGCACCTAGGATGGCTGGGAACGGCACATTGCACGGTGGTGTGGATAAAGAACGTAGATCTCTATGTCGTTTCCGCATACTTCCAATACCAAGACCAGATTGAACCGCATATAGAACAAATCCAGCGAGTGTTGGCAGCACTAGACGGGAAAACGGTGTTAATTGCGGTAGACTCGAATGCGAGAAACGAGCGCTGGGGCGACAGGGAAACAAACGATAGAGGGGAGGAAATGGAGGAATTTATAGAGGAAAGCCGACTCAGGGTAGAGAACGATCCGCGGCAGCTAAGCACCTACCAGAAGGGGCAGCGACAGTCCTGGATCGACCTGACGTTGATAAAGGGCCTGCAAGAGGGCCGGTTAACCGGATGGCAGGTAATAGATGGGTGGGTCCAAAGTGACCACAGAGTGATCAAGTACGAGTACGGCACGGGCAGGCTACCACAGCCAATAGGAACAACCACAGAACGCTACGCGATCCGTAGAGCGGACTGGGACAGGTTTAGGGGGGTGCTAGAAGCGGAATTAGGTGCGCTAGAGGGAGCTAGGATAGGTAACAGAGCGGAATTAGATGAAAGAGTAGGACAAATCGCGGGAGCAATAAACAGGGCAGCCGACGCAGCAATTCCGAAGGTTAAGAGAACGGCGAAGAGAGTCCCATGGTGGACCCCAGAGCTAACCCGACTCAAAATTGAGACAAACAGGGCGCGAAGGGCATACCAGAGGGAAGGCCTAGACGAACCTAGACAGAGGCTGAGGAGAGAATACCACGTGTGCAGGAACCGGTACACGTGGAAGGTCAAGAGAGCAAAACGGGAAAGTTGGCAAACCTTTGTAGATGAGATCGGAAATATCGAACCGTTCGGGGCCGTATATAAACTGCTATGCGGGAAAATAAGGCCACGAAAAATCTGTGCGGCTATGCTCAGGGACGGGGTAGGCGCGACAGACTGGGCAGGATCGATGGAAGTGCTATTAGACCAAATGGTTCTAAAGGACGATGAGAGGGAGGATGAGAGATGGCACCGGGAAGTAAGGGAAAATGTTAGGCTAGAGCCGCCGGCGGCTGATACCGGGGAATTCAGTATGGAGGAAGCCGAGGCGATCATAGGTGGACTGCCAAGGGGCAAAGCACCCGGGCCAGACAAGATAGTGTACGAGATGGTCAGGGAGGCCTGGCCGATTATCGGCGAGACCTTGCTCCAGATATGGAACAAGTGCCTTGAGATAGGAGCATTCCCGGCGGAATGGAAAAGACGCATACTAGTGCCGATACTAAAAGGAGTAAATAGGGAAAAATCCAACCCGGCATCATACAGACCCATCAGCCTCCTCTCGGTCCTGGGGAAGGTGCTAGAAAAGCTAATGCTACGCAGACTGGAGGAGAACTTAGGCAGGGCGGAGAACGCGGGAAACCAGTATGGATTTAGGAAAGGGCGTTCGACTATAGACGCAATAGAGGAGTGTAGGAGGGTTGTTGAGACAGCGAACGAGAAGTATGTGCTAGGAATCTTCCTCGACGTCAGGGGGGCGTTCGATGCCTTATAGTGGCCGGATGTCCTCCTGGCGCTGGGGGAGAGAGGGTGCGCGGGAAACCTTTACAGGCTAATCGCGGACTACCTCTCAGATAGGAGAGCCGAAATTAGGGAAGGGGGCGATAGAGTAGATAGGCTATGCGAAAGGGGGTGCCCGCAAGGTTCGATACTAGGTCCCTTCTTTTGGAACCTAGAGTTTGACGGAAACCTCGGAGAAGGCGGTAGGCCATGGTGCAGAAAAATAGCATTTGCAGACGATGAAGTTATCTTAATCAAGGGAGGGTCGAGGTTGCAGGTAGAGGAGAGGGCTAGAGAAGTGCTCAGAGAAACCCTAGAGTGGTGCACGCGGCATAAACTCTAGCTGTCAAGGGAAAAATCGGTAGGCCTTATGCTAAAGGGCAAATTTGATAGGGAAAGGCGCCCGAGATTACGGATGGGGAATGAGCAGATTAGGGTCCTAGACGAGGCAAGACATTTGGGAATAACCTGGGGAGAAAATCTTAAGATGATGCCCCACATCAGCTCGACTGCCAGTAAAGCGAGAGCGATAGGCGAGCGGATAAAGCGGGTAGTAAAGGCGAGATGGGGATTAAACCACCAGACGGTAGAGATCCTCAATAGAGGGGTTCTCGAACTAGCACTGCTCTACGGGGCCGAGGTCTGGTACGACAAGCTGAACGCATACAGTAAGGCAAGGCTGGATCGCCAGCAGAGACCGATGTTAATAGCGTCCACAAAGGCGTACAGAACGACGTCACTAGACGCACTGGCAGTAGTAGCAGGGAGCATCCCACTCACCTACAAGGCAGAGGAAAGGTGGGCTAGGCGGCAGATAAAGATGGGTAGGCAGGTAGACTTCGGGCGCTTTAGATACGATGGCGGTCATGAGACCCGGGTTACCGGGTTACCCAGTTCCTTACTGGGCATGGCGACTTCAAGGCGAACCTGCATAGGCTAGGGCTTGCGCAAAACGGCGAATGCGAATGCGGGGGTGAAGACACGGGTCAACACCTGCTGCTAGACTGCCCGCGAGCAGAAGACAGTAGGCTCGAGTTCGAAGCGGAACTTCGACAAGGGGGCTTCGCATGGCCCCCGCGGCAGACGGACTTGGTGGACGCGACGGTCTATCCACAGTTCAAAGCGTACGCGGAAAAGCTCCTGCAGGCGAGAGGAGCAGCGGAGAGAGGCGTAAAAACCGGGGAAAGGGCGGGCGCGCGGTCGCAGGGTGGTAGGGTACAGAAACCCGAGAAGAAAAGAAGATCCCACCCTGGACCCACTAGACGTTATGGCGGACAATGGCCTTGGAGGAAGACCACCCGGCACATCGACTGGGACCATGGGAGGCCAGCAGTTGTGGGCGTTTGAGGCTAGCAAACGCGGGCGTGCAAGTCGCGGTACGGCCGCAAGGCTAGCCGCGCATGCGAGAAGCGACGGTACGGCCGCAAGGCTGAGCCGTCAGCTGTGACACGTTGCGGTACGGCCGTAAGGCTGAGCCGCGACAAGGCGATGCGACGAGCCTCTCTCTATGCCTTGCCTGGAGAGAGGCTCCTAGCGGAGGCTAGCACAGTGTCATGCGAGCCAGGGGCGACGCGGGCTCACTGACGATGGCAAAGGGGCATCCCACGCTGAGTGAGGCAAAGGAAGCAATCCCACGCCGAGGTGAGTTTAGGAATCTGTCGATGAAGTGTGGTGTCCCGGGAGTTCTTACTGGACCTGTTATCGGAGATGAAATTCCTATTCGAAGCAGACGGCACGGTCGTCAACCCTTAAAAACTTCTGGATTCTACTCTATCCCACAACTGCGAGCCGCGAGGCCTCCGCAACGGTGGGTAAGGATGTTTGAAGGATGAGTGCGGCGGTACGGCCGTAAGGCTGAGCCGCTGGCACAGAGATATGTGTGGTAGGGAGCTTGCTCTCGAACGGTGACCCGTCAAACGTCTACACGGGTACTACGGGCGGTCAACACCAAGCCCCACGCATCGAGATACCCGGCACCTCGGTGTCGGGTACCGCGAGCGTGGTTGACCAGTGCGGATGGACTCGTAGTGGCAGTTGGTAACCAATATGCTGGGAAAGGGGCTCCCGTTTCGGCGGGGGCTAACGGGCGGCGACTCCATAAGTCGTCAGAGGTTGGATAGGCCTCGACGGGCCGATGCCGGACCTGCGGCATCGGTAGCGTCCCCAACTGAGAGACCGCAAGGTACGGAAGGCGGGGGGACGATATGCTTAATTGCTTGGTGCGTCTAGCTTCACAAATGTGTGTCCTTCACGGGGAAGACGTTATGCTTAATTGCTAGGTACGTCTAGCTTCACAAATGTGTGTCCTTCACGGGGGCCCCTGGGAGCCAACTAGAGCGTTTTTCGGAAACCTCTCTCTGGTTGTAGGACACTGTCCTAAATCCCATACAGGTGATTCAAGGCGACTGCAAGTCTTAAAAGCGATTCAGGAGTTCAAGGCAGTGTTGTGTGATTAGATATACGAACTTTAAGTTATCAGTTACCAGTGCATGTTGGGAAGCTCCACCACTACATAGTCACTCCGCCTTCAAGAGGTCAGGGGTGTCAACGGTGAGCACTTCGGGTGCCCGGCGAAAGGAGGTAGACTCTAAAATACGTGGGTAGAGTCAGTGCGAATTTCGTTAATTCAATTCAGTAGAGACACTTAAATAGTGCTAGATTGCTGGGTGTAGAGGAAGCGACGAGAGGCGCGATGGCGGACTTGGAGACGTCGAAGGACCGCAAGCGCAAGACGCGGCGGAACCAAGACAGCGACGAGTCGCCAGAGGTCGTGGAGCAGCGAAAAAAGGCGGTAAGAGCAGAGGGCACGAGAAAGAAGAAGGAGAGGATCGCGAGCCCTATACCAGAAAGTAGTAGTACGGAGGAGGAGACCGTGACTAGGGGTCGGGGCGGGGGCGCAAGCACTAGCGAACGCCCTTCGCCTCCATCCTCGGAAGCGGAATCCGACTCCGGTACGGAAATAGAGGAGGACGAAGTAGACGAAGCGGATGAAGTGGTAGAGGAGCTGGTGCAGCAGAAAGCCCAGGAAGTCGGCCAAGCGGAACAGGCGGAAAGAGAGGCGGCGAGTGAGGCTAAGACGGCGAAGGCCACTAGGGCCAAGCCGATAGCGGAGCGGGCGACGGCCATTAGAGCCAAGCCGATGCAGGCGAGCAGGGCGGAGCGGGTAACCAAGCTGCGCAACGAAATTCTTAGGGAGATAGGAGCGAGCGCGGCATCCAAAAGCGTCCTCGTGAAGGTCGCAGCGCTATTAGGGGGTTTAGAGGACGTACTCACCGAGTCCGAAAGGGAAAATAGTTGTCTGGAGGGGATCCTGCAAGGTAGGCGCGAAGTATCAGGCGCGGGGCGTGCAGGCAGGACCCAACAGCGGGGGGAACAGGTAGAGGCGCCGAGGCCAACGTTGCCACCGCAACAGCGGCCTCAGCTCAGCTATAGCGCAGCGGTCAGGAGGCAGCAGGCCAAGAGCAGGGAGCGACCGGTCGTAATAGTTAGGCAGGCAGATGAAAAGGGAGAGCTCACGAGTAAAGAGCTCAAGAGAAAGGTGGTTGAAGGGATAAAGATTAGCACGGAGGAAGTTGAGGTTAGGGAAATCCGCCTACTGAAAAATAAGGGGGTGGCCATAGAGGTCCAGAACGTGGCAGAAGCCGACAAGCTTGCAAAGTCCGAGCAATGGCAAACGATAGGCGCGAAGGCGAAGAGGGAAGCAAGAGCTCGACCCACGGTTATAATAATCTGGGCGGAAGAGCGCAATGAGGAGGATTTAATAAAGGCGGCATACAATATGAACCATATTTGTAGGGAAGGTAGGACGCCGGAAGAGTTCCGGGAAGTCTTCCGGCCAAGTAGGTCATTTAATAGCAGGAAAGAGGCGAAAGATTGGGAAGTGCAGGTTGAACCAGAGCTGTATAAAGCTTTGATAAAGCAGAAACGCTAAAACCTGACGTGGGGCTTATCCCCGATCAGAGATCGAGTCCCATTAACACTGTGCTACCGATGCGGGGCCTATGGGCATATCAGTGCGAAATGCGAAGTAAAAGGCGATGCCTGCTATAGGTGCGGAGAAAAAGGCCACGTGGCCAAGGATTGCGAAAATCAAGAAGGCTGTGCGCAATGTCGATACGCTCACAAGCCAAGCAATCACAAGATGAACGGGGCAAACTGCGAAATAGTGTGGCGAATGACCAGGAGGGCGATAGAAAGGACTTCCTATGGCAGATAGACGGGTAGATAGACGAGGCAATAATAGGCGGAACCCAAGGGCGGTCAGGGCACTTAGAGATAGGCTATCGCTAGCACAGGTAAACCTAGGTAGGGGGCAGGTCGCAGCCAACAAACTAAGAGAAGTTGCAGTTAGGGAAAGGATAGATGTCCTGCTGGTGCAAGAACCACATGCTCACGAAGGGAAAATCTGCGGGTTTGAAAGACAAGCGGCAGTACACCAAATGGGAGAGCACCCATGGGCAGGGGTCATCATTATAAATCCCCACCTTACGGCACTGCATCTAGAGTGGCTCGGAACGGAACACTGCGTTGTATCGTGGATTAAAGACGTGGACCTCTACGTCGTATCCGCATACTTCCGTTACCGGGATCCGATCGGCCCGCACATCGAACACATTCGGCGAGTGTTAGGGGCATTAGAAGGCAAGGCGGTCTTAATTGCGGTAGATTCCAACGCGAGAAATGAGCGGTGGGGCGACAGGGAAACTAGCGATAAGAGGGAAATTATGTAAGAGTTTATAGAGGAGATCCGGCTCAGGGTGGAGAACGATCCACGACAGATGAGTACCTTCCAGAGAGGGGAAGATAAGTCGTGGATTGATCTGACCCTGACGAAGGGCCTGCAAGAGGGCCGGTTAACCGGATGGGAGGTAATAGACGGCTGGGTTCAAAGCGACCATAGGGTAGTTAGATACGAGTACGCTACAGGCAGAATAGCACAGGCGGAAACGGCCACAGCACGTTATGCACTGCGCAGAGCGGACTGGGAAAGGTTCCGGGGGGTGCTAGAAGCGGAAATAGGTGCGCTAAATGCAGGTAGGATAGGCGACAGAGCAGAACTAGACGCTAGGGTAGGGCAAATTGCAGGCGCAGTAAGTAGAGCGGCAGACGTAGCAATCCCAAAAGTAAAAAGGAGAATGAAGAGGGTCCCATGGTGAACGCCAGAGCTGACCCGGCTCAAAATGGCAGTGAATCGCGCGCGTAGGGCCTATCAGAGGGAAGGCTTAGATGAGAACAGACAAAGATTGAGGAGAGAGTACCACGTGTGCAGGAACGAGTACACGTGGAAAATAAAGAGGGCGAAGCGAGAGAGCTGGCAGACTTTTGTAACGGAGATCGGTAATAACGAACCATTTGGGGTTGTCTACAAGTTGCTATGCGGCAAAGTACGACCACGAGAGATATGTGCGGCTATGATGAGAAATGGGGTAGGCGCGATAGATTGGGCAGATTCAATGAATATACTTCTAGACGCGATGGTTTGGAAAGACAACGAAAGGGAAGACGAGAGATGGCACCGGGAAATTAGCAATACTGTTAGGCTAGAGCCGCCGGCGGCCGACGTAGGGGAATTCAGTATGGAAGAAGCTGAGGAGATCATAGGCGGATTGCCGAGAGGCAAAACGCCCGGCCCAGACGGAATAGTATATGAGATGGTTAGGGAGTCCTGGCCGGTCATCGGAGAGACCTTGCTCCAGATATGGAACAAGTGCCTCGAGATGGGTGCATTCCCGATGGAATGGAAGCGTGGGGTATTAGTGCCCATACTGAAAGGAGCAGGCAGGGACAAGGCAAACCCGGCGTCATACCGACCCATCAGTCTTCTCTCGGTTTTGGGGAAAGTTCTAGAAAAATTAATGCTACGCAGGCTAGAGGATTCAGGAAAGGGCGTTCGACGATCGATGCAATAGAGGAGTGTAGAAGGGTCGTCGAAACGGCGGAGGAAAAGTATGTGCTAGGGATCTTCCTTGACGTCAGGGGGGCGTTCGATGCCTTATGGTGGCCGGAAATCTCTATCGGTTGATCGCGGACTACCTAACAGATAGGACAGCCGAGATTAGGGAAGGGGGAGATAGGATAGACAGGCTATGCGAAAGAGGGTGCCCGCAGGGCTCGATACTGGGTCCGTTCTTCTGGAATTTAGTTTTTGATGGGAACCTCGGGGAAGGAAACAGGCCATGGTGTAGGAAAGTAGCATTCGCGGATGATGAAGTAATTCTAGTCAAGGGAGGGTCGAGGCAGCAGCTAGAAGAGCGGGCTGGCGAAGTGCTTAGGGAAACCCTGGAGTGGTGCACTCAGCACAAACTTCAGTTATCAGGGGAAAAGTCCGTAGGCCTTATGCTGAAGGGCAAATTTGATAGAAACCGGCGCCCGAGACTAGAATTGGGCAATGCCACAATTCGGGTCGCAGACGAGGTTAAGCACTTAGGCGTAACCTGGGGGGAAAACCCCACATAGGTTAAAAACTGTAAAAGAAAGGGAGAGAGTAGACAGAGCACAAAGGGGGGTCCTCCTTCGCATGACGGGTGCATTTACAACGACACCAACAGAAGCGCTAACCGTATTGGTAGGGATACTACCACTACATTTAGAGATAAGGAAAAGGGCGGCCATGTACTGGCTAGGAAAGAGTGAGTTAGGCAGAGTACATCAGCTGATAAGTGAAAACGTAAATACCAAGCAGCAGATAAAAGAAGGAATACTGTCGGAATGGCAAGAAAGATGGGCAAATTCCACGAAAGGTAGAAGAACATACAATTTTCTACCTAGTGTGCAACAGCGCATGAAAAACACAAACTTCAATCCGTCACAAGGCCTGATTCATCTAATCACAGGGCATGGCCCGTACCCTGAGTACTTACACAGGTTCAATCTGAGAGAGAATGACACCTGTGAATGTGGAGAAAAAGGAACCCCAGAGCACGTGGTCCTACAGTGTCCGCTCTTGGAAGAAACAGTGGAGGAAAAAAGACGAGCATTAAGAGGCATGACCTTGCAGGAGATTCTGAGAGACGACAATACGACCCAAACCTTAAATAAACTAGCAAACAAGGTATCGCAGATGCAAAAGGAAAGATACAATAATATTCGAAACAATATCCAAAACAGGAACAATAATGCCTGAGAAGTAATAGACCAAGTAGAGACAAAGCCCAATAAAACATATGACGCTAAGATGTAATATAGAAGCAGAACCTAGATATCTTAAAACAGATAAGAGAGATAAAGAGCTGCTGGAGAAGGATACGGATAGCCGTTCCCGCCAGTAGCGCATTACCGGATTGACTCTAGAATAGTTAGGTTAAGATAGTGCATAAGAATAGGAAATAGGATCAGGATAAATAGGTTAGTGGTAAATACAACAAAAACAAATCTGTTTAACAGATTAAGGAATGGTAACTGAGGAATAGGTAGAACATGTAAGTAATGCATGCCTGGATGTATTACATTAGAAATATATTTTTATTTTCTTTATTTTTCTTTTTATAGGTTAAGGTTATTTCTTATTATTGTTTTGTGTTACCTGATAGGATTTTAGTTTTTATAGCATGTAGCATGTTGATGTAGCGTAGGTTAGGTTAGCATGTCTGCATGTTGTAGGTACAAAATACTCTTTTTTGGGATGGGGTCGCGGAAGCAGGTGGTCTCTGAGTTCCTCGACACTAAGTGCTCCGAGTCGAGGAATGAAGAATTGCTGAGATTCGCCTCCCCAATGGAAAAATTGTATACGTAGTCAAATAAGGGAAAAAACACAAAAACAATTTGCATGTTTAGTATTTTAACGGAGTAGAAATTAGAGAATGTGTATAAAATATGGGAAATGAATTATGTATGAAATTAAATAATGATAGAAATTACGGCTCGATTTAGACTACAAGGCATCGAGCCAATAAGTTTAATCAGTAAATAAAAAAAAATGTCCTTCACGAGGACTCGGGGGGGAGTCCTGTAATCCCTACCGAGCGCGTGCCCAGGTGGAGGATAGGGGAGGCCCAAACCGGCCAGACCGGAGGGCTGTAGGGTTAAGCACCTCCCGCGGACCAACAGGATCGAAACTTTTGGGGCCTGCTTGCAGGACGGGTCTGGCGACCCTGTGTAACCCCAGCCGGGGAGCAACCCTTTTTCAACTAGTCTGGGGGCTCCTTTCTCTCTATAAGTCTTTACTATCGGAGCGCTCTTGCTCCAACTCTTGTTTCTTTCAGGCCCCGGCGCTATTAGGCAACGAGGGCTAGGGGACTTCTTCACTCTATTCTGTCCGTTTTGTGGTAATCTCCTTCGGACGTTAAACTCAAAGGTCTTCCCTCGCTATGATGTGTGCTAAGTAGCGAGTTCTTCCAGCACTAGGGCGGCCCTGCATCAAGTCGGGGGCGTTGCATAGGATATGAGCTTCTCTGGGAGGACAGATCTTAAACTCAACCCTTCTGCCCCTGAGGAATCATTCGATGGAATGAAGAAGGGCCGGGGTGAACTGTAAGCCAACAGGGATCCCCGGGGTTGCTCACTATGGCGCCACTGATGGATTGTGGGTTAACCGCCCTCCCACCGCCCGCGCGTACTCGGCAGGCGGGAAAACAAAGGACGTTCGCGTGCTCCGAACCTGGGCATTAAATCGGAAATATACACATGAAGGCATAGATACATATTTTTGGCGATGAACGAAAAAGCTACAAATGAATCGACCTCCGGACTGGCATCCGGAGGCGTAAGTGCCTCGAAACCTGAAGAAAAGGTAGACAAAGGTACAAATAGCAACAGTGAAGAGGGGACGATAAACCCAAGAAAAGAGAAACCCAGGCGAAGCCACCAAACACAACAGACGTTAACGCGCTTACTAGGAGTCTCTGCTGTAACAACATCACAGACAGTAGAAGAAGAGACCAACCTGGAGGAGGACGGAAATGAGGTAGACCATACTGGAGAACTGAAGGAGATAAGGCAAAGCCTGGAGAACTTCATCCTCAATGACAGCAACAAGGTCAACAAACGATCAATAAGATTTATCCTGGCTAAGTTTACAGAGGTGGAGAGAATAGCGTTGAAATGCGCGGTAGATGCTAAAGTCCTAGACGGAAGGCTAAGAGAGAGGAAAAGCATGATGGAACAGCGTCCCTCATATGCAGGCATGGCGAAAGTGGCGACAAATAAGGGAAGTGAAACTCAGGCGAAAGATACGAAAAGCACGCCGGTCCCGAGAAAGGAAAACGTAATAATAATAAGGAATAAAGAAGGAGGCAACAAGGATAGTGAAACCATCAAGAAGGACGTGATCAAGGGACTAACTCCGATACTACCGGATGTACGCGTACGGAACATAAAGAGATTAAGGAACGAGGGAATAATCATAGAGACAAACACAGAACGGGACAAGGAAAAGATAAAAGAATGCGAGGAGCTGACGAACATGGGCTTGGTGGCGACAGAACCAAAACGAAAGGGACCATCAGTGATAATCTTTGATATGGACAAAGAAACAACAAAAGAGATGATATTGAAAGAATTGAAAGAAAGGAACCTGCAAGGATTTTCAGAGGAAATCAGCGATTCCGAAATAAATCCCAGATTTACCACGCCCAATAGACGGGAAGGGACAATAAATTGGATAGTGCAAGTATCGCCAAGAGTGTACACGGCACTAAAAAGACAAGACAGAGTCTACACAGGGTGGATGTCCCACAGAGTCCGAGAGTACTACTTGGTAACAAAGTGCTTCAAATGCAATGGCTACGGACATGGTCAGACAAGCTGCACAAGAAAGGAGATAGTATGCGGACGGCTGGGTTCAAAGCGACCATAGGGTAGTTAGGTACGAGTACGCTACAGGCAGAATAGCACAAGCAAAAACGGCCACAGCACGTTATGTACTGCGCAGAGCGGACTGGGAAAGGTTCCGGGGGTGCTAGAAGCGGAAATAGGTGCGCTAAATGCAGGTAGGATAGGCGACAGAGCAGAGCTAGACGCTAGGGTAGGGCAAATTGCAGGCGCAGTAAGTAGAGCGGCAGACGTAGCAATCCCAAAAGTAAAAAGGAGAATGAAGAGGGTCCCATGGTGGACGCCAGAGCTGACCCGGCTCAAAATGGCAGTGAATCGCGCGCGCAGGGCCTATCAGAGGGAAGGCTTAGATGAGAACAGACAAAGATTGAGGAGAGAGTACCACGTGTGCAGGAACGAGTACACGTGGAAAATAAAGAGGGCGAAGCGGGAGAGCTGGCAGGCTTTTGTAACGGAGATCGGTAATAACGAACCATTTGGGGTTGTCTACAAGTTGCTATGCGGCAAAGTACGACCACGGGAGATTTGTACGGCTTTGATGAGAAATGGGGTAGGCGCGATAGATTGGGCAGGCTCAATGAATGTACTCCTAGACGCGATGGTTTGGAAAGACAGTGAAAGGGAAGACGAGAGATGGCACCGGGAAGTTAGGAATACTGTTAGGCTAGAGCCGCCGGCGGCCGACGTAAGGGAATTCAGCATGGAAAAAGCCGAGGAGATCATAGGCGGATTGCCGAGAGGCAAAGCGCCCGGCCCAGACGGAATAGTATATGAGATGGTTAGGGAGTCCTGGCCGGTCATCGGAGAGACCTTGCTCCAGATATGGAACAAGTGCCTCGAGATGGGTGCATTCCCGATGGAATGGAAGCGTGGGGTATTAGTGCCCATACTGAAAGGAGCAGGCAGGGACAAGGCAAACCCGGCGTCATACCGACCCATCAGTCTTCTCTCGGTTTTGGGGAAAGTGCTAGAAAAATTAATGCTACGCATGCTAGAGGATAATTTAGACAGGGCGCAAACGCGGAGAAGCAGTACGGATTCAGGAAAGGGTGTTCGACGATCGATGCAATAGAGGAGTGTAGAAGGGTCGTCGAAACGGCGGAGGAAAAGTATGTGCTAGGGATCTTCCTTGACGTCAGGGGGGCGTTCGATGCCTTATGGTGGCCGGACATTCTCCTGGCGCTGAGGGAGAGAGGGTGCGCGAGAAATCTCTATCGGTTGATCGCGGACTACCTAACAGATAGGAGAGCCGAGATTAGGGAAGGGGGAGATAGGATAGACAGGCTATGCGAAAGAGGGTGCCCGCAGGGATCGATACTGGGTCCGTTCTTCTGGAATTTAGTTTTTGATGGGAACCTCGGGGAAGGAAACAGGCCATGGTGTAGGAAAGTAGCATTCGCGGACGACGAAGTAATTCTAGTCAAGGGAGGGTCGAGGCAGCAGCTAGAAGAGCGGGCTGGCGAAGTGCTTAGGGAAACCCTGGAGTGGTGCACTCAGCACAAACTTCAGTTATCAGGGGAAAAGTCCGTAGGCCTTATTCTGAAGAGCAAATTTGATAGAAACCGGCGCCCGAGACTAGAATTGGGCAATGTCACAATTCGGGTCGCAGACGAGGTAAAGCACTTAGGCTTAACCTGGGGGAAAACCTGAAAATTATGCCGCATATAAACTCAAAGGCCGGTAAGGCGCGCGCTATCGGAGAAAGTATAAAGCGCGCAGTTAAAGCGAGATGGGGGCTAAATCACCAAACGGTTGCGATCCTAAATAGAGGGGTTCTTGGGCCAGCATTGCTCTATGCAGCGGAGGTCTGGTATGATAAGCTGAACGCATATAGCAAGACAAAGCTGAACCGTCAGCAGAGGCCGATGTTAATAGCGTCCACAAGGGCGTACAGAACGACGTCACTGGCAGTTATAGCAGGAAGCATCCCACTCACCTATAAGGCAGAGGAAAGGTGGATTAGGCGCCAAATACGAATGGGTAGACAGATAGAATTTGGGAGATTTAGGTACGATGGTGGTCACGAGACCCGAAAGCAAGCCATAAAGGACGCGCGGCAAAATGCAGTGGAGAACTGGGAGCAGGCCTGCAATAGGTCAGAGAAGGGAAGGACCACTCATGGCTTCTTCCCAAGCGTTGAGGAGCGGCTCCAGATGGATTGGGTGCAACTAAGCTACTGGGTTAGCCAGTTCCTTACGGGGCACGGAGACTTTAGGGCGAATCTGCATAGGTTAGGGCTAGCGCAAAACGGCGAATGCGAATGCGAGGGTGAAGACACGGGTCAACACCTACTGCTAGACTGCCCGCGAGCAGACGATAGTAGGCGCGAGTTCGAAGCGGAACTTCGACAAGGGGGCTTCGCATGGCCCCCGCGGCAGACGGACTTGGTGGACGCGGCGGTCTATCCACAGTTCAAAGCGTACGCGGAAAAGCTCCTGCAGGCGAGAGAGGAGCAGCGGAGAGAAGCGTAAAAAACCGGGGAAAGGGCGGGCGCGCGGTCGCAGGGTGGTAGGGTACAAGAAACCCGAGAAGAAAAGAAGATCCCACCCTGGACCCACTAGACGTTATGGCGGACAATGGCCTTGGAGGAAGACCACCCGGCTCATCGACTGGGATCATGGGAGGCCAGCAGTTGTGGGCGTTTGGGCAAGCAAACGCGGGCGCACAAGTCGCGGTACGGCCGCAAGGCTGAGCCGGTGGCACAGAGATATGTGTGGTAGAGAGCTTGCTCTCAAACGGTGACCCGTCAAACGTTTAGCCGGGTACTACGGGCGGTCAACACCAAGCCCCACGCATCGAGATACCCGGCACCTTGGTGTCGAGTACCGCGAGCGTGGTTGACCAGTGCGGAAGGACTCGTAGTGGCAATGGTACCCAACATGCTGGGAAAGGGGCTTCCGCTTCGGCGGGGGCTAACGGGTGTCGACCCCACAAGTCGACAGAGGTTGGATAGGCCTCGACCGGACCGGTGCCGGACCGGCGGCATCGGTAGCGTCCCGCCTGAGAGAACGAAAGGTACGGCAGGCGGGGGACAATATGCTTAATTGCTTGGTGCGTCTAGCTTCACAAATGTGTGTCCTTCACGAGATTCAGTAGATTCAGAACTGGAGGTCCAGCGCCTAAAAGGCTATCAGGAGGGACAGCGAGTAGGCCTAGGAGAAAAGCTAGCTATTAGAGTAGAGAGGGAAGAGCAGAAAGAAGCGCCAGTGCCAAAACCGCGACGGGCTCAGCTTAGCTATAGCGCCGCGGTAAGGAAGCACCAGGCGAAAAGTAGGGAAAGACCGGTGGTTCTTCTCAGGCAGGCAGGGGGCGAAGAGATACGCAAAAGCTGCGATATAAAGAAATCGGTGGTTGAAAAGATTGACATTGGAAAGGAGAACGTGACGGTACAGGGAATCAGAATGTTGAGGAATTTCGGAGTGGCCATAGAGGTCACGACTGCGGAGGAAGCTGAAAAGCTTGCGAAGTCAGAGCAGTGGCAGACGGTTGGCCTACGAGCCCAGAAGGAAACGAGGGTGCGACCCACCCTCATTATCCACGGGGCGGAGGAGAAGAGCAAGGAGGAGCTCATGCGCGCGGCGTATACGATGAACTATATTTGCAGGGAAGCTAGGACGCTGGAGGAGTTCCAGGAACTCTTCCAGCCACGTAGGAGTTTCAACGATAGGCGAAATTGTAGGGACTGGCTAGTAGAGGTAGAGCCAGGAATGTATAGAGCCCTTTTACGACAACGACGCGTTAACCTCACTTGGGGGTTATGCAGAGTTTGGGACCGAGTGGCGCTAGTTAAATGTTTTAGATGCGGATGTTACGGGCACATCGGGAAGAACTGCGAGAAGGCAGGCGATGTCTGCTATAGGTGTGGAGCCAGTGGCCACGTGACCAAAAAATGTAACGAGCGTGCAACGTGCGCGCAATGCAGGTCAGAAGTTAGGTCGAGCGGGCATAGTATGAACGGAGCCCAATGCCTGGTGGTATGGCAGTTGACCAAGCGGACGATCGAGAGGACGGACTACGGCAGATAAGCCGGGAGGGGAAAGAGGCGTCGGTAGCCTCCGCGGCGGACGAGCTTGGTAAGACACGGCGGTCGAACCACAGCTCATGGAGTACGGGAGAGCTTTCTTGGCGAAAGAGGGAGAGCAGCGAAGAAAGCGCGAAATCGAGGAAAGGGTGGGCGCGCGGTCGCAGGGTGGTAGGGTACAGAAACCCGAGAAGCAAAGAAGATCCCACTCTGGACCCACTAGACGTTATGGCGATCGTGACCCTGGATAGGACATCACCCGGCTCATCGACTGGGATCATGGGAGGCCAGAAGTTGTGGGCGTTTGGGCAAGCAGAGCTCAGCCGCGTAGAAGAGGCAGCACGCCAGTGGGCTGAGCACTATGTGCAGCGCGAAAGCCGCGGTACGGCCGAAAGGCTGAGCCGCGCAAGGTGATATGCTACGGCACGGCAGCAATGCTGGGCCGTCAGCGGAGCTACGTTGCGGCACGGCAGAAATGCTGGGCCCAACAAGGATATGCGACGAGCCTCTCTCTTCGAACTTGCCCCGGGGAGATGCTCATCGTGGAGCTACGCACTGTGTGCACGTGAGAAAGGGGAGACGCGGGCTTACCGAAGATGGCAAGGGGCATCCCACGATGAGTGAGGCAAGGGGGCAATCCCACGCCGAGGTGAGTTTAGGAATCGGTCGATGAAGTGTGGTGTCCCGGGAGTTCTTCCTGGGCCTGTTACCGGAGATGAAATTCATATTCCGAAGCAGACCGCACGGTCGTCAACCCTTAAAGAAACTTCTGGAGGCTACCCAATCCAACAACTGCGAGCCGCAAGGCACCGCAACGGTGGGTATGGATGTCCGAAGGATGAGTGCGGCGGTACGGCCGAAAGGCTGAGCCGTTGCACAAAGAGCTTGCTCTCGAACGGTGATCCGTCAAACGTTACATACACGGGTACTACGGGCGGTCAGCACGAAGCCCCGCGCATCGAGATACCTGGCACTTCGGTGTCGGGTATCGCGAGCGTGGTTGACCAGTTGAGGATGGACTCGTAGTGGCAATGGTACCCAACATGCTGGGAAAGGGGCTCCCGTTTCGGCAATATGGCATGCACAACCTGCAATCATGTTTTATGCAGGAGTTGCAGGGACAGAATAGTGGAGCGCCGAGAATGCATTCCGAGATGGCCTCTGTACCAAAATAATCTTGGATATGAAACCTTCGATTTAAATTAGGGCGAGTTGAAATCTTTATTTTAAGATTGATAGTCTTGTCTGCAGAAGTGCGAATTTCTAAAAACAGAGGTGAAATTTTTAGGATATGTTATTAACACCAAGGGGTAGCCATCGACAAGGATAGGTTGCAACCGATAAAACAGTACCCAAGACCACATAACCTAAAAACGTTGCGGGGATTCATAGGGATGATAGGATACTATTGGAAGTTCGTACCCAACCTTTCTACTAAACTAGTCAGTTTATTCGAGCTACTGAAGAAGGGAGTAAAATGGAGCTACAGATCGCTAACTGTTACCAGCTTGAAGCAGAGCAACAGCTTCAGCTGCAATTTCTAGAGATGTATTCATACTTTCACTAATTTTAATACTGTTGGAATCAAACTTGACAGATACCATGCAAAAAAATTGCACGTGCCACGCATTCAACTGTTTCATAGCACTCTTGAAACAATACATTGTTTAAAGCTGCAAACCATCCCACATATGGCACTACTGATAAAAGAAAGCTGATGATCTCTTGATAGTTGGTGACAATCTGTTTTTAATCAAATTAATTAAGCAGTATTTTTTCTTTGATACGAGTGATTAGTTAGTATTGTACAAGATGCAGTTTAATATTAAAAATAGGTGGCCGAATACTTTTGCTCTCAAGTGTATATTTTTTGTTCTTTGAAGGGATTGTTAATGAAATTGACTATTTTGCAAAATTTTCCGGCAATAATTCCTACATTTTTCCACATGCCTTGACTTAAATTGAAAATGGCGCTAATATCAAATATAAAAATTACTAACAGCCTAATAGGGATTTCTATAATAACCAACTGAATGTCACTTTTGCATCACGGGAGTTTTCTGAATGGACTATATTTGCAGCTTGCCGACATAATATTTTCGGCAGGTGCAAAGATCGAAGGTAGTGTACTGCAGACAGCACCAGAATACGGGACAATGCTGTTACGGAGAAAAGTGTCGGTTTGTACATGCCAGCAAAGCTGAGCGGAAGAGCTTCGACCATGTGCTTACAACAAGAATTGGCGAGAACAAGCCAAACTGATCAAATATGCAGGAATTTCAGAAGGGGGCAGTGTACCACCCGAAACTGCAAATACTTGCACAAGGAAACGCAAGATCACACGCCGTTCACCTGTCCTGTATGCTTGGACGTAATCGAGACCGACAATATGGCATGCACAACATGCAATCATGTTTTATGCAGGAGTTGCAGGGACAGAATAGTGGAGCGCCGAGAATGCATTCCGAGATGGCCTTTGTACCAAAATAATCTTGGATATGAAACCTTCGATTTAAATTAGGGCGAGTTGAAATCTTTATTTTAAAATTGATAGTCTTGTCTGCAGAAGTGCGAATTTCTAAAAACAGAGGTAAAATTTTTAGGATATGTTATTAACACCAAGGGGTAGCCATCGACAAGGATAGGTTGCAACTGATAAAACAATACCCAAGACCACATAACCTAAAAACGTTGCGGGGATTCATAAGGATGATAGGATACTATTGGAAGTTCGTACCCAACCTTTCTATAAACTAGTCAGTTTATTCGAGCTACTGAAGAAGGGAGTAAAATGGAGTTGGACCTAGGCCATACAAAAGGGAAGGCCAGCATGTATCTCTGTTTCACTCTAGGCCTACGTCACAGGAGCGGACCGATAAGCGCTGACCGATGGTACAGTCTAGGTACAGTTCATAGATATTTACTACTTATTCCGATTGCATCTCCTGCAGTAGCACGTGTTTTTTCCGTTATCTTGTGATTGTTTGAAAGCAAAATGCCTTCATGATGTTGTGTGCCGGGGTGCAGCAGTAATTATGATAGCAAAATCAAAAACGACGGTAATGTGTCAATATTCACATTTCCCAAAGAACCTGAGCGTAGAATGCAATGGCTGAGAGCAATTCATCGTAGTGACTATGTTGTTTCGAAAAATTCTGTTGTTTGTGCTAATCATTTCGAAGATAAATTTATTCTGAAGGAAGATAGGGCAGTGAAGGTAGATGGATCTATTTTAATTGTTCCTAGAAGTAAGCCAAAGCTTAGTTCTGATGCATACCCCACGAAATTTGAAAATCAGCCCAAATATTTGTCCACACATTTACCACCGAATAGACGAAATCCAGAAGAACGGGCTGCTCAAATTCAAGCACAGGAAGTTGAAAATGATAGACGAAAAAGTGAAATGTGTGATCGCAAAGACATGGTAAGTGATTTTATAGACTTAAAGAACTGGTGCACGGCTAAAATCGCAGAATATGCTGTAATTTGTATAAGTGGCGACGAGTTTATAACCATTTTAAAACACAGTCTAGAACCTGTTGTCCCAGTAGTACTATTTTCCATCAAAATAAAGAAAGACTTATATTGTGAAATATGTTATAAAATGGCCGTTTTACGGGATGAAAATATAATTCAAATATTGGGTGAAGAAGGAAAATGTGATAAATGGAGTAAACTTGACAACCTTCTTTCATACGTCAGTATGATAGTCTTGATTGCTCAGATAAAACGCAGACTGAATTAGTAAGTTCACATTTAAAACAAGCACCTGAAATATTAAAATACTGCAGTAGTTTACAAAATGAAAATTCTGATTCAGTATTATTTAAAAAATGATGTTTTTAGAGGAACAGATTAGATTGTTGATAAATAGTGCCCCAAGATATTCACCGAATGTTTTAATATGGGCATGTACACTTTTTTATACACATCCTGGAGGCTACATAAATTTAAGAAATGCAGGCATATTAACTATTCCTAATCCTAAGTACCTAAAAACACTGTCGCTAAAATTGGGGGCATCCGGTACCGGAATTACAAGTTCTCACTAAATATATTCAAGAAAAAATAAAATATTTGGATGAAAACGAAAAATTTATAAATTTGCTGCTAGATGAAATATATGTAAAGTCCAACATATCATATAAAGGAGGAAAATTGGAGGGATTTTCCGGTAACTCAATCGAATCTGCAACAACTATAAAAAGCTTACATCTATAACATCCAGTAACAAGGACGTAGTGGGTTTATTTCCTGTAAAAAAATTGACTCACGAAAATCTTTACGAATTAACTCGTCAAGTACTGCAAGTTTTAACCGATGCTGTTATTGCCATAATATCAGATAATAATAGGGTGAATAGAAAGATGTTTGAAAAAATGTCCGGTGGTATAATGCAGACAAGAATTCCAAACCCGTACAGAAAAAAGGATTCTATATTTTTATTATTTGATAACGTGCATATCATAAAATGCATTAGAAATAATTGGTTTAATCAGACCGATACCAACCAAACGTTCTTTATTCCCAAAACACATGAATCCACTAATGAGAAGGAGTATTATTTTGCCTACGTCAGTGACTTAAAATATATTTACGCCAAAGAAGAGCACAATCCAATCAAATTGGCACCATCTTTCCAAAAAAGTTTTATATCCTTCATCTACTGAAAGGCAAAATGTTGGATACTGTGTTAAGTTATTCGACGAAAAAAATATTAGTGCTTTAAAACTGGCTAAAAAAAATTCTCCCAATTGCGTAGATGGTACCATTCTGTTTCTTGAACAAATATTAAAGTGGTGGAAGATAGTCAACTGTAAATCTCGTATACATATATAAAGGAAAGTCACAACCCTGACTAATCAACGCAGAGCCGAAACCACTGGCACTAAAAACTTGAAATTTGGGTGGAAGGTTCGGTTTGTTACGTAAGATAGTGCTAAGAAGGTATTTTTTGAAATTCGACCCCTAAGGGGGTGAAAAGGAGAAAAATGTGTTTTCACGAATTCCTCAATATTTCTTACACCCGATAAGATATCGACTTGGTGTTTACTTGCAAAGATTATCAATGTAAATACCTAGAAACGTATTTTAGGATTTTGCCCTAATCAACCCCTAAAGGTGCAAATGTGGATTGGGGATGAATTAAAGAACCCTAAGTATTTCCTATTTTTATTGAGTTAAAACATTCTTTTTTGGCACATAGATTGATTTTTAAAATATTTAGAAAGGGGTGTAAGGGAATTTGAAAATGTTAACCCTAAAGGGGTAAAAGGAGGAAAAACTGAAAAAGTGTGGAGGGGTTAAATTTATTAATTTTTTTCGCCGTGAGTTCCATTTCACAATAAAATGGGTTAAAAGGGATATTTTGAGATTCCTCCCCTACGGGGTGAAAAGGGGTAAAATGTGTTTTCACGAGTTCCTCAATATCTCTTACACCCGATGAGATAGCGATTTGGTGTTTACTTTCAAATATTATCAATGCAAATACCTAGACACTTATTTTAGTATTTTGCCCTAATTAACCCCTAAAGGTGCAAATCTGGATTGGGGGTGAATTAAAGAACCGTAAGTATTTCCTATGTTTATTGAGTTAGAACATTCTTTTTTGGCATACAGATGTATTTTTAAAATATTTAGAAATGGGCGTAAAGGACTTTGAAAAGTTTAACCCTAAAGGGTTAAAAGGAGGATAAACTGAAAAGTGGTGGGGGGGGGGCGATTAAATTTATTAATTTTTTTCGCTGGGAGTTCCATTTTATAATAAAATGGGTTAAAAGAGTTTTTGAAATTCCTCCCCGACGGGGGTGAGAAGGGGTAAAATGTGTTTTTACGAGTTCCTCAATATCTCTTAGACCCGATCAGATAGCGACTTGGTATCTACTTGCAAAGATTATCAATGGAAATACCTAAAAACGTATTTTACGATTTTCTCCTAATCAACCCCTAAAGGTTCAAGTCTGGATGGGGGCTGAATTAAAGAACCCTAAATATCTCCTATGTTTATTGAGTTAAAACACTCTTTTTTGGCATGTAGATGTATTTTTAAAATATTTAGAAAGAGGTGTACGGGATTTTGAAAATTTTAACCCTAAAGAGCTAAAAGGAGGAAAAACTGAAAAAGGGTAGGGGGTGAATTAAATACCCTTTGTTACTCGTATGTTTATTGAGTTATATCAGTCTTTTTTGGTATATAGATATATTTTTAAAATATCTAAAAAATGGTTTGTGATTTTGAAAAATATACCCCCAAAGGGGTAAAAAGGGGTAAACTATGTTTTCACGAATTCCACAATATCTCTTAGGCCCCTTAAGATATCGACTTGGTGTGTGCATGAGTAGCTATCCAATGCAAATGTCTAAAACCACATTTCATTGCCCTAATCAACCCTTAACAGGTGCGAATTTGAATTCGGGGTGAATTATAGAACCCTTTGTATCTCCTGTGTTTGTTGAGTTAGATCATTCTTTTTTGGCATATAGACGTATTTTTAAATCTTTAGAAAACGTTTTTAAGGGTTTTTTTAAATTTCACCCCTAAACCGGTAAAAAGGGAAAACTGAATAGAAGGAGGAAGTTAACATTATTTTTCGCTGTGGGTTCATTTCAGTATAAAACGGGCTGACTTTTTTTAGAAATTGCACCCCTAAGAGGCGAAAAGTGGTAAACTGTTTAGCGTATTGAGTGATGGAGGAGGGGAACACTCTAGAATGCATTTGAGATTTAGAAGAAAAAACAAACATTTGTAGTCCGTACGAAGAACGGGCATCTTGCTGTCTAAATATAAAGGTGAGCGGTTTAGGGATTCTTTCTACGATCCAATTTCGGCAGACTATTATAATGATAAAAACATTCGATTCTTAAAACACTTTGTAGAATGGCTAGCTATTTGGGATAACCAAGAAGTGCGAGTAAAAGGAACTCAATTAAAAAGACGTCAAGGAAAACTAACATATGAAACACAGTTTGCAATTCAGCATACTACTAAAGCATACATTGAGCTAAGTGAATATTTAATTACAACGCACAACTTTACATATGTACTTCTTGGAAAATTTCAAATCGACCCCCTAGAAGCACGCTTTGGACAATATAGACAAATGAGTGGCGCAAATTAACACATATATATTACTCAAATTTTAGAATCGGAGAAAAAGTTAAAGTTTCTCAGTTTAATAAAATTAAAGTCTTCAAAAAATGGACAGTTCGAATTGGCAGAATTCTTATATGAATGTGATAACGATACATTAGATTTAGATTTCTGTATTGATGAATATTTTAATGATGTACCTGATATCGCTAAGTCTAAAGTAGTAACAGACAACGACAGAGCAGTATTAATATACATAGGTGGCTATATCGTTCACAAAATTTTAAAGTCAATCGGTTGTGATTTCTGCAAAAATTACATAGCATAGGACAAGACAATTGATATTAATATTGAAGAATCTGAATCTTTAGCTTGGAAATACATCACAATCATTGATAGGGGGGGACTGAAATGGCCAAGAGAACATATAGTTGAAATCGTTGGGTGTATGTTTTCAATTTTTAAAGTACTTTTAACGGAAAGATACGAAGAAAACTTTGTGCAACAAAATATTAAACATAAGGACTTTCTAGTTAAGCTTACTTTACTGTCTATAGAAGTTAGTAATCCATGTGATTGTAAGGACGTGCAATTTATTGTAAAAAAGACAGCAAGCACTTTTGCAAATATACTATTGAACAATTATTCTAAGATAAAAAATGAAGTTTTTTCAACAAAAAGCAGAAAAAGAAAAATTGATAAATTATCAAGTCATTAAACTTGCTTTAACTAATAATATATTATAGTAAGTGTAAGTATTTTTTTGTTATGTTCACACGCATGTTTATGGTTAAAAACTGGGTTGATATTAAGTTTATATCTAATAACATATTATAGTAAGTGTAAGTATTTTTTTGTTATGTTCACACGCATGTTTATGGTTAAAAATTGGGTTGAAATTAAGTTTATATTTCTATGTGATATAAAAATGCCAATAGAAACTTGTATTTATTTAAAGCTTATGTATGGGTACGAGTATATAAGACTTATTTAGAATGTTCGTCGAGATTACGGAATACCCGATGACAGAATAAAGTGAAGTTTGTACAAAGTTTTAATTTTATGTTCCGCTTAATGTTGTGTTTATTGTAACATTCTTGAAACATATACAGGAAATGTAAGACTAATGATATCATAAAACATTTCTGTTTTATTTGTACACGCCAAAAAAGGCCGAGATTTTCACGAAATATTTACAGTGTATTTATTTGTTATTCACATATAAACCAGAGTATTCAGATATTAAAACAGTTGTAATCGTTGCCTTATTTAAACGAAAGCGTAGTAAATTAAAAAATAACTTTTATACACGAATATTCATTATAAAGTACCGAATACAATTTATAAAAAACAATTTTTTTTCAAAATATCATGTTTTAAACGATGAAAGTGCTTAGAGTTGCCTTTAGCTACGGCAAACGATCGGTCCGATTTTGTGACGTCACAGAAACAACGTGCTGGCCTTCCCTTTTGTATGGCCTAGGTTGGACACAACATCGACAAGAAGTGTTTAACGAGTTAAAGGAAACATTTTACAACAATGTTGTCATTTTTGACCCAGAGTACAGTATTCCGTTCACGTTAAGAACCGATTCATCAGACAACGCGATCGCAGGGGAATTAATACAGGTGCAGAACGGCATAGAAGTCCCAATATGTTTCGTATCAAGGGTATTACGAGCACACGAACTGAACTACACCATATCGGAGAAGGAGATGATGGCGATATTTTCGGTCAACCGTTTGAAATTTTATTTAACAGGAAACCATTTCACCACCAAATCTGACCATTCGGCATTGCAGCACATCATGAAAATCAGATTTACCAACATCAGGATCTATAGATGGTCGCTGGCCACCTACCGACCAGTTTCTAAAAACCTTCTAAACACATTCTGAACAGTAGAACGTTTCATGTTCAGTTGCCGAGCTACAGATCGCTAACTGTTACCAGCTTAAAGCAGAGCAACAGCTTGACCGGCAATTTCAGGAGATGTATTCATACTTTCACTAATTTTAATACTGTTGGAATCAAACTTGACAGATACCATGCAAAAAAATTGCACGTGCCACGCATTCAACTGTTTCATAGCACTCTTGAAACAATACATTGTTTAAAGCTGCAAACCATCCCACATATGGCGCTACTGATAAAAGAAAGCTGATGATCTCTTGATAGTTGGTGACAATCTGTTTTTAATCAAATTAATTAAGCAGTATTTTTTCTTTCATACGACTGATTAGTTAGTATTGTACAGATGTTAAGCAGTATTTTTTCTTTCATACGACTGATTAGTTAGTATTGTACAGATGCAGTTTAATATTAAAAATAGGTGGCCGAATACTTTTGCTCTCAAGTGTATATTTTTTGTTCTTTGAAGGGATTGTTAATAAAATTGACTATTTTGCAAAATTTTCCGGCAATAATTCCTACATTTTTCCACATGTCTTGACTTAAATTGAAAATGGCGCTAATATCAAATATAAAACCTAATAGGGATTTCTATAATAACCAACTGAATGTCACTTTTGCATCACGGGAGTTTTCTGAATGGACTATATTTGCAGCTTGCCGACATAATATTTTCGGCAGGTGCAAAGGTCGAAGGCAGTTTACTGCAGTCAGCACCAGAATACGGGACAATGCCGGTACGGAGAAAAGTGTCGGTTTGTACATGCCAGCAAAGCTGATCGGAAGAGCTTCGACCATGTGCTTACAACAAGAATTGGCGAGAACAAGCCAAACTGATCAAATATGCAGGAATTTCAGAAGGGGGCAGTGTACCACCCGAAACTGCAAATATTTGCACAAGAAAACGCAAGATCACACGCCGTTCACCTGTCCTGTATGCTTGGACGTAATCGAGACCGACAATATGGCATGCACAACATGCAATCATGTTTTATGCAGGAGTTGCAGGGACAGAATAGTGGAGCGCCGAGAATGCATTCCGAGATGGCCTTTGTACCAAAATAATCTTGGATATGAAACCTTCGATTTAAATTAGGGCGAGTTGAAATCTTTATTTTAAGATTGATAGTCTTGTCTGCAGAAGTGCGAATTTCTAAAAACAGAGGTGAAATTTTTAGGATATGTTATTAACACCAAGGGGTAGCCATCGACAAGGATAAGTTGCAACTGATAAAACAGTACCCAAGACCACATAACCTAAAAACGTTGCGGGGATTGATAGGGATGATAGGATACTATCGGAAGTTCGTACCCAACCTTTCTACTAAACTAGTCAGTTTATTCGAGCTACTGAAGAAGGGAGTAAAATGGAGTTGGACACAACGTCGACAAGATGTGTTTGACGAGTTAAAGGAAACATTTTACAACAATGTTGTCATTTTTGACCCAGAGTACAGTATTCCGTTCACGTTAAGAACCGATACATCAGACAACGCGATCGCAGGGGAATTAATACAGGTGCAGAACGGCATAGAAGTCCCAATATGTTTCGTATCAAGGGTATTACGAGCACACGAACTGAACTACACCATATCGGAGAAGGAGATGATGGCGATATTTTCGGTCAACCGTTTGAAATTTTATTTAACAGGAAACCATTTCACCACCAAATCTGACCATTCGGCATTGCAGCACATCATGAAAATCAGATTTACCAACATCAGGATCTATAGATGGTCGCTGGCCACCTACCGACCAGTTTCTAAAAACCTTCTAAACACATTCTGAACAGTAGAACGTTTCATGTTCAGTTGCCGAGCTACAGATCGCTAACTGTTACCAGCTTGAAGCAGAGCAACAGCTTGACCGGCAATATCAGGAGATGTATTCATACTTTCACTAATTTTAATACTGTTGGAATCAAACTTGACAGATACCATGCAAAAAAATTGCACGTGCCACGCATTCAACTGTTTCATAGCACTCTTGAAACAATACATTGTTTAAAGCTGCAAACCATCCCACATATGGCGCTACTGATAAAAGAAAGCTGATGATCTCTTGATAGTTGGTGACAATCTGTTTTTAATCAAATTAATTAAGCAGTATTTTTTCTTTCATACGACTGATTAGTTAGTATTGTACAGATGTTAAGCAGTATTTTTTCTTTCATACGACTGATTAGTTAGTATTGTACAGATGCAGTTTAATATTAAAAATAGGTGGCCGAATACTTTTGCTCTCAAGTGTATATTTTTTGTTCTTTGAAGGGATTGTTAATAAAATTGACTATTTTGCAAAATTTTCCGGCAATAATTCCTACATTTTTCCACATGTCTTGACTTAAATTGAAAATGGCGCTAATACCATATATAAAACCTAATAGGGATTTCTATAATAACCAACTGAATGTCACTTTTGCATCACGGGAGTTTTCTGAATGGACTATATTTGCAGCTTGCCGACATAATATTTTCGGCAGGTGCAAAGGTCGAAGGCAGTTTACTGCAGTCAGCACCAGAATACGGGACAATGCCGGTACGGAGAAAAGTGTCGGTTTGTACATGCCAGCAAAGCTGAGCGGAAGAGCTTCGACCATGTGCTTACAACAAGAATTGGCGAGAACAAGCCAAACTGATCAAATATGCAGGAATTTCAGAAGGGGGCAGTGTACCACCCGAAACTGCAAATATTTGCACAAGAAAACGCAAGATCACACGCCGTTCACCTGTCCTGTATGCTTGGACGTAATCGAGACCGACAATATGGCATGCACAACATGCAATCATGTTTTATGCAGGAGTTGCAGGGGCAGAATAGTGGAGCGCCGAGAATGCATTCCGAGATGGCCTTTATACCAAAATAATCTTGGATATGAAACCTTCGATTTAAATTAGGGCGAGTTGAAATCTTTATTTTAAGATTGATAGTCTTGTCTGCAGAAGTGCGAATTTCTAAAAACAGAGGTGAAATTTTTAGGATATGTTATTAACACCAAGGGGTAGCCATCGACAAGGATAAGTTGCAACTGATAAAACAGTACCCAAGACCACATAACCTAAAAACGTTGCGGGGATTGATAGGGATGATAGGATACTATCGGAAGTTCGTACCCAACCTTTCTACTAAACTAGTCAGTTTATTCGAGCTACTGAAGAAGGGAGTAAAATGGAGTTGGACACAACGTCGACAAGATGTGTTTGACGAGTTAAAGGAAACATTTTACAACAATGTTGTCATTTTTGACCCAGAGTACAGTATTCCGTTCACGTTAAGAACCGATACATCAGACAACGCGATCGCAGGGGAATTAATACAGGTGCAGAACGGCATAGAAGTCCCAATATGTTTCGTATTAAGGGTACTACGAGCACACGAACTGAACTACACCATGTCGGAGAAGGAGATGATGGCGATATTTTCGGTCAACCGTTTGAAATTTTATTTTATCGGTTTCAGGATATTAAGCCTTTGTTTACATATACAAAAGTAGGCTGGTAACTAGATCATAACTTATCTGTAGGGTTAAAGAATATTACCCTACATGGCAACCATAACCATATAGCAACCGATAAACTATTGAACAAATCACGGATGTTATGAATCATAACTGCCTTAGAAGTTTTAAAATCCTCGCTCTACGAGCTCGGAATTCAAAACATCTGCGGCAGTTATGATACTCATAACATTCCTAGATATGTTAATAGCTATAACAGGAAACCATTTCACCACCAAAGCTGACCATTCGGCATTGCAGCACATCATGAACACCAGATTTACCAACAGCAGGATCTATAGATGGTCGCTGGCCACCTACCGACCAGTTTCTAAAAACCTTCTCAACACATTCTGAACAGTAGAACGTTTCATGTTCAATTGCCGAGCTACAGATCGCTAACTGTTACCAGCTTGAAGCAGAGCAACAGCTTGAGCTGCAATTTCAGGAGATGTATTCATACTTTCACTAATTTTAATACTGTTGGAATCAAACTTGACAGATACCATGCAAAAAAATTGCACGTGCCACGCATTCAACTGTTTCATAGCATTCTTGAAACAATACATTGTTTAAAGCTGCAAACCATCCCACATATGGCACTACTGATAAAAGAAAGCTGATGATCTCTTGATAGTTGGTGACAATCTGTTTTTAATCAAAATAATTAAGCAGTATTTTTTCTTTGATACGAGTGATTAGTTAGTATTGTACAAGATGCAGTTTAATATTAAAAATAGGTGGCCGAATACTTTTGCTCTCAAGTGTATATTTTTTGTTCTTTGAAGGGATTGTTAATGAAATTGACTATTTTGCAAAATTTTCCGGCAATAATTCCAAATTTTTTCCACATGCCTCGACTTAAATTGAAAATGGCGCTAATATCAAATATAAAAATTACTAACAGCCTAATAGGGATTTCTATAATAACCAACTGAATGTCACTTTTGCCTCACGGGAGTTTTCTGAATGGACTATATTTGCAGCTTGCCGACATAATATTTTCGGCAGGTGCGAAGGTCGAAGGTAGTGTACTGCAGACAGCACCAGAATACGGGACAATGCCGTTACGGAGAAAAGTGTCGGTTTGTACATGCCAGCAAAGCTGATCGGAAGAGCTTCGACCATGTGCTTACAACAAGAATTGGCGAGAACAAGCCAAACTGATCAAATATGCAGGAATTTCAGAAGGGGGCAGTGTACCACCCGAAACTGCAAATATTTGCACAAGAAAACGCAAGATCACACGCCGTTCACCTGTCCTGTATGCTTGGACGTAATCGAGACCGACAATATGGCATGCACAACATGCAATCATGTTTTATGCAGGAGTTGCAGGGACAGAATAGTGGAGCGCCGAGAATGCATTCCGAGATGGCCTTTGTACCAAAATAATCTTGGATATGAAACCTTCGATTTAAATTAGGGCGAGTTGAAATCTTTATTTTAAGATTGATAGTCTTGTCTGCAGAAGTGCGAATTTCTAAAAACAGAGGTGAAATATTTAGGTTATGTTATTAACACCAAGGGGTAGCCATCGACAAGGATAGGTTGCAACTGATAAAACAGTACCCAAGACCACATAATCTAAAATCAACTAGGTCGATAGTTACCAGCCGGCAAAATAACAACTACAACTTTCGCCAAAAGCTAAGGCCGACGAATTATCCTTCCTCACAGGTGATGCGACCACGAAAAAGTGGCTCTCGGTGATTTCGAATAACATATTAAAGACACTTTACCCCAACTTATTTGTATTCAGTAGTGGTTTATTCATAAATGAAGAGTATCCCTACTTTGCTGCAACACAATCTAGCATTTTAAATTGTAATATTTGCGGAAATGGATGTGTTGACAGGTCGGTTAGTGAATTAATTAAAATTAAAAAGACGTGTCTTGGCACAAAACGTGAGGTAACATTGGACAAAAAGGATCCGTACTTTTTCAAATTCAAATGCAGATGGCTTTAACTAGGACAACATTTTGCTTTTTTGTTATGTGGCGCAGAACATATTTCTTTGTAGAAAGAGTCAATTCTGACGTTAATTTTTGGAACGAAAAAAGTGCTACTGCATTGGAATTCCACAGAAAAATTGTTCTGCCTGAACTCTATGCAGAGTATTTGAATGCGCCAAAAGAAAAACGACAAATTTAAATGCCATTTATGACAACTGGCTTGTGTCCTAGTGACATCGCCATTGATATGCCATCTGTAAGTGTTGGTCCAATCACCAGTGACATCGTAATGGGAAACGATGATGAGGTTGGTATTTTTGTAAATTATATGTTACAATGTTAAATACCTGTTTTCATTATGGATTACAGCTGTGGTGTCATTCTAGGAAACCAGATGGCAAAGAAATGGTAAAATGTTCCAACATAAAATGTAGGATAAAATGGTACCATGCACAAGGCTTACAATTAAAAAAAAATCCTAAAGGAAAATAGTTACATTAACTCTCTTAATGTAATTTATTTCATAATTATACAACTATAGGAGGGCATACATTTCCGAGTGTACAAGAAACTGTCAATATCTGATCTGCCACAGCAACATCATCCTGTTTTTTTTTTTGCTAGGAACATAGGCATCGTTTCGTGAAGAACTGTATATATTTTTTTTGACGAACGCCAATAACGCGTTCTACGTGTATTCTGAAAAAATATATAATTAAGATAATTATAGTAACAATATATTGCAGCTCTACCCCACGCTTGCTATATTCCTTGGATCGAGCTGTCGTTTCCTTTTCAAAAAAGCAGGCGTAATCACTGTGGCCATATGTCGTCCTACAGTGTTTTATTAAAAAAAGTCACGATCCACGTTTTGTATCTGTCGCCAACAAGCAAGTAAACGATGATATAGGACGGCTGGAGCGGTTGCTAGGGCAAGCGGTAAATTCGTCGTCAGCGGCGGCGACAGGTTCGTCTTCAGCGGCGGCGACAGGTTCGTCGTCAGCGTCTACTTCAATGTGAAATCGACAGTGTGCGGTAGCGCGGAGAAGGATTAATGAGATTCCCACTGTCCTTCGTTCCTGCCCCTGGGAGCCAACTAGAGAGTTTTCGGAAACCTCTCTCTGGTTGTAGGACACTGTCCTAAATCCCATACAGGCGATCAAGCGAAATTGCGAATCCAAGTATTCGAAGCTTTGGTGGAAGGTAGTGTAACTGTGTAAAGACATTCTTGCCAGTACATGTTGGGATCGCCCGTATAGAGTCACTCCGCCTCCACGAGGTAGGGGTGGTAACGTACGCTTAGGCGGCGGCTAAAGGAGAGAGACTATAAACAGTGTAGGTTGTGGACAGTGGATATTTTGGACACTTTAGTTAGTGCGGTACCATGTCGAAAGGCGACGACTACGGGGACGTCATAAGGAGGTACCCACCGAGGAGGAGAGAAGAGTTTGCAACAGAGGAAGAGTACGATGACTACTATGAGGAGGCAAGACGCGCATTTCAAATAGAAAAGGCCAAGAAGGAGAGGGCGAAGGAGAAGGCTGCTAAGGCTGCGACGCCGAAGACAAAGGCGACGAAACGGAGGTCTGCTGCCGTAACGCCAGAGTCCGACAAGGAGGATGCGCCTGCCCGGCGGCAGGAGACGGTAGTGAAGCCGAGGGGGAAAGTCCCCAAGGTGATAGTAGAGAGCAGCTCCGAGGAGGAGGAGGAAGATGAGAACATGGCGGTTGAAAGCTCGACAGAATACACAGAAAGTGAAGGCGAGGACGAGGCCGAGAGCGCGAAGGCCGGAAGTAGCACGGCCGCAACCGAGGCGCGAGAACCGGTGGCCATCGAGGCTATCGGGAAGGAACCACGAGAGGAAGCGCAGACAGAGTGCAGTAAGTCAACCGAGCGGGACTTAACCAGCCAGGATAGAGCAAAACAGGCGAGCGAAGTGCGCGACCACATCATGGCCGCGTTACTAGGGGACACGGTGTCCAAGGAGGTGATGATTAAAGTATCAGGATACTTAGGAGTCATGCAAGGGCTGGTAGTAGAATCAGAGATGGAGGTGAAGCGCTTAGAGGGCTACCAGGAGGGTCAGAGAGTAGGCTTAGGGGAGAGCTTAGCTAGCAATGTAGACGGGAAACAAAGGGAGGCGCCAGTACCGAAACCACGGCAGCTCAGTTATAGTGCCGCGGTTAGGAAACAACAGGTGAAAAGCAGAGAACGACCGGTCGTTATTCTCAGGCAAGCAGAGGGCGAAGTACCACAAAAGAGCTGCGACATTAAGAAGGCAGTGGTCGAAAAGGTCGACATCAGAAAGGAGAAAGTAACGGTCCAGGGACTTCGGATGTTGAAGAACTCCGGAGTGGCCGTAGAGGTAAAGACCGTGGAGGAAGCAGAAAAGCTGGCAAAGTCAGAGCAGTGGCAGACGGTTGGCCTACGGGCCCAAAGAGAGGCGAGGACGCGACCCACTCTCGTCATCCACGGGGCGGAGGAAAAGAGCACGGAGGAGCTCACGCGCGCGGCGTATAAGATGAATCACATCTGTAGGGAAGGCAGGACGCTGGAGGAGTTCCAGGAACTCTTCCAGCCACGTAGGAGCTTTAATGATAGGCGAAATTGTAGGGACTGGCTGGTACAGGTCGAGCCAGGAATGTATAGAGCCCTTTTACGACAACGACGCATCAACCTCACTTGGGGGTTATGCAGAGTTTGGGACCGGGTGGCGTTAGTAAAATGCTTCAAATGCGGGCGCTACGGGCACATCCGGAAGAACTGCGAGAAGGAAGGTGACGAATGTTACAGGTGTGGAGCTAGTGGCCACGTGGCCAAGGAATGTAATGAGCGCGCAACGTGTGCGCAATGCAGAGCAGAAGGTAGGCCGAGCGGGCACAGGATGAATGGAGCTCAGTGCCCGGTGGTATGGCGGTTGACCAAACGGGCGATCGAGAGGACGGACTACGGCAGATAAGCCGAAGAGCGGAAAGAGGCATCGGATGCCTCCGCGGCGGACGAGCTTGGCAAGACACGGCGGTCGAACCACAGCTCTTGGAGAACGGGATAGTATTACGGCGTATGCGGAACCTCCTACAGGCAAGGGAGGAGGAGCGGTGAGAGGCGCGAGAAACCGGGGAAAGGGCGGGCGCGCGGTCGCAGGGTGGTAGGGTACAGAAACCCGAGAAGAAAAGAAGATCCCACCCTGGACCCACTAGACGTTCTGCTGGACAATGGCCTTGGAGGAAGACCACCCGGCTCATCGACTGGGACCATGGGAGGCCAGCAGTTGTGGGCGTTTGAGGCTAGCAAACGCGGGCGTGCAAGTCGCGGTACGGCCGTAAGGCTAGCCGCGCATGCGAGAAGCGACGGTGCGGCCGCAAGGCTGAGCCGTCAGCTGTGACACGTTGCGGTACGGCCGTAAGGCTGAGCCGCGACAAGGCGATGCGACGGGCCTCTCTTCATGCCTTGCCTGGAGAGAGGCCCCTAGCGGAGGCTAGCACAGTGTCATGCGAGCCAGGGGAGACGCGGGCTCACTGATGATGGCAAAGGGGCATCCCACGCTGAGTGAGGCAAAGGAAGCAATCCCACGCCTAGGTGAGTTTAGGAATCTGTCGATGAAGTGTGGTGCCTGGTAGTTCTTACTGGGCCTGTTATCGGAGATGAAATTCCTATTCGAAGCAGACCGCACGGTCGTCAACCCTTAAAAACTTCCGGATTCTACCCTATCCCACAACTGCGAGCCGCGAGGTCTCCGCAACAGTGGGTAAGGATGCTTGAAGGATGAGTGCGGCGGTACGGCCGTAAGGCTGAGCCGCTGGCACAGAGATATGTGTGGTAGAGCTTGTCTCGAACGGTGACCCGTCAAACGTCTACACGGGTACTACGGGCGGTCAACACCAAGCCCCACGCATCGAGATACCCGGCACCTCGGTGTCGGGTACCGCGAGCGTGGTTGACCAGTGCGGATGGACTCGTAGTGGCAGTTGGTACCCAATATGCTGGGAAAGGGGCTCCCGCTTCGGCGGGGGCTAACGGGCGGCGCCCCACAAGTCGTCAGAGGTTGGATAGGCCTCGACTGGGCCGATGTCGGACCTGCGGCATCGGTAGCGTCCTCGCCTGAGCGACCGCAAGGTACGGAAGGCGGGGGGACGATATGCTTAATTGCTTGGTGCGTCTAGCTTCACAAATGTGTGTCCTTCGTTCCTCAGGGGAGACGCGGGCTCACTGACGATGGCAAAGGGGCATCCCACGCTGAGTGAGGCAAAGGAAGCAATCCCACGCCTAGGTGAGTTTAGGAATCTGTCGATGAAGTGTGGTGCCCCGGTAGTTCTTACTGGGCCTGTTATCGGAGATGAAATTCCTATTCGAAGCAGACCGCACGGTCGTCAACCCTTAAAAACTTCCGGATTCTACCCTATCCCACAACTGCGAGCCGCGAGGCCTCCGCAACAGTGGGTAAGGATGCTTGAAGGATGAGTGCGGCGGTACGGCCGTAAGGCTGAGCCGCTGGCACAGAGATATGTGTGGTAGAGCTTGTCTCGAACGGTGACCCGTCAAACGTCTACACGGGTACTACGGGCGGTCAACACCAAGCCCCACGTATCGAGATACCCGGCACCTCGGTGTCGGGTACCGCGAGCGTGGTTGACCAGTTGCGGATGGACTCGTAGTGGCAGTTGGTACCCAATATGCTGGGAAAGGGGCTCCCGCTTCGGCGGGGGCTAACGGGCGGCGCCCCACAAGTCGTCAGAGGTTGGATAGGCCTCGACTGGGCCGATGCCGGACCTGCGGCATCGGTAGCGTCCTCGCCTGAGCGACCGCAAGGTACGGAGGGCGGGGGGACGATATGCTTAATTGCTTGGTGCGTCTAGCTTCACAAATGTGTGTCCTTCGTTCCTAATAGAAAGCACAACGGAGGAAAATCTGCACCACCAGAAGCAGTTTGGCTTTAGAAAAGGCAAAAGTACAGTAGGGGCAATCGCAGAGCTGATCAGTACGATCAACCAAACAGATAACAAATATGTCATGGTGATCTACGCAGATATCAGCGGAGCCTTCGATAACGTCTGGTGGCCAGCAGTAATCAACAAAATGGAGCAAAAAGGGATTCCACACAAAATACTAGGAACAATCAAAAGCTACCTGGCCGACAGAGCAGTTACATACGCGACTAAAACGACAGAAGCAAGTCTAAATCCAAACCGTGGATGCCCTCAGGGGTCCGTTCTGGGCCCAACACTATGGAATTTCATTATGGACGAGCTGCTAGAAGCGCAAGAAGAAGGAGAAACTTTTATAGCATATGCGGACGACGTTGCCCTAGCTACCTCAGCAAACAACCGAGCAGAGCTAGAGAGGAGAGCACGAGCCATGACAAGCAAATTGGAAAGATGGACGTCCAATCAAAAATTGCAAATATCTAGAAGCAAAACTGTATATATGATTTTCAAGGGCGACTTACGCAGAGACCCTACAGTTAAAATAAACGGCGAGAACATCGCTAGGGTCACGAGCACGAAATACTTGGGGATTTACCTCGACGCCAAGCTACAGTTCGGTAAACACATAACTGAAACAGCCAGAAAGGCTAAGACCCTAGTGATGTCTCTGCAAAGACACACAAGGAAAGTGTGGGGCAACCCACAACAATCCTTAAGCACTATTTACAACCATGCCACTGTTCCAATGATGAGCTATGGAATAGAAATATGGGGACACAGGATCGGCAAAGCCAGAAATACCAGGACTCTAATGAGCCTCTATGGGGCGAGCTGCAAGACGATCACCGGGGCCTACAAGTCTACATCGGCAATTGCAGCCGGCGTAATAGCCGGAGAACCTCCGCTACATATGAGGCTAGAAGAAATCTACGTCACGACCAGACTCAAGACCCAAAGGGCAGTCGAGTACCATGGCCACAATATCTCCAAGGACAATCTCAGGACCAAGAAAGATAGACAAGAAGCCATTAGGAATATCACGATAAACAGGTGGCAAACAGCATGGGACGAATCGACCTCCGGGAATACAACAAAGAGCTTCTTCCCAAATGTTGAAACAAGACTTGGAAAACCCAACAGGATGCCACAAAATGCGATAACTGTGATGACTGGGCATGGACAATTCAATTGCCATCTCAAGCGGATCGGCAAAAGACAGAACGATGAATGCGACAGATGCGTTGGATATACGGATGACCCGATACACAGGATAACTACCTGCCCAAATCACGAAGAACACCGTAGAGCAATGGAGGCACTCATTGGCACGTGGCCAGTCACAACAGCAGAAATAGGAGACCTAGCGACAGAACACGACGTAATAGCCGAGACGCTGGCGCTATTCGCACTACCACCAGCTTAGCAGATCAGGACTAGAAAAGCTGGAGGAATCTACCCACCACACCGCCTCAACAAAACGCTACATACCATAAGCAACAGGACATCGTAGCAATTAACCATAATATATAAATGCAATATGTACATACAATATAATTATATAAGCCACAAGCAGTGTATATACAACCTTGTAGACATCCATATCTAGCAATAAGTATCAGCATAATATTAGATGACATGTAATAACAACAACATAACCTGTGAAATCACGCATGACAGAATTAGGGAATTCACAATCCCGCAGTTACTCTCTATCTAGCACTAAGCATCAGCATAAAACTAGAGGACATGTAACAACAACATCATAATCTGTAAAACACATAGGACATAATTAGAAAACTCACATATTCTTTATCTAGCATTAAGTATAAGCACAACAATATATAATATGTAACAATTTCATATCCTGTATTATAGAGGACGCAAAGAAACCTCTACAAAATAATGTAAAACATTGTTGAATAAAGAGTCTGGCTATCCACCTTCAGAGGATAGTCAGACATTTTTTTTTTTTTTTGTCCTTCGTTCCTTCCGTGAGGGGATACCTGTAACCCCCATCGGACGCGTCCCCAGGTGGCGGATAGGGGGGCCCAAACCGGCTTGACCGGAGGGTTGGAGGGCTTAAAACCTCCCGCGGACCAACAGGTTTGCACAGAGAGGGGGACAACCTCTTCAAAAGTTACTCGGGGGAGCTCACACTGTGAGTATGGGAGGTTGCGGCTCCACGAGGCACCCCTGCAGCAGTGGAGGTCTGCTACTCGCTCTAGCGTGTTTTGAGGCAGTATCTTCGCGCTTAAAATACAAAGGCTCCCCTCGCTATGATGTGTGCTAAATAGTGGGGCGAGGCGTTGGGCCTAGCACTAGGGCGGTCCTGCATCAAGCTGGGGGCATTGCATAGGACATGGGCATTTCTGGGGGAGAGATCTCAAACCAAACCCTCCTACCTCCAAGGAACCAATCGATGGATTGGAGAGGGGCTGGGGAGAGCTGTCTGCCAACAGTAATCCCCTGAGTAACCCACTATGGTGCCACTGGTGGATTGCAGGATACCGTCTTCCCACCTCCCGCGCGTACCCGGCAGGTGGGCTAATACAGGGCGTTCGCATGCACCGAACCTGTGCATTGGGCATACGGAAAATACAAATGTAAGGCATATGGCATTCGCAATGAGCGGAAAAGGAAGACCGATTGATTCAGCCTCCGGTATGGCACCCGGGGGCATGGGCACTCCAAAAGCACAAGAAGACAGAAGATCCCCTACCAGTACCAGCAGCAGTACCAGCACTGGAAGTAGCACTAGT
Organism: Agriotes lineatus; assembly: GCA_940337035.1. NCBI lineage: Eukaryota > Metazoa > Arthropoda > Insecta > Coleoptera > Elateridae > Agriotes > Agriotes lineatus. Next base: position 108,328 of record CALNHX010001303.1, read on the forward strand.
ACTGACAGGGAAGGCAATAGAATTAGTCAAAATGAACGAAAACAAGAGCTACTAAGAAGAGTCTCCTTGGTGACGGAAACAACGCCAACAGAGATAAATCAGAGCGAGACAGTAGCAGAAGAAGCCCTTACGGGTTGCAACGAGGGAGAAGACTGTGCGGGGAAATTAAAAGAAATTAGACAGACCCTAGAAAACTACATATGGAACGATAGCAACAAGGTGAATAGAAATGCTATAAAATTTATATTAAATAAATTTACAGAGATGGAGGAAATAGCAATCAAATGCGCGATAGAAGCAAAAGTCTATCAAGGTAGGCTGCATGAAAGAACAAAGATGACCATACAGGCCCCAACGTATGCCAAGGTCACAAAGACAAAAACGGGCAAGGACACCACGGAGACGACAGGGGTCAAGAGAACTTCAATACCAAGAAAAGAAAATGTGATTATTATACGTAATAAAGAGGGAAACAACAAGGACAGCGATGCGATAAAGAGAGAGGTAATCTCAAAGCTAACGCCGATCCTACCAGAGGTGAGAGTGCGGAACGTAAGACGCTTACGCAATGAGGGAATTATAATAGAGACAAACACTGAGGCGGACAAGGTAAAGATTCAGGAGTGCGAGGAGCTACAGAAAATGGGTTTGGTGGCCACTGAGCCCAAAAGACATGGGCCGTCAGTAATGATTTATGACCTAAGCAGAGAAATGACGAAAGAGCAGCTGACAAAGGAATTGAAGGAGAGAAACCTGTCCAATATTCAAGGGGAAATCGAAGAAGACGAAATGAAACTAAAATTTTCCATACTGAACAAAAGAGACAAAACTGTCAACTGGGTGATACAGGTGTCACCAAGAGTGTACAAAGAGTTAAGAAGACAAGATAGGATCTACATTGGGTGGATGGCGCACAGAGTGAGGGAATATTATCTAGTAACGAAGTGCTTCAAGTGCAACGGGTACGGACATGGCCAGTCGACCTGTACTAAGAAAGAGACAGTGTGTGGACACTGCGCCACAGAAGGGCATGACTTCAAAACCTGCCCTAAAAAGAATGAAAATCCTGTTTGTGGAAATTGTAAGGATAGAGGTACTGCAAGTGACCATTCAGTAAGAGATTCTAAATGCCCGGAGTTCGCAAGAGCGTTAGAGACGTACAAAAGACGAACCGATTATGGCCTCTAAGACAAATACGGTAAACAATAGAGACGGGAGATTAAAAGTGCTGCAAATAAACACAAACAGGTCAGCCACGGTAACGGCGGAAATAGTGGAGACATGTAAACGGCTAAAAATAGATATAGCGATGATACAAGAACCTTATGCATACAAAAATAAGGTTCTTGGATATCCTGTAACGGCGCGGCTGGTCTACGACAAAACCGGCGAGGAATCACCGGGTGCCGTTACAGTAATCTTCAACAACGAACTAGACATACTTAAAATTTCGAGATTAACAAACAAGCACCAAGTATGTACACAGATAACCAATAAGCATATTACCTTCTATGCAGTTAACTCCTACTTTCAATACCATCATCCAACAGAGCAACATCTAGTAAAGGTAGAAGAAGCAGTAGAAGCGCTAAGAAACCACAAGGTACTCCTGGCCGGAGATTACAATGCGAGATCAACGACATGGTATGACGAAATGACAAACCAAAGTGGGGAGGCGGTAGAAGAGTGCATAGAGCAACAAAATCTGTATATTATGAATGAGCCAAACAATCCAGCGACATACTCCCATGTAGGAGACTCAAACATTGACCTGACCCTGACCAATGCATTAATGGTGAGGGATCTAACCGAATGGAAAGTGCATGAAGATTGGTGCACGAGTGACCATAGGTGCATTTACTATGAGATAGCGCCAAATGGCCACATGCAGAACGATGAACAAGCAGGGACACACAGGTATAACCTGAAGAAGGCAAACTGGGAAGGCCTGGTGGAGGAGGCGGAAAGATCGGCCCTGGAATACAACTGGGGCAGCAATGCAGAAGGGAAGACACTGTTCATAACAAATACACTAAAGCAATGTATGGAAAACAATGTCCCGAAGACTGAAATCCACCAAAGGGCGACACGATGGTGGTGTCGGGAACTGACCGAAAGAAGAAAAGAAACAATAAGCAAAAGGAGGAAATACCAGAGATGTAGTGATGTGCAACGGAGAACCGAGCTACAAAGGGAGTACAAAGCCTGTAGAAACGCGTATTATAAAGCATTGCAAGAAAAGAAACTGGAAAGTTTTAAAGAGTTGGTAAATACTCTAGGAAACGAAGATCCATATGGGCTAGTGTACAAGCTTCAGAGGAAAAAAATAAGACAGAGAACCATCTACTCCACAATTTTAAAAGACCAAAGGGAGACTGAAGACCTTGACGAAACCATGACAAGCCTACTGCAGGCACTGCTTCCGGATGATAATGCTGAGAACGAGAACGAGGAACAACAAGAAGTGAGAGCGATGGTAGAAGAATTGGACCTGGACCTGGAGGAAGAAACACCACCCGAAGAATTCACAGCAAAAGAACTGGAAGAAGCCGTGAGGGCACTCAAGAAGAAGAAGAGCCCAGGGCCAGACCAGATAAAGGCGGAAGTAGTGCAACAGACGTACGACGCCATGAAAGAGGTGATGTTGGACATGTACAATACCTGCTTACTGGAAGGAACATTCCCCAAGCAGTGGAAAAGGGGGGAACTTGTAATAATTCCAAAGAACAATGACAAGATTGAGACCAACCCAAAGGCATATAGGCCAATTACCCTGCTCCCAGTACTGGGAAAAGTGTTAGAAAAACTTATAGTTGCAAAATTAAAGCGGCGAACTACAACAAGTGAGAGGCAATATGCCTATAAAGAAGGAAAGTCAACTGAGGACGCCATATCAAGATTGATGCAGGATGTGGAGGAAAGTTGGGAGAAGTACTGCCTTGGGATATTCATAGATATAGCGGGGGCATTCGACCACCTATGGTGGCCACACGTTTTAAGCGTCCTAATAAGGGCGGAAGTACCCAGAGAACTAACGAGACTGATAAGGGACTACCTAAAAGACAGAAGTGTACAGGTGACGACAACACGCAAGATATACGCTAAAGAAATCACCAAGGGATGCCCACAGGGGTCAGTCCTGGGGCCCTTCCTTTGGAACATGGCCTTTGATGAATGCGTGAGGCTGAATACAAGACAAATAGCTTACGCAGATGATCTAGCCCTGGTAGTAGCTGCTGACTCGAGAAGAGAGATCGAAGTAAATGCCGCGAGAATGCTTAGAAGGATAGAGGAATGGACACAAAAATGCAAACTCGGACTAACAGCCGAAAAAACTACGATGATAATGCTAAAAGGCAAACTGGACCTGAGAAGACCACCTACGATCAAGATAGGAGAGACTCAAATAAGGCTCATGAATGAAGTAAAGTATCTAGGCCTAAACATAGGCGAAAGATTGCATATGAACGGCCACGTTAAATACCAGAGTCAGAAAGCAGTAAAAGTATTTAATGAAATCGCACGAGTATCCAAACGAGACTGGGGACTTAGCGGGCAGACGCTTAAGTTCCTATATGAAGAAGTATTTGAAGCTATCATGTTGTATGGAGTTAGCTGTTGGAACGATAGAATAAATGCGCACGGAAAAAGAAGCATGCTGTCTGCCCAAAGAAAAGCTCTGTTAAGAATCACAAGGGCCTATAGAACAGTCTCAACGGATGCTGTGGGGATAATCTCTGGAATCCTACCGTTGGACATCAAAGCCGAATTACGAACGAGCCAGAGAAGGGTGAAGCAAGGGCTACAAGTCAAATTTGGAAATGTAACGAGACAGAACTATCTGGCAGGAAACATAGAAGAAAATAAACGGACTATCAGGAACCTCACTGAAGAGTTAAAGGAAGAAAGCATAAGCAAGTGGCAACAGAGATGGGACCACTCAGAAAAGGGCAGACTCACATATGAGTACCTGCCAGACATACGAGAGCGACTGACCAACATAAAGGAACTAAACAGACACACTACGCAAATCATAACAGGACATGGAGACTTTGGTGCATATCTGCAAAACCGAGGAATAAGGGACAATTCAGAGTGTGCCTGCGGAGAAGTGGAGACGGTAGAACATTTGTTATGGGAATGCGAAATTCACACGGAAGCAAGAGAGGAATTCTGGAGAGGAATAAATGCAGCAGAAGGCACCATACCAGACAGAAGCACATTACTAAGTGACGAACAAAGCAAATCATTTATAAGATTGTGTAAGGACATTATGCTATATAAAGAGAACGAAGATAATGAAATGTAAATAGAAACTGAGATAAAGTCAACTAGAATAAGAAAGACCATGTAACTTAGGTTAAGTAGGATTAAGTTAGATATAAGCATCTTAGCTAATAAGCGTAAGACACAGGACAATTGGGCAAAACTTCGCTAGATAGTAGGAAGTCGTTGCCTCCACGTGGCGGGGATGGAAACGGGGGTTCGCATCACGGACCCACGGCTAAAACGACAAGTAGTAATGTATTAGAGACTTTTATACTAAGAACATTGTAAACACGCATCCCGGTAGTAGCTACGGCCAGGAACGGGATGGAGTTGTACATTCCTTGTAAATGAAAAAAAAAAAAATAAAAAAATTTCCTTCGTTCCTGCCCCTGGGAGCCAACTAGAGAGTTTTCGGAAACCTCTCTCTGGTTGTAGGACACTGTCCTAAATCCCATACAGGCGATCAAGCGAAATTGCGAATCTAAGTATTCGAAGCTTTGGTGGAAGGTAGTGTAACTGTGTAAAGACATTCTTGCCAGTACATGTTGGGATCGCCCGTATAGAGTCACTCCGCCTCCACGAGGTAGGGGTGGTAACGTACGCTTAGGCGGCGGCTAAAGGAGAGGGACTATAAACAGTGTAGGTTGTGGACAGTGGATATTTTGGACACTTTAACTAGTGCGGTACCATGTCGAAAGGCGGATTTAACAGGAGAGACCGATCTAGGGGTTGGATATACGATATGCCGGCCGCAATTGCGATGGAAAAGGAAAGGGGAAAAACGCTGAAGCGCAGTTCGGAGTTTGCCACGCCGGAGGAGTACGAAAAATACTACCACGATGAACTAGTGGTATATGAAATGAAGGAGCTTAAGAAGAAGATGGAGGCGAAAGAGAAGGCTGCGACACCGAAGACAAAGGCGACGAAACGGAGGTCTGCTGCCGTAACGCCAGAGTCCGACAAGGAGGATGCGCCTGCCCGGCGGCAGGAGACGGTAGTGAAGCCGAGGGGGAAAGTCCCCAAGGTGATAGTAGAGAGCAGCTCCGAGGAGGAGGAGGAAGACGAGAACATGGCGGTTGAAAGCTCGACAGAATACACAGAAAGTGAAGGCGAGGACGAGGCCGAGAGCGCGAAGGCCGGATGTAGCACGGCCGCAACCGAGGCGCGAGAACCGGTGGCCATCGAGGCTATCGGGAAGGAACCGCGAGAGGAAGCGCAGACAGAGTGCAGTAAGTCAACCGAGCGGGACTTAACCAGCCAGGATAGAGCAAAACAGGCGAGCGAAGTGCGCGACCACATCATGGCCGCGTTACTAGGGGACACGGTGTCCAAGGAGGTGATGATTAAAGTATCAGGATACTTAGGAGTCATGCAAGGGCTGGTAGTAGAGTCAGAGATGGAGGTGAAGCGCTTAGAGGGCTACCAGGAGGGTCAGAGAGTAGGCTTAGGAGAGAGCTTAGCTAGCAATGTAGACGGGAAACAAAGGGAGGCGCCAGTACCGAAACCACGGCAGCTCAGTTATAGTGCCGCGGTTAGGAAACAACAGGTGAAAAGCAGAGAACGACCAGTCGTTATTCTCAGGCAAGCAGAGGGCGAAGTGCCACAAAAGAGCTGCGACATTAAGAAGGCAGTGGTCGAAAAGGTCGACATCAGAAAGGAGAAAGTAACGGTCCAGGGACTTCGGATGTTGAAGAACTCCGGAGTGGCCGTAGAGGTAAAGACCGTGGAGGAAGCAGAAAAGCTTGCAAAGTCAGAGCAGTGGCAGACGGTTGGCCTACGGGCCCAAAGAGAGGCGAGGACGCGACCCACTCTCGTCATCCACGGGGCGGAGGAAAAGAGCACGGAGGAGCTCACGCGCGCGGCGTTTAAGCTGAATCACATCTGTAGGGAAGGCAGGACGCTGGAGGAGTTCCAGGAACTCTTCCAGCCACGTAGGAGCTTCAATGATAGGCGAAATTGTAGGGACTGGTTGGTACAGGTCGAGCCAGGAATGTATAGAGCCCTTTTACGACAACGACGCATCAACCTCACTTGGGGGTTATGCAGAGTTTGGGACCGGGTGACGTTAGTAAAATGTTTCAAATGCGGGCGCTACGGGCACATCCGGAAGAACTGCGAGAAGGAAGGTGACGAATGTTACAGGTGTGGAGCTAGTGGCCACGTGGCCAAGGAATGTAATGAGCGCGCAACGTGTGCGCAATGCAGAGCAGAAGGTAGGCCGAGCGGGCACAGGATGAATGGAGCTCAGTGCCCGGTGGTATGGCGGTTGACCAAACGGGCGATCGAGAGGACGGACTACGGCAGATAAGCCGAAGAGCGGAAAGAGGCATCGGATGCCTCCGCGGCGGACGAGCTTGGCAAGACACGGCGGTCGAACCACAGCTCTTGGAGAACGGGATAGTATTACGGCGTATGCGGAAGCTCCTACAGGCAAGGGAGGAGGAGCGGTGAGAGGCGCGAGAAACCGGGGAAAGGGCGGGCGCGCGGTCGCAGGGTGGTAGGGTACAGAAACCCGAGAAGAAAAGAAGATCCCACCCTGGACCCACTAGACGTTATGGCGGACAATGGCCTTGGAGGAAGACCACCCGGCTCATCGACTGGGACCATGGGAGGCCAGCAGTTGTGGGCGTTTGAGGCTAGCAAACGCGGGCGTGCAAGTCGCGGTACGGCCGTAAGGCTAGCCGCGCATGCGAGAAGCGACGGTGCGGCCGCAAGGCTGAGCCGTCAGCTGTGACACGTTGCGGTACGGCCGTAAGGCTGAGCCGCGACAAGGCGATGCGACGAGCCTCTCTTCATGTCTTGCCTGGAGAGAGGCTCCTAGCGGAGGCTAGCACAGTGTCATGCGAGCCAGGGGAGACGCGGGCTCACTGACGATGGCAAAGGGGCATCCCACGCTGAGTGAGGCAAAGGAAGCAATCCCACGCCTAGGTGAGTTTAGGAATCTGTCGATGAAGTGTGGTGTCCCGGGAGTTCTTCCCGGGCCTGTTATCGGAGATGAAATTCCTATTCGAAGCAGACCGCACGGTCGTCAACCCTTAAAAACTTCCGGATTCTACCCTATCCCACAACTGCGAGCCGCGAGGCCTCCGCAACAGTGGGTAAGGATGCTTGAAGGATGAGTGCGGCGGTGCGGCCGTAAGGCTGAGCCGCTGGCATAGAGATATGTGTGGTAGAGCTTGTCTCGAACGGTGACCCGTCAAACGTCTACACGGGTACTACGGGCGGTCAACACCAAGCCCCACGCATCGAGATACCCGGCACCTCGGTGTCGGGTACCGCGAGCGTGGTTGACCAGTGCGGATGGACTCGTAGTGGCAGTTGGTACCCAATATGCTGGGAAAGGGGCTCCCGCTTCGGCGGGGGCTAACGGGCGGCGCCCCACAAGTCGTCAGAGGTTGGATAGGCCTCGACTGGGCCGATGCCGGACCTGCGGCATCGGTAGCGTCCTCGTCTGAGCGACCGCAAGGTACGGAAGGCGGGGGGACGATATGCTTAATTGCTTGGTGCGTCTAGCTTCACAAATGTGTGTCCTTCGTTCCTCCCGTGAGGGGATACCTGTAACCCCCATCGGGCGCGTCCCCAGGTGGCGGATAGGGGGGCCCAAACCGGCTCGACCGGAGGGTTAAAGGGCTTAAAACCTTTCGCGGACCAACAGGTTTGCACATAGAGGGGGACAACCTCTTTAAAAAGTTACTCGGGGGGCTCACATTGTGAGTATGGGAGGTTGCGGCTCCACGAGGCACCCCTGCAGCAGTGGAGGTCTGCTACTCGCTCCAGCGTGTTTTGAGGTAGTATCTTCGTGCTATAAATATATAAGGCTCCTCTCGCTATGAGGTGTGCTAAGTAGCGAGGTAATTAGCGCTGAGGCGGTCCTGCATCAAGCTGGGGGCATTGCATAGGAGATGGGCACTCCAGGAGGATAGCTCTTACACTCAACCTTCCTACCTCCGAGGACTCAATCGATAGATTGTCGAGGGGCCGGGGTGACCTGTTGCCAGCAGGGATCCTCGGGGTAACCCACTATGGTGTCACTGGTGGATTGCAGGATAAACCGTCTTCCCACTCTCCCGCGCGTACCCGGCAGGTGGGCAAATATAGGACGTTCGCGTGCACCGAACCTGTGCATTTTACGGATAAAACACGATATAGGCATATATATAGATTTTGGCAATGAGCGAAAACGTGGTAAAAGCATTGAGCTCCGGATTGGCATCCGGAGGCGTAAGGAAATCTAAGCGCACAGAGGCGGAAAAGGAAAAAGAGGCCCAGCAGCGAAGGAAGGCTGTGGAGGAGGAGGAGAGGGCGAAGGCGGACCTGGAGACGCCGAAGGTTCGCAACCGCAAGACGCGGCGGAGCCTGGATAGCGACGAGTCGCCAGAGTCGCCAGAGATTGAACAGCAGAGAAAGAAGGCTGCAAAGAAGCGCGAGAGGAGGGCTTTGAACACCGTAATGGAGAGCAGTCTGGACGAGGGGACTCCAACTGGGGATAGAGGTGCGGGCGCGAGCGTGAGCGGACGTTCATCGCCGACATCCACGGAAGGGGAAACCGAATCCGAGACTGAATCAGAGACGGAAGAAGAGGCGACTAGGGGAAAACTGCTAAAGAAAGCGCAGGAAGCGGTGGCGACCGTAGTCGTAGAAAGGGTTATAGAGACGGCAGAGGCCACTAGGGCCAAGCCGCCAACGAAACCAGCGACGGCCACTAGGGCCAAGCCGACGCAGGTAGACAGGGTGCAGCGGGCGATAGAGCTGCGTGACCAAATCTTTGGGGAGTTAGGAACGGCCGCGGTTCCCTCGGGCGTCATTAGCAGGGTTTGCAAACTACTTTCGGGGCTGCAGGACGTACTCGCCGCTTCCGAAAGGGAGAATAGTCGACTAGAGGGGATCCTGCAAGGTAGGCGCGAAGAATTAGGCGCGGAACGCGTAGGCAGGACCCAACAGCGGGGGGTACAAGCAGAGGCGCAGAGGCCAACGTTGCCACCGCAACAGCGGCCTCAACTTAGCTATAGCGCGGCGGTTAGGAGACAGCAGGCCAAGAGCAGGGAGCGACCGGTGGTAATAGTTAGGCAGGCAGATGAAAAGAGCGAGCTTACAAGCAAAGAGCTCAAGAGAAAGGTGGTTGAGGGAATCAAAATCGGTACGGAGGAAGTCCAAGTTAGGGAAATCCGCCTACTGAAAAATAAGGGGGTGGCCATAGAGGTCCAGAACGTGGCAGAAGCCGACAAGCTCGCAAAGTCCGAGCAATGGCAAACGATAGGCGCGAAGGCAAAAAGGGAAGAAAGAGCTCGACCCACGGTCATAATAATCGGGGCGGAAGAGCGCAATGAGGAGGAGTTAATAAAGGCGGCATACAAAATGAACCATATTTGTAGGGAAGGTAGGACGCCGGAAGAGTTCCGAGAAGTCTTCCGGCCAAGTAGGTCATTTAACAGCAGGAAAGAGGCGAAAGACTGGGAAGTGCAGGTTGAACCAGAGCTGTATAAAGCTCTGATAAAGCAGAAGCGCTTAAACCTGACATGGGGCTTATCCCCGATCAGAGATCGAGTACCATTAACACGGTGCTACCGATGCGGGGCCTATGGGCATATCAGTGCGAAATGCGAAATAAAAGGCGATGCCTGCTATAGGTGCGGTGAGAAAGGCCACGTGGCCAAGGACTGCGGAAATCAAGAAGGCTGTGCGCAATGTCGATACGCTCACAGACCAAGTAACCATAAGATGAACGGGGCAAACTGCGATATAGTGTGGCGAATGACTAGGAGGGCGATAGAGAGAACTTCCTATGGCAGATAGACGGGGTAATAATAGGCGGAACCCAAGGGCGGTCAGGGCACTTAGAGATAGGCTATCGCTAGCACAGGTAAACCTAGGTAGGGGGCAGGTCGCAACCGACGAACTAAGAGAAGTTGCAGTTAGGGAAAATATAGATGTCCTGCTGGTGCAAGAACCACATGCTCACGAAGGGAAAATCTGCGGGTTTGAAAGACAAGCGGCAGTACACCAAATGGGAGAGCACCCATGGGCAGGGGTCATCATTACAAATCCCCACCTTACGGCACTGCATCTAGAGTGGCTCGGAACGGAACACTGCGTTGTATCGTGGATTAAAGACGTGGACCTCTACGTCGTATCCGCATACTTTCGTTACCGGGATCCGATCGACCCGCACATCGAACACATTCGGCGAGTGTTAGGGGCATTAGAAGGCAAGGCGGTCTTAATTGCGGTAGATTCCAACGCGAGAAATGAGCGGTGGGGCGACAGGGAAACTAGCGATAAGGGGGAAATTATGGAAGAGTTTATAGAGGAGATCCGGTTCAGGGTAGAGAACGATCCACGACAAATGAGTACCTTCCAGAAGGGGGAAGCTAAGTCGTGGATTGATCTGACCCTGACGAAGGGCCTGCAAGAGGGCCGGTTAACCGGATGGGAGGTAATAGACGGCTGGGTTCAAAGCGACCATAGGGTAGTTAGATACGAGTACGCTACAGGCAGACTAGCACAGGCGGAAACAGCCACAGCACGTTATGCACTGCGCAGAGCGGACTGGGAAAGGTTCCGGGGGTGCTAGAAGCGGAAATAGGTGCGCTAAATGCAGGTAGGATAGGCGACAGAGCAGAGCTAGATGCTAGGGTAGGGCAAATTACAGGCGCAGTAAGTAGAGCGGCAGACGTAGCAATCCCAAAAGTAAAAAGGAGAATGAAGAGGGTCCCATGGTGGACGCCAGAGCTGACCCGGCTCAAAACGGCAGTAAATCGCGCGCGCAGGGCCTATCAGAGGGAAGGCTTAGATGAGAACAGACAAAGATTGAGGAGAGAGTACCACGTGTGCAGGAACGAGTACACGTGGAAAATAAAGAGGGCGAAGCGAGAGAGCTGGCAGACTTTCGTAACGGAGATCGGTAATAACGAACCATTTGGGATTGTCTACAAGCTGCTATGCGGTAAAGTACGGCCACGAGAGATATGCACGGCTATGATGAGTAATGGGGTAGGCGCGTTAGATTGGGCAGACTCAATGAATATACTGTTAGACGCGATGGTTCTGAAAGACAACGAAAGGGAAGACGAGAGATGGCACCGGGAAGTCAGAAATACTGTTAGGCTAGAGCCGCCGGCGGCCGACGTAGGGGAATTCAGTATGGAAGAAGCCGAGGAGATCATAGGCGGATTGCCGAGAGGCAAAGCGCCCGGCCCAGACGGAATAGTATATGAGATGGTTAGGGAGTCCTGGCCGGTCATCGGAGAGACCTTGCTCCAGATATGGAACAAGTGCCTCGAGATGGGTGCATTCCCGATGGAATGGAAGCGTGGGGTACTAGTGCCCATACTGAAAGGGGAAGACAGGGACAAGGCAAACCCGGCGTCATACCGACCCATCAGTCTTCTCTCGGTTTTGGGGAAAGTTCTAGAAAAATTAATGCTACGCAGGCTAGAGAATAATTTAGACAGGGCGGCAAACGCGGAGAACCAGTACGGATTCAGAAAAGGGCGTTCGACGATCGATGCAATAGAGGAGTGTAGAAGGGTTGTCGAAACGGCGGAGGAAAAGTATGTGCTAGGGATCTTCCTTGACGTCAGGGGGGCGTTCGACGCCTTATGGTGGCCGGACATTCTCCTGGCGCTGAGGGAGAGAGGGTGCGCGAGAAATCTCTATCGGTTGATCGCGGACTACCTAACAGATAGGAGAGCCGAGATTAGGGAAGGGGGAGATAGGATAGACAGGCTATGCGAAAGAGGGTGCCCGCAGGGCTCGATACTGGGTCCGTTCTTTTGGAATTTAGTTTTTGATAGGAACCTCGGGGAAGGAAACAGGCCATGGTGTAGGAAAGTAGCATTCGCGGACGATGAAGTAATTCTAGTCAAGGGAGGGTCGAGGCAGCAGCTAGAAGAGCGGGCTAACGAAGTGCTTAGGGAAACCCTGGAGTGGTGCACTCAGCACAAACTTCAGTTATCAGGGGAAAAGTCCGTAGGCCTTATGCTGAAGGGAAAATTTGATAGAAACCGGCGCCCGAGACTAGAATTGGGCAATGCCACAATTCGGGTCGAAGACGAGGCTAAGCACTTAGGCGTAACATGGGGGGAAAACCTGAAAATCATGCCGCATATAAACTCAAATGCTGGTAAGGCGCGCGCTAACGGAGAAGGTATAAAGCGCGCAGTTAAGGCGAGATGGGGGCTAAACCACCAAACGGTTGCGATCCTAAATAGAGGGGTTCTTGAGCCAGCATTGCTCTATGCAGCGGAGGTCTGGTATGATAAGCTGAACGCATATAGCAAGGCAAAGCTGAACCGTCAGCAGAGGCCGATGTTAATAGCGTCCACAAAGGCGTACAGAACGACGTCGCTAGACGCACTGGCAGTCATAGCAGGAAGCATCCCACTCACCTATAAGGCAGAGGAAAGATGGATTAGGCGCCAAATACGAATGGGTAGACAGATAGAGTTTGGGAGATTTAGCTACGATGGTGGCCACGAGACCCGAAAGCAAGCCATAAAAGACGCGCGGCAGAATGCAGTGGAGAACTGGGAGCAGGCCTGGAATAGGTCAGAGAAGGGAAGGGTCACTCATGGCTTCTTCCCAAGCGTTGAGGAGCGGCTCCAGATGGATTGGGTGCAACCAAGCTACTGGGTTAGCCAGTTTCTTACGGGGCACGGAGACTTCAGGGCGAATCTGCATAGGCTAGGGCTAGCGCAAAACGGCGAATGCGAATGCGGGGGTGAAGACACGGGTCAACACCTACTGCTAGACTGCCCGCGAGCAGACGATAGTAGGCGCGAGTTCGAAGCGGAACTTCGACAAGGGGGCTTCGCATGGCCCCCGCGGCAGACGGACTTGGTGGACGCGGCGGTCTATCCACAGTTTAAAGCGTACGCGGAAAAGCTCCTGCAGGCGAGAGAGGAGCAACGGAGAGAAGCGTAAAAACCGGGGAAAGGGCGGGCGCGCGGTCGCAGGGTGGTAGGGTACAGAAACCCGAGAAGAAAAGAAGATCCCACCCTGGACCCACTAGACGTTATGGCGGACAATGGCCTTGGAGGAAGACCACCCGGCTCATCGACTGGGACCATGGAGGCCAGCAGTTGTGGGCGTTTGAGGCTAGCAAACGCGGGCGCGCAAGTCGCGGTACTGCCGTAAGGCTAGCCGCGCATGCGAGAAGCGACGGTGCGGCCGCAAGGCTGAGCCGCCAGCTGTGACACGTTGCGGTACGGCCGCAAGGCTGAGCCGCGACAAGGCGATGCGACGAGCCTCTCTTCATGCCTTGCCTGGAGAGAGGCTCCTAGCGGAGGCTAGCACAGTGTCATGCGAGCCAGGGGAGACGCGGGCTCACTGACGATGGCAAGGGGCATCCCACGCTGAGTGAGGCAAAGGAAGCAATCCCACGCCTAGGTGAGTTTAGGAATCTGTCGATGAAGTGTGGTGTCCCGGGAGTTCTTACTGGGCCTGTTATCGGAGATGAAATTCCTATTCGAAGCAGACCGCACGGTCGTCAACCCTTAAAAACTTCTGGATTCTACCCTATCCCACAACTGCGAGCCGCGAAGCCTCCGCAACAGTGGGTAAGGATGCTTGAAGGATGAGTGCGGCGGTACGGCCGTAAGGCTGAGCCGCTGGCACAGAGATATGTGTGGTAGGGAGCTTGCTCTCGAACGGCAACCCGTCAAACGTCTACACGGGTACTACGGGCGGTCAACACCAAGCCCCACGCATCGAGATACCCGGCACCTCGGTGTCGGGTACCGCGAGCGTGGTTGACCAGTGCGGATGGACTCGTAGTGGCAGTTGGTAACCAATATGCTGGGAAAGGGGCTCCCGTTTCGGCGGGGGCTAACGGGCGGCGACTCCACAAGTCGTCAGAGGTTGGATAGGCCTCGACTGGGCCGATGCCGGACCTGCGGCATCGGTAGCGTCCTCGCCTGAGAGACCGCAAGGTACGGAAGGCGGGGGGACGATATGCTTAATTGCTTAGTGCGTCTAGCTTCACAAATGTGTCCTTCGTTCCACACCACTACACACCAAGCTGTAGCTTCCATCGTGACTAAGAACATAGAGATCAAGATGATCAGCAACTATTGCCCGCCAGGACAAGAAATCCCACCATACTTGAAAGCACTGCAAGGAGCAGCAGAACCGAGCCACCACAACATCATCATAGGCGGCGATTACAATGCAAAGTCTAACATCTGGCACTCTAATACAAATGACGAAAGAGGGGATGCAGTAGAAGAGTTCATCACAGAGCTGAACCTTAACATTGCAAACGAGCCGGGAAATCCGCCCACATATCACTCCGGAATGGGAAGCAGTAACATCGACCTGACTCTATTCAGTAACAACCTCAGCAATAAAATAAAAGACTGGAGAGTAAATGATAATATCAGCTCAAGTTACCACAACCTCATCACTTTCAGCCTCAAAGACACCAGAGCAAACATACCAGACATTACTATAAAGCGGAACCTTACAAACTACGACAGGCAGGAACTGGTACAACAAATAACCGATCTCATCAGGGATAGACAGAAGAGCAGCAGCTGCCAGAGCAAGTGGAGATCTGACCACAGATACTGTCATTAATGAAGAAGACGTAAAAGAAGCAGCCCGACAAATTAAAGACAGGAAAGCCCCAGGCTGGGACGGACTCCCTGGCACCATAGTCAAAACCACAATAGAAGCCCCGGCGGAATACCTTGCCAGAATATACAACGACATGGTGAGCCTCACTCTGGAGGACAACTATCTGAAGCATCACCAACACCACCAATGTGGCACTGTCCTCAAGGTCAGCCGCATCCTTGGGGGCAGATAGTGCCTCCACCTGCACAGACTTCGAGCCACCCCCCTGAGCAGGAACATTTCCAAGCTCGATACCATTTTGATCTACCAGAACCGGTGCTACCCCAACATTTAAGCTCGGTTCTGGTAGAAATAAAACTAGGGAGTAGAGTTATAGATATAATTTTTTAAGGTGTAAAATAAAACTGTTATTTTAATGAGTGTTTTATTTAATTAATATAAGTAGGAAAATCAATATAATCTTGAGGCTCGAAACAAGAACCACTTCAGCATTCAACTGTTTAAGCTATGTGATGAAATATCTAAAATACTCGTTCTATAAACATGATATGAACATAATCGTGAAATGTCATATGATAGCATTTCCTACACTGCATACACTGCATACAATAAGTCAAGTTACAACGTCCTTGCTTAACAAACAACTTTGCTTATCTGCACATGCATAACGTACACTTTGTTTACAAACAAAGCATCAGTTGCGATTGTGGCGTATTGTTTGTCTCGAACGTGCGCTATGACAATACTAATTCATTTGTGGATTGTATACCTGAAATGGAATTATGTTAAAAATATCAATTTGAGGATTCTAGACCTTGTATTACCTAACAACAAAGACACACTCTTCTACTGTAAATCAAAAACTATCCTCCGATATAAGTTTTTTACTGAAGCCGCTTATTAAAACTGTTCAAAATTTTCGAAATTTGTCTAGCTGTCTGTCAATTTTACCAATTACACATTCTATGAGATTTTTATTTACTATTATCAAGATTTTCACTTATATTTCAGTTGCTGTTAACATTAAAAGCCATCAGTTAGTAGGTTTGATGTAGTTTTAGCCAAGCTTATACACATTCCAGCAATACATATAGTATTAACTTTAAATATATCTACAGGATTATCGGAAATATATCTACCATAAGCTTTCAATTTCTTAGGTTTGAACCCTAATAACTGTCCAATACTATCTTTAGCAGTAAAATCGATTGCTAAGGACGATTTAATTTCACTCCTGAGCGTATTATTATTAGGCTTAATATGTAGCACAGGTTCTGCTTGGTGCTGCACAATATTTTTTTCTAGTATATCATTAGCACTACCTGCTTGAGGGGAGGGCGACTTTGTTACACCTATACTCAGTTCATGTCTAATATATTGACTTATATCGGCAACTTCATATGAACCGTGAGGTATTTCAATTACAGCTTGTTTACCATCAATATCAGTATAATGAAATTTATTATTATTCGAATCAATATTAGGTATAGTATTATAAGCTTCAAAAACTGATTAATCCTATAACATATTCAGATTCCGGATCCAGATGTATGGATGGATACTGAGCTGTGAGAACAGATTCATTTCCAGATAAGGTAAACGTCCAGGACATGTTTAATAGTAGACGGTTTAACTAGAACTGAAACAAAACATCTAGATACCTTTAATTTTAATTACATTCTCCTCCTCTTCCGTCTCTAAGAATCTTACTGGAAATAAAACAACTTTTATTAAACAATAGGTTTTATTTTTCCTTTTACATCCTTATTCAGTATACATTGCAATTGTTTATTTAAGATAGGTTCTAACAATAAAGACATTTTATCTATTCTATTCTTAAACCTCATCCTGTCGAGTGCACACAACTGCCAGTAATTGTATGGAAGTTCATCGTCCTCCTCTTCTTCTTCTTTCTGACAAATTTCAACAATCGGATCAAAGTGAACCTGCTTGTTGATTTTACTTCTGGCGATCTTTATCGTACAACACCAAGTCATGTTTAAACTGGGTTATTAACAAGTTCAGGTCTGGCTGCCGCTCGCTTAATTTCAAACAAGAAAGTTCCTTTGAAATATCTTTTAATATACAATATATTTCAATATCTCTGTTCAATTTCTCCAGATTTTTAGTAAAGCGGTTGAACTGCATTCGATATTTATAGTATCGTTGCTGCTGCTTCATAATGCCAATGTGTACAATTCAGAATTCCCACACTATAAGTACATCCTCAGACGATGACGTCATCCCCCCACATCTGCAAGTCTTGACAAGTCTGGACAGGTCTGGACAGGTTTTTCTCGCAGTAAACTGGTAGGAAGCTAACACATGGCATCGTGCAAAAATTGTAAACATAAATGCCCACAATTTACAGAATCATAAGTTTGAAATGCCTGGTGATTATATTTAATAGGATGACAGCTGCCATTTTTACCACTTGTCAAATATTTCACAATTTCTATTGGAGGTTTTAAGTCTCCAAACCTGTCAAAGTAAATTGCATCTTCCCCCCGTTTTATGTAAGCCACCCAATGTGTACCAAGATTGGTTTTATCATCCAAATTTACAATACCGCATTCTATATTTCGAACCTGTTTTGGTAAATCATCTCTCATAAAAATGCCGCGAAAGTTAGGAATTTTTAAACGTTTAGCGTATGATTGTAAATCGATATTTGACAAAGCCCGGTTTGGCAGCTGCATTACAAGTTTTTTGTCGTGAACAATCCGTATCCTTTTTTATAAGGTTTTAGATATAAGCCTTTACCTAAAGCTATTGCCTCCATCGTTTTATTATGTCTTTCAGACTCTGCTAATTGTTTTTTTGCCGACTGAGCATCTTTAACCACCTTTGCAATTCCTGCAGCTCCACCGCTAAGAGCTCCTAACGCGCTAAGTCCTGCAAAGATTGGAATCAAGGGTAACATTCCACCTGTTTTTGGCACACGTATTACTCGAGGAGTTTTAATAATCGTGTTTCTCTTTATTTTATTAATTGTCTTAACAGCAATATTTGTAGCATCGCTTAAGTCTCGCAGCAGTCGTCCTCCTCCTAATTCAGTTCGTGCTTTTTTCACTACCTGATTGAAAGTAAGCGTATCTCCAGGTGTTCTCTTTCTCTTTTTACCAGTTTTATTTTTAGCTCCCAACCCCATTTTTACTTTTGCCGTCATAGCTGTAGCTACTCCTGCAGCCGAGACACGTTCACCTAAGCTAGCGTCTGAAGCTCTAATATGTCCAATAGCATTTTTAGCTAAAATTCTGTCAGCTTTATGTCGTTCCTCCATATTATCAGAATGTTTTGCATAAGCCAAATCGTGCTCACGACACGCTTGATCTAATTTGTTAATTCCAGGATCTCCTCGTGCAATTCTTTTCTCAAGTTTTGTGCCAGGCCCGCAATATTGATATCCTGGTATGTGCAATTCGAAAGGCAATTTATTAATGAGCGTATTGAGTACACCAGCACCTCGTCGGCGATGGACTGGTTTGTTGTTTCGACGTCGAACCATTATATAGAACTGAGAACTGATCGATTAGGATCTTAATATATATAGATATGCGTAGCAGTTTTAGTATGAGTTTCCAAGTAGACGTCATGAGGGTAGTTAAACTAAAAAATAGTTTGCCAATAAAAAATCATGATAATCATACTGCATCTCTAAGCAGGAGACACGGACCGTTGTTACCTTCCACGATACGATGTCTTATTCTAGGCCCATCGAATTGCGGTAAAACAAACATCATTATATCGCTAATAAAAGATGTTAATGGAGTACGATTTGAAAATATTTATATATATTCAAAATCGCTGTTTCAAGCAAAGTTTGAATATCTAAGTATGTTGTTTCAATTAATTCCTGAGGTTGGCTACTATACATACAGCGATGGTGTGAACATTGTACCACCCGACCAAGCTAAATCTAACAGCATTTTTATTTTTGATGACATTGCTTGCGACAAACAGGACGTTATGAGAGAATATTTTAGCATGGGTCGACATAAAAATATAGACTGTTTCTATCTTTGTCAAACATATGCATGTGTTCCTAAACATCTTATTCGCGATAATGCTAACATGCTGGTGCTGTTTAAGCAGGACGATATGAATTTACAGAAGGTCTACCGAGATCATGTTAATACCGACATGACTTACGAACAATTTAAAGAAATGTGCGCATATTGCTGGAATAGTCATAAACACGGATTTTTGGTAATAGACAAAGATAGTGATTTAAATAATGGGCGCTATCGTTATGAATTTGATTCGTATATATACATTTAACAATTCTGATGTCTATTATTTGATAGAAAGCTGTTGACGTGTGAACTAGTTTGAATCTGTCAGTCTGTCTAACTGTCTAGCTGACTGTCTACCTGTTTACCTGTCTAGCTGACTATCTGTCTACCTGTCTAGCTGTCTACCTGTGTAGCTGTCTAGCTGTCTACCTGTCTAGCTGTCTACCTGTCTAGCTGTCTAGCTGTCTACCTGTCTAGCTGTCTAGCTGTCTACCTGTCTAGCTGTCTACCTGTCTAGCTGTCTACCTGTCTAGCTGTCTACCTGTTATCTGTCTAGCTGTCTACCTGTCTAGCTGTCTACCTGTCTACCTGTCTAGCTGTCTACCTGTCTAGCTGTCTAGCTGTCTATCTGTCTACCTGTCTAGCTGTCTAGCTGTCTACCCGTCTACCGCTTACATACTTGCGCCGATAATGAAATCGAATGTAGCGACAGAACTTATTAAAACTAAAAATATTATAAGACAGAAAGTTCGAGCTCTTAAGGAGGGTAAGTTGGTGGAACAACAGCTCCTCGGTAAATTTTTTAAACCTGTTACCGAACAAATGCAAAGTGTTGCAAAAGTGATAAATAAAAAAGCGAATCTCCCATCTTCAAAACTAGAATTATTTACACCAAAACCGGTTGATGAAGTATTGTGCGAAACCGCCGAAGATGATTCTAATACGACTATAGCAAACAAATTTCAACCGTCTACCAACATAGAACCGCAAGCTATAAGTTCTTTCTTAGAACAGTATGATAAACTTCCTAGGAAATATGTAAGCAATTATCTTATAGAAAGACCAAATCTAGGGAGGTATGGAATTAGATATGATTTTGACAAAAACCAATTTTATTTTGGTGGAGATGAGCTAGATATAAAGGGTTCTGATATAATTGTAAAAAATGTTCGCTATGAAGGTACGCCTGGTTTGTACGAATTACTATTTAAAAACGATCCTCAAATAACTCCAACGTCGACAGATAGAGCAAATTATAATGATATCATAAACAGAACAGGTGCGGCGCATAGAAATTTTGATAAAAATGTGCAGAAGGTAGGTTTCAACCAAACGAAATACAAGAAATTTATAAAATCTAACCTGTCATCATCACCCTCGTCTTCATCAGTGCCATTAAGAGCTAAAAAGCGTTCTGGTAAAGGTATGCAGCAAATGTATAAACAAGTTAGCAATAAACCGATGGATTATGTTTACTGGGATGATCCGAATGAGTTAGTCGATCGATTAAAGTTACTGTATGCCTCTCAAGCATCCGGTCACACAAATCATAGAAATAAAATTGTTAGTATAATAGAAGAGTTAAAAGAGGCGGGAATCATTGAATAAAGTCAGTTCGACAATGTCGAGAGATAAGTTCGGTCGTCACATTCAGCACAGAAATCTATACTTTTACGATGACTGTGATTATTTTAATTTTCAACATAAACGATTAGCCAATCTTCTATTTGAAGAGGATGCTGTCAACAAGACCCTCCTTAACAAAGAACTTAATAAGATTATTTACCGACTTTCCAAACACCAAAACTCTGCTAGTTCAAATATAGAAATAGCAAATGAAATTATTGCAGACATTCAAGCTGAAATTGATCAACTCTACTTTTCTCTAAAACTAACTAAACCTCCGCCTAAACCTTCAGTTAGTGAAACTGTCTCATTTAGAGAGGTTCAAAATGACCCGGAAGAAAATAAACAGTTCGATTAAGGCTCAAATAGTAGACGAGTTGCATAAACCTGCACGAATAAATTTTCGAAGGCGTCGTGTAATAGTAAAAGGATTGGATGATCTTCATCAGGCCGATTTAGTAGAAATGATACCATACTCTAAAGTAAATAAAGGTTATCGATATATTTTAGTAATTATAGATGTATTTTCAAAATATGTTTGGTTAGAGCCTATAAAAACCAAAACCTCTAAGGAAGTTACTAGTGCAACTGAAAAAATACTATCTGAAAGCGGTAGAATTCCGAAGAACTTGCAGGCAGATCAGGGTAAAGAGTTTTTCAATAAAGATTTTCAAACACTAATAAATAAATATAAAATTAACCATTTCTCATAATTTAGTTCAAAAAAAGCGTGTGTCGTTGAAAGAGTAAATCGTACACTTAAATCTATTATGTGGAAGATGTTTAGTTTGCAAGGTTCATACAAATGGCTTTCTCTATTATCTCAAGTCAGTCACACCTACAATCATAAAAAACAATTGGTAAAAGACCGGTTGATGTGAATAAGAGTAATGAGAAGGAAATTCTCAATCAAGCCTATAATCATATAAAAATGACCGATTTAAGTAATGTAAAATTTAAGGTTGGCGATCCTGTGCGAATTAGCAAATATCGAACAATATTCGATAAAGGATATACTCCCAACTAGACTAATAAAATATTCACAATCGATCAAGTTAAATTAACTAATCCTATTACCTATCTAATAAAAGATGTTTCCAATCGGTCTATTCAAGGATGTTTCTACGATCTTGAGCTTCAAAAAGTTAAATATCCAGACATACATCTCGTTGAACGTGTAATAAAACGAAAACGTAACAAAGTGTTTGTAAAATGGCTTGGATTTTCAAATCAGCACAATAGCTGGATTGATGCTAAAAATATTGTCTAAATTACCACGTTGTGATGACTCATCACTTAATTTTCATCGGTGCTATATAAACCTGATGTGCTGTAGTATTTTTATCATTCTCCTGTACACGTTCCTTCCAAAAACATGGCAGATTTCAACCAGAAACTTTGCAACTTAAATGAGGTTAAAGAGTGGGGAAATGTACGAGATTTGAAGATTGACGAAAAATATCTAATAATAAATGTGTATCGATGTCCGACTAAATACGGCAATAAAGTGGCGGTGGAATTGGACAACTTCACAAATTCATTCTACCAGCACGCTACGATTGCCTAACAGATGCTGACTTGCAACAATTAGGAAAACGTCGCTACAATATCATCTCGGGTGGCAAGTGTGGGAGCAGCACGAAACTGGTCTTCGAGGAAATCGTTCAGACAGAGATGACATCCGTAGCACAATAATTAGCTGATATGTATTTATAGTAATTTTTATACATGTATGTTTTAGGTAAATAAATACAAGTATATTTACATTGTTGTTTTATTACACCATTGTGCCCGATTACAGGAACATGCCAGGTTGGCCGAGTGGTCTAAGGCGCCAGATTTAAGCTCTGGTTCCCTAAGGGAAGCGTGGGTTCGAACCCCACACCTGGTAATTCTTTTTTTTTTGTCTAACAGACATCAGTACTTGACAAATTTATTTCAAGATCATTTTTGCAGATCAGCACATTTTAATCTCTAGACGTCTAGACTCTAACTGTATTAGCAAAAACTTCCAATTTCGTGTTGATTTTAAAACAATGGGTTTGTTTGAATTTTTTGCAGATCAACACATTTTTAATCTCCAGACAACAATAGCTTCATTGTTCTCGAATTTCGTGCTGATTTTTAAAACAATGGATGCCATTGTTCAACAACATCCTGCAAGAATAGACATGTCTGTCAGACGATGAGTCACATCCGGTCGAGCCTGAGAAAATTTTGATAAGCGTAACAATAGCTTCTGATTTACTGATAACAACATCCTGCAAGAATAGACATGTCTGCATCCCAGACGCTCGAGCGTGGGAAAATTTCAAAAACTACACTTTTAGCCAAAAAAAAATAATTCCCGGAAGTGGCCGAGGTCAATGACCCCGACTAGACCAATGACTCCGACCTTGACCTAGGCTAGATCCGTGACCTAGAAAAAATTCTCGGAAGTGGCCGAGGTCAATGACCCCGCCCCCGCCCTTGACCTCGGCTAGGCCCGTGACCTTGAAAAAAGTTCAAGGTCAAATGTGAGCCAGAACGCCTATAGGTACTCTACTGGTGTCCCGGGAGTTCTTACTGGGCCTGTTATCGGAGATGAAATTCCTATTCGAAGCAGACCGCACGGTCGTCAACCCTTAAAAACTTCTGGATTCTACCCTATCCCACAACTGCGAGCCGCGAGGCCTTAGCAACAGTGGGTAAGGATGTTTGAAGGATGAGTGCGGCGGTACGACCGTAAGGCTGAGCCGCTGGCACAGAGATATGTGTGGTAGGGAGCTTGCTCTCGAACGGTGACCCGTCAAACGTCTACACGGGTACTACGGGCGGTCAACACCAAGCCCCACGCATCGAGATACCCGGCACCTCGGTGTCGGGTACCGCGAGCGTGGTTGACCAGTGCGGATGGACTCGTAGTGGCAGTTGGTAACCAATATGCTGGGAAAGGGGATCCCGTTTCGGCGGGGGCTAACGGGCGGCGACTCCATAAGTCGTCAGAGGTTGGATAGGCCTCGATGGGCCGATGCCGGACCTGCGGCATCGGTAGCGTCCCCAACTGAGAGACCGTAAGGTACGGAAGGCGGGGGGACGATATGCTTAATTGCTTGGTGCGTCTAGCTTCACAAATGTGTGTCCTTCGTTCCCAGCCCCTGGGAGCCAACTAGAGAGTTTCGGAAACCTCTCTCTGGTTGTAGGACACTGTCCTAAATCCCATACAGGCGATCAAGCGAAATTGCGAATCCAAGTATTCGAAGCTTTGGTGGAAGGTAGTGTAACTGTGTAAAGACATTCTTGCCAGTACATGTTGGGATCGCCCGTATAGAGTCACTCCGCCTCCACGAGGTAGGGGTGGAAACGTACGCTTAGGCGGCGGCTAAAGGAGAGAGACGATAAACAGTGTAGGTTGTGGACAGTGGATATTTTTGGACACTTTAATTAGTGCGGTACCATGCCGAGAGGTGGATCTAGGAGAGGGACTCCTAAATGGATGCGGATGCATAATTCGCCGGCCGCAATCGCGATGAAAGAGGAAAGGGGGAAAAAGCTAAGGCATTTCACGGAGTTTGACACGGTGAAGGAGTACGACACCTACTTTGAGAGGGAACTTAGGCCAGTCAAATTAGATATTTACTTGACAAAAATACTACCTGAAAAGTGAGAATGTAGTTTTATAGAACAAATCACGTAGAATTTAATGAACTAAAAAGTAACAGCTGAATCAGTGGAGAAGTGATTCAAAATTGCGATCAAAGTAATGAAAAAACGGTTTTTTGCATATAAAAGAACAAACAAGAGATGAATTTTTTCAAAAAAAATAGGCTTATGTAGTTAAAAAAAACAAATAAATTAGGCTGTCGACGGTCAAAATCGATTCATTATAAAAAGTTATCGCTAAAAAACCGCTAAAAATGACCGATTTTTTTATTGTTCTTAACTTAAAAATAAATATATATATAACGTTGAAATTTTCAGAACGCATAGTAGGCGATGAGCAGAAAACGCGAGATTTTAAAATTTGCAAAAATGTTGATTACTTTTTGCATAAATCATTTTTTTTCGAAAAAAATACGTTTTCGCAGAAATTGATTTACTCAGCTTGCAGAAGTCGTACAGGAATCAGCATAGGCTTATTTTGTTCCTTAAGAGTTATACTACCACACACAATATGAGCAGAAAATTTTTTGCACTTACAAATATGTGCAAATTTAATTTGAAAAGTGATCTTTTTTTAATGCGCACGAAATGTTGAATATTTTTGTCAATTTTAATTGTACCCAATTTACATAAGCACCATTCGATAGCTGCCAATTTTCTCCGAAATTAAAAAAGATTACAGTACGACCCATACAAGCCGAAGAATTTTTCTTTTTTAAATTGCTGCACATTCAGTTATTAATATTAGCTGCTGAAATTTGCACACACTTTAGCTGAAGACTTCTAGTGTAATATAAAAATTATTTCGCAATTATTGACCGTGTATTATTTATTACGAAACGGTTTACATTAGGCGTCGCAAAATGCATGTGCGTTCAGACCGGTGCCGTGACGCGTAGCGTTGAGCGTTGTAGGGAGAAAATCGGAGTAGGCCGCTCTACTTCGGCGTTGACTTGCTCTGAACGGAACATGCATTTTGGGACGCCTAAAATGTAAACCGCTACGCAATACATAATACGTTGTCAATAATTGTGAAATAATTTTTATATTACACCAGAAGTCTTCAGCTAAAGTGTGTGCAAATTTCAGCCGCTAATATTAATAACTGAATGTGCAGCAATTTAAAAAAGAAAAAATTTTCGGCTTGTATGGGTCGTACTGTAATCATTTTCAATTTCCTAGAAAATTGGCAGCTATCGAATGGTGCTTATGTAATTTGGGTACAATTAAAATTGACAAAAATATTCAACATTTCGTGCGCATAAAAAAAAGATCACTCTTCAAATTAAATTTGCACATATTTGTAAGTGCAAAAAAATTTCTGCTGATATAGTGTGTGGTAGTATAACTCTTAAGAAACAAAATAAGCCTATGCTGATTGCTGTACGACTTCTGAAAGCTGAGTAAATAAATTTCCGCGAAAACGTATTTTTTCGAAAAAAATGATTTATGCAAAAAGTAATCAACATTTTTGCAAATTTTAAAATCTCGCGTTTTCTGCTCATCGAGTACTATGCGTTCTGTAAATTTCAACGTTGTATATATATTTTTTTTAAAGTTAAGAACAATAGAAAAATCGGTCATTTTTACCGGTTTTTTAGCGATAACTTTTTTTCTAATGAATCGATTTTGACCGTCAACAGCTTAATTTATTTGTTTTTAAACTACATAAGCCTTTTTTTTTTGGAAAAAAATCATTGCTTTTTTGCTTTTTTATATGCAATAAACCGTTTTTTCATTACTTTGACCGCAATTTTGAATCACTTCTCCACTGATTCAGCTGTTACTTTTTAGTTCATTCAATTCTACGTGATTTGTTCTATAAAACTACATGCTCACTTTTCAGGTAGTATTTTTGTCAAGAAAACGATGTATTTTCGACAATTTGACTGGCCTAACTAATCGCCTACGAAATGAGCAGTGGGGCGACAGGGAAACTAGCGATAAGGGGGAAACTATGGAAGAGTTTATAGAGGAGATCCGGCTCAGGGTGGAGAACGATCCACGACAGATGTCTGGGGAACACCCTATAAGATTGTAACAAGCAAAATCAGATCGCCAACTGGGATGAATCGGCAACTACACTCCTGAATGCACTATTACCGGATGATAACAGAAATGCGGAAAATGAAACACAGAGACGGACAAGAACAAATATGGCAGAACAATACAGAACGGAAGGAGAAATAGTGCAATTCACGGAGGAAGAAATATCGAATGCGATATCAAGAATAAGGAAGAGGAAAGCGCCTGGACCGGATGGGATAACACCTGAAGTCATCCAGGCGCTAAGGGAGAAGATCTTACCAGTTTTGTGTTCTCTCTATAATCGATGCTTGGCTCAAGGAAAAATACCAAATATATATAAGCAAGCGGACGTCGTAATACTAAAGAAGGGAGAAGACAAGGACCCAGTAAAGCCGAAGACCTACCGACCGATATGCCAGCTGAATGTGCTAGGAAAGCTGCAAGAAAAATTACTATGCAATAAAATCCGCCTACTGAAAAACAAGGGGGTGGCCATAGAGGTCCAGAACGTGGCAGAAGCCGACAAGCTTGCAAAGTCCGAGCAATGGCAGACGATAGGCGCGAAGGCGAAGAGGGAGACAAGGGTGCGACCAACGGTCATACTCCTCGCGGCGGAAGAGCATGATGAGAAGGAGCTCATAAAGGCGGCGTACCATATCAACCACATTTGTAGGGATGGTAGAACGCTGGAAGAGTTTCGGGACGTCTTCCGGCCAACTAGGTCATTTAATAGTAGGAAAGAGGCGAAAGACTGGCGGGTGCAGATAGAACCAGAGCTGTATAGAGCTCTGCTAAAGCAGAAGCCCCTAAAGCTCACGTGGGGTTTATCCGAGATTAGGGATCGAGTACCGCTGACACGGTGCTACCGATGCGGGGTCTATGGACATGTCAGCGCGCAATGCGAACGCAAAAGCCATGTTTGTTATAGGTGCGGATTAAGCGGCCACGTGGCCAAGAATTGCGGCAACCAAGAAAGCTACGCGCAATGTAGATATGCTGGCAGACCGAGCGATCTTAAATGAACGGGCCAAACTGCCAGCTAGTATGGCGAATGACTAGGAGGGCGATAAAAAGAACTTCCTATGGCAGATAGACGGGTAGATAGACGACGTATTAACAGGCGCAACCCAAGGACGGTCAGGGTGCTTAGAGATAGGCTATCGCTAGCACAGGCAAATCTCGGTAGGGGAGAGGTCGCAACCGATTAACTAAGAGAAGTTGCAGTTAGGAAAAGGATAGATGTCCTGCTGGTGCAGGAACCATATGTTCAAAGAAGGCGAATTTGCGGGTACGGGTACCAACCGGCAATTCACTAAATTGGAGATCAACCGTGGGCAAAGGTCGTTGTGTCATGAACCCCCACCTTACGAGACTTCATTTAGAGTGGCTCGGGACGGAACACTGCGTGGTATCGAAGACTAAAGACGTGGACCTCTACGTCGTATCCGCATACTTCCGATACGGAGAACCGATGGCCCGCACATCGAACACATTCGGCGAGTGCTAGGGGCATTAGAAGGCAAGGCGGTCTTAATTGCGGTAGATTCTAAAGCGAGAAATGAACGGTGGGGCGACAGAGAAACTAGCGATAAGGGGGAAACTATGGAAGAGTTTATAGAGGAGATCCGGCTCAGGGTGGAGAACGATCCACGACAAATGAGTACCTTCCAGAAGGGGTAAGATCAGTCGTGGATTAATCTCACCCTGTCGAAGGGCCTGCAAGAGGGCCGGCTAAGCGGATGGCAGGTAATGGACGGCTGGGTCCAAAGCGACCACAAAGTAGTTAGGTACGAGTACGCCACGGGTAGAATAGCACAGCCGAAAAGGGATACAGTACGCTATGCACTCCGCAGAACGGACTGGGAAAGGTTCCGGGGGAGGGTGCTAGAAGCGGAAATAGGTGCTCTACATGCACATGCTAGGGTAGGGCAAATCACAGGCGCAGTAAGCAGAGCGGCTGATGTAGCTATCCCGAAAATTAAGAGGAGATTGAAGAGGGTCCCATAGTGGACACCAGAGCTGACCCGGCTCAAAATAAAGGTAAATCGCGCGCGAAGGGCTTATCAGAGAAAAGGCTATCAGCCGTATTCAATGGCTAGCAAAGCGCGCGCGATCGTAGAAAGATTAAAGCGCGCAGTTAAGGCGAGATGGGGGGCTAAATCACCAAACTGTCGCGATCCTCAATGGAGAGGTTCTCGAGCCAGCATTGCTCTATGCGGCGGAGGTTTGGTATGATACGCTGAACGCATATAGCAAGCCAAAGCTGAACCGTCAGCAGACACCGATGCTAATAGCGTCCACAAATGCGTACAGAACGACGTCACTAGGCGCACTGGTAGTGATAGCAAGAAACATCCCACTCACCTATAAGATGCATGTAGAATTCGGACGCTTTAGGTATGATGGCGGTCAGAGGCCCGGAAACAGGCTATAAAAGACGCGCGGCAAAATGCAGTGGAGAATTGGGAACAGGCCTGGAATAGGTAGGAGAAGGGAAGGACCACTCATGCTTTCTTCCCAAGCGTTGAGGAACGGCTACAGATGGATTGGGTGCAACTAAGTTACTGAGTAACCCAGATCCTTACGGGGCACTGCGATTTTAAGGCAAACCTGCATAGCATAGGCTAGGACTAGCGCAAAACGGCGAATGCAAATGCGGAGGTGAAGACACGAGTCACCATCTGCTGCAAGACTGCCCGCGTGCAGAAGATAGTAGGCGCGAGATCGAAACGGAACTTCGGCAAGGGGGCCTCACGGCAGGCGGACTTGGTGGACCCGGCGGTCTATCCACAGTTTAAGGCGTACGCGGAAAAGCTCCTGCAGGCGAGAGAGGAGCAGCGGAGGGAAGCGAGAGGAGCAGCGGAGGGAAGCGTGAGAAACCAGGAAAAGGGCGGTCGCGCGGTCGGAGGGTGGTAGGGCACAGAAACCCGAGAAGAGAAGATCCCACCCTAGACCCACTAAACGTTCTGGCGAATCGTGACCTTGGATGAGGTATCACCCGCCTCATCGACTGGGATCATGGGAGGCCCACAGTTGTGGGCGTTTGGGCAAGCAAACGCGGGCGCACAAGTCGCGGTACGGCCGAAAGGCTGAGCCGCGCAGAATGGGAGCACGCCAGTGGACCGAGGACTATGTGCAGCGCGGAAGTCGCGGTGAGGCAGAAATGCCCAGCCGCGCAAGGTGACAGACGTCAGCGAAGCTACGTTGCGGCACGGCAGAAATGCTGGGCCGCAATAACAAGATGCGACGAGCCTATCTCTCCGGACTTGCCCTGGGGAGACGCTCATCGTGGAGATATGCACTGAATGCACGCGCGCTAGGGGAGACGCGGGACTTACCGATGACGGCAAGGGGGTACCCCACGCCGAGGTGAGTTTATGATGCGGCCAATGAGGTGTAGTGTCCCGGGAGTTCTTCCTGGGCCTGTTATCCGAGACGAGATTCCTATTCCGAAGCAGACCGCACGGCCGTCAACACTTAAAAGAAACTTCCGGAGGCTCCCCAATCCCACAACTGCGAGTCGCAAGGCACCGCAACGGTGGGTAACGCATGTCCGAAGAATGAAAAGTCCGGCGGTACGGCAGCAATGCTAGCCGCTGACACAGCGATATGTGCGGTAGAGAGCTTGCTCTCGAACGGTGACCCATCAAACGTTACATACACGGGTACTACGGGCGGTCAGCACCAAGCCCCGCGCATCGAGATACCCGGCACCCCGGTGTCGGGTACAGCGACCGTGGTTGACCAGTTGAGGATGGACTCGTAGTGGCAATGATACCCAATATGCTGGGAAAGGGGCTTCCATTTCAGCAGGAGCTAACGGGTGTCGACCCACAAGTTGTCAGAGGATGGATAGGCCTCGACTGGACCGGTGCCGGACCTGCGGCATCGGTAGCGTCCGGCCTGAGACCGAAAGGTACGGAGGGCGAGGAACGATATGCTTACTTGCTTGGTGCGTCTAGCTTCACAAATGTGTGTCCTTTCACCACCCGTGAGGGGATACTGTTACCCCCATCGGCCGCGTCCCCAGGTGGCGGATAAGGGGGCCCAAACCGGCTTGACCGGAGGGTTGGAGGACTTAAAACCTCTCGCGGACCAACAGGATTGCTCAGAGGGGGACAACCTCGTTAAAAAGTTACTCAGGGGAGTTCACACTGTGAGCATGGGAGGTTGCGGCTCCACGAGGCATCCCTGCAGCAATGAACATCTGCCACTTGCCCAGCGTGTTTTAAGGTAGTATCTTCGCGCTTAAAAAACAAAAGCTCCCCTCTCTATGATGTGTGCTAAATAAAGAAGTATCTAGCACTAAGATGGGCCTGCATCAAGCCGGCGGCATTGCATAGGACATGGGCATTCGGGAGATCAGATTTTAAACTAAACCCTCCTACCTCAAAGGACTCGATAGATTGGAGATGGGCTGGGGCAAGCTGTAGCCAGCAGCGACCCCCTGAGTAACCCACTATGGTGCCACTGGTGGACTGCAGGACACCGTCTTCCTAGCTCCCGCGCGTACCCGGCAGGTAGGCAAATAATGGGCGTTTGCATGCACCGAACCTGTGCATTAAAGAATAAAATGAAACGGAAGGCATATACAGGGTGATTTATGATATGTGTGCTAAACGGTAACCAGTGATAGGGGAGGCCATTTTGAGAATTTTTTTTTATAAAAACATATGTCCGATATGCTTTTGTTACTGAGCTGTAGCGATTTTAAAATTTTCTTTAATCGACTATTATTATAGCAATTAGCACGTTACCTATGAAACAAACTACGAGTAATAACAAAGATAAATAAATATTTTGACAGATACAAGTGTTAGGTGTTTGTGTATTAGATACAATGGAAGATTTTAGTGCTATAGAGTATGCAGATATGGTATATGTGTATGGTTTTTGTAATGGAAACAATCGAGGGGCGTGTATTGAATATCAGCGCAGATTTCCTAACAGAAAAGTTCCTTCGCGGGCTGTATTTAGTCGAACATTTCGAAGACTCCGGGAAACCGGGTCAACTAATCGGAATAGTAGAGCTGCACCCCAAGAAATAAATATTCAAAATCAAGAAAATGTAGTTGATATGGTGCTTGATAATCCCAGAGTCAGTACTCGGCGCATTGCAGTCCACTTGGGACTATCACAAAATTTTGTATGGCGCACATTACACAATGAGGTTCTTCATCCATATCATTTTCAACGTGTGCAAGCTTTACATCCTGGAGATGCACAAAGAAGAGTTAGATTTTGCCAGTGGATATTAGGCCAAGTAGAAAATGATCCTGATCTTGTGTACAATATTCTGTGGACAGATGAGGCGACATTTACTAGAAACGGCATAAATAACGCACACAACGAACACGTGTGGTCTATAGAAAATCCTCACGTGATAAGACATACCGGTTTTCAAAATAGATTCAGCGTAAATGTTTGGGGCGGTATATTCAATAATCAGTTGCTTCCAATTACCTACTTAAATGAACGGATAAACGCAATACAGTACGAACATTTTCTCGATGACACACTGTATGGAAAGCTTCAAGACTTTCCTCTCAACATCCGTCAAAGGATGTGGTTACAACATGACGGCGCACCGGCTCATGCAGGAAGACATGTAAGAGAATTGCTGAATATGCATTTTAGAAATGGATTGGCCGTGGAGGTGCCGTGGAGTGACCTCCGCGGTCTCCAGATTTAAATCCCCTTGATTTTTATTTTTGGGGACACATAAAACAAATGGTTTATAGCGAAGAAATAAATACGCGGCAGCAGTTAATGGATAGGATTAACAATTCCATAGCGGAAACAGTTAACAATGTGCCTAACATTAGTGATTCGTTCATTCATCGTTGTCAAGTCTGCGTCCGCAACAATGGTGGTCACTTTGAGCACCGCTTACAAACATAACTTAATATTTTTTATTTTATTATTTCTTAAATTAGGGGTCGTTTACTTGATGTAATTTGTGTCAAAATAATTAAAGTGAATTAAATTAGATTTATAATGTTTTAATTTTGTTTTTCTTGTAATTCTATAAGTACCAGTAATTAAACCGTACTTAATCTGAACTTTTTTTGCCACCGTGGTTTGGCCCATTAGACGACTTGTTTTAGTATTCATGCTAAATATAAGCCAAACCGACTGATAGAAAGGAAAATTTTAAAATCGCTACAGCTCAGTAACAAAAGCATATCGGACATGTTTTTATAAATTTTAAAAGACCCACCCGGTCTTATGTGGTGCCGCTACAGTGTTCGCCAGCTTGACAGCGCTCAAGACGCTGAAATTTCTATAGTACGGGGTCTTCAAAGCGATAGTGCTATACGGAGCGAGCTGCTGGACCAACAAAATAAACGCCCATGGAACAAGGAGCATGCTACAAGCCCAAAGAAAGGCGTTGCTACGAGTAACAAGAGCATACAGACGGATATCAACGGATGCTATAGGAATCATCTCGGGGGTCCTACCCCTAGACATAAAAGCGAAACTAAGAACGAACGAAAGAAAGGCTAAACAAGGCGGACAAATTCGCTTTGGAAATATGAACAGGCAAAACTACCTGTAAAGCAACATAGCCGAGACCAGGCAAATGAATAGAAACCTGAAGAACGATATGAAAGAAGAAGCCATTAATATATGGCAAAGGAGGTGGGACCTGACGGACAAAGGAAGGACAACCTATGAATACCTACTAACCATAAGGGAAAGGCTAACTAACATCGAGGAACTAGATAGGAAAACCATAGAAATGTGTTTGTTGAGACAAAGAAACAACAGAACAGTTACTATGGGAATGTTCAGAGTTTTGGAACGAAACTAACGTAGCAGAGGGCACCATACCTCCCAATTTCGAGCTTTTTAGTGAGGAGAAAAGCAACAAAATAATGACAAAAAAAGAAGAAACTAATGAACACAACTAATCTTAACTCTAAATAAGTTACTTAAGGAAATGTACAAACACTAATTTAAGCTTAGACATGTAAGTTACTTAAGACAATGTACAGACACTAACGTAATCTTAATCTTAGCTCTTAGCGTAAGACAAAAATTAGACATTAAAGCAGAAGGACGCTAGATAGTGGGAAATCGTTGCCTCCCCGTGGCAGGGACGGAAACGTGGGCCTGCATCACAGATCCACGGATAAATACGACACATCATAAAACTGTATATTGAGACAATTGCACCTGAGTGACATTTGCGATTCAGTGTCTGAAAAGAAGAGAGGGAAGGCTGTGAAGGCGGAGCAACGTAGGGCTGGCAACGAGACGCCAGAGTCCGATGAGAGGGATGAAGCCGGCCGACAACAGAGGAAGGCTGTTAAGTCGGAAAGGAATATTGCCAAGGTGGTAATCCAGAACGCCTCCGAGGAGGAGGAAATGGAGATCGCGACCGAAAGTGCGAGCGAGGCGGTAGCTGAAAGTAGAACGGCGCTACCTGAAGCACGGGAATCGGCGACGGTTATAGTGGATGGGAGGCGGGCAGAGGCACGAGCCGAAAGCCCATCGTCCACCGAGAGGTGAGTCAGGATAGGGCAAAGAGGGCAATAGAAGTGCGCGACCACATCATGGCAGCGTTACTAGGGGGCACGGTGTCCCAGGAGATACTGCTGCAAGTATCGGGCCACTTAGGAGTAATGCAAAAGCTAGTAGTAAAGTCGGAGCTTGAGAATAGGAGATTAGAGGGCTACCTGGAGGGTAAGAGAGTAGGGCTAGGTGAGAAGCTAAGTAATAGTAGACCAGACGCGACGAAGCAGAAAGAGGCGCCGATACCAAGGCCACGACAGCTTAAGCAAACTAGCTATAGCGCCGCGGTAAAGAGACAGCAGGCGAAGAGTAGAGAACGACCGGTCGTTATTGTAAGACAGGCAGAGGTAGAGGGGGAGAAACCACGCAAAAGCGGCGATATAAGGAGGGCGGTGGTCGACAAGATCAACATCGAGAAGGGGGAAGTAGAGGTACAGAGAATCCGAACGATGAATTCCGGGTTGGCCAAAGAGGTTAAAACCGCGGAAGATGTTGAGAAGCTAGTGAGATCGGAGCACTGGCAAACGGTCGGCTTAAGAGCACAGAAGGAAACGAGAGTGCGGCCCACTCTCGTTATCCACGGAGCAGAGGAACGGAGCCCGGAGGAGCTCACGAACGCGGCGTACAAGAGGAACCACATCTGTAGGGAAGGCAGGACGCTGGAGGAGTTCCAGGAACTCTTCCAGCCACGTAGGTCATTTAACGATAAGCATAGTTGTAGGGACTGGCTAGTAAAGGTGGAGCCGCAGTTGTACAAAGCTATTCTAGTACAGAGGCGCATCAACCTCACTTGGGGGTTGTGCAGGGTCAGGGATTGCGTGTCGCTGACGAAATGTTTTAGATGCGGGTGCTACGGGCACATTGGGAAGCACTGTAAACAGGCAGGAAACGTCTGATACTGATGCGGAGATAGCGGCCACGTGCGCGCAATGCAGAGAAGTGGGCCAGTCGAGCGACCACAAGATGAACGGAGCCCAATGGAGGAGGACGATCGAGAGGACAGACTACGGCAAGTCCGTAGCGGGAAAGAGGCACAGGATGCCTCCGCGGCGGATAAACTTGGTAACGCACGGTGGTCGAACCACAGTTCACGGAGTACGGGAGAGCTCCTCTTGGCGAGAGAGGGGGAGCAGCGGAGATAGCGCGAAAGCGAGAAAAGGGCGGGCGAGCGGTCGAAGGGTGGTAGGGTGCAGAAACCCGAGAAGAGAAGATCCCACCCAACCCACTAGACGTTCTGGCGGATCGTGCCCTTGGATGAGATAGCACCCACCTCATCCGACTGGGATCATGGGAGGCCAACAGTTGCGGGCATTTGGGCAAGCAAACGTGGGCGCATACGTCGCGGTACGGCCGAAACGCTGAGCCGCGCAGAAGAGGCAGCACGCAAGTGGGCCGAGCACTATGTGCAGTGCAAGAGTCGCGGTACGGCAGAAATGCTAAGCCGCGCAAGCGAGAGATAAGCGAGCCCCTCTCTCCGGCTTTCCCTTGGAGAGATGCTCCTAGCGGAGTTCAGCACTCAGGGCACGCGCGAAAGGGGAGACGCGGGGCTTACCGATGATGGCAAGGGGGTACCCCACGCCGAGGTGAGTTTAGGAAGCGGTCAATGAGGTGTGGTGTCCCGGGAGTTCTGCCTGGGCCTGTTATCAGAGACGATATTCCTATTCCGAAGCAGACCGCACGGTCGTCAACCCTTAAAGAAACTTCCGGAGACTACCCAATCCCACGTGCGTGTGTCCTTTCACCTGCCGCGCATTCCTGACAGGTGGGCAAATGTAGGGCGTTCGCATGCACCGAACTTCATGCTGAATGACAACAAGGTGAACAGACCCGCTATAAAATTTATATTGAGTAAATTTAGAGAAGTTGAAGAAATAGCACTCAAATGCGCGGACGAGGCAAAAGTCTATTAGGGAAGATTATATGAAAGAACAAAGATGACCATACAGACCCCAACATATGCTAAGGTCATGTAGACAATAACGGGGAAGAATACCATGGAGGCGACAGTGGGAAAGAAAACGTGATTATCATACGCAATAAAGAAAGAAATAACAAGGATAGTGATGCGATAGAGAGGAAGGTGATTTCAAGGCTGACGCCGATCTTGCCAGCGATGAAAGTGCGGAACGTGAGACGCTTACGTAACGAAGAAATTATAATAGAAACTAATACTGAGGCGGACAAGGTAAAGATTCAGGAGTGCGTGGAGCTACAAAACATGGGTCTGGTGGCCACTGAGCCAAAGAGACAAGGGCCGTCAGTAGTAATATATGACATAAGCAGAAATGACGAAAGATCAGCTGACAAAGGAACTGCGAGAAAGAAACCTGTTCAACGTTCAAGCGGAAGTTGAAGAAGAAATGAGACTGAAATTTGCTACCCACAAACTGACGCAAGGTGTCTTGTTGCTCCACGACAATGCATCAGTGCACAAGTCCAGACTTTCAAAAACTGCTGTAGCTGATTGTGGCTTCGAAGAAATTGAACATCCGCCTTATAGTCCGGATTTGGCACCCAGTGACTATTTTTTGTTCCCGAATATCAAAAAAAACAGTAAGGGGGCAAAGTTTAGGGACAATGACGAACTTATAGCAGCTATTGAGGGCCATTTTGCGGAAAAACCAAATGAATATTTTTATACTGGATTACAGATGTTATTGAAACGGTGTTATACCTGTATTCAAAAGCAGGGGAACTATATTGAAAAATAAAATTTTGTTGTTGCTCTAGTCTTTTGTTTTCATGCCTTGTCCGGGAATATAAAAACGACCCCTCGTACAAAGAGTACAGAATCTGCAGAACGCGTACCACAAAGTATTGCAGGAGAAGAAACTCGACAGTTTTAAAAAGTTGTTGAACACTCTAGGAAACGAGGATCCATATGGGCTAGTGTATAAGCTTCAGAGGAATAAAATAAGACAGAGAACCATCTACTCCACAATTAAAACAGACCAGAAGGAAACGAAAACCCTTGAAGAAACCATGACGAGCCTACTTCAAGCAATGCTGCCGGACGATAATGCTGAGAATGAGAACACGGAACAACAAGAAGTGAGAGCGATGGCAGAAGAATTAGACCTGGAGGAAGAAACAAAACCAGAGGACTTCACAGCAAGAGAACTGGACGAAGCGGTGAAGACACTCAAGAAGAAGAGCCCAGGGCCGGACCAGATAAAGGCAGAAGTAGTGCAACAGTCGTATAATGTCATGAAGGAGATGTTGGACACGGACAATACCTACCTTGTTACGTGTAATTTTACATTTAGATACAGTTAAGGATTGTTTGGATAATTTCTTAGCCTAAATGCATTCATATAGTTAGATTCACCTGCATACGTTAGGTGTAGCTTTGGTTGCATACTCATTTTTGCAAAATCCTTGATTTTTAGGGAATTTTGAGTAACAATTTTGAAAATTGTTTTGATAGTGCGATTTCCGGCGACCATTTTTAAGTTTTCCTTTTTGGAGCTGCATGTGATCTTTGGAAATTTTCACTTAAGTGGATTACATAGTTTCCATGTTTCTTTGAGGAATCTGCCATCCAGAAATAGGAAATGGGTGTTATATTGCTAAAATGAATCCGATTGTATTGGGATAAATATATATTTCTGCAATTTACTTACTCGAGGCCGCATTACAACTCTGGTATGTTAATTTATGGTTGCCGTTGAACATTTTTCGATAACGTCTCGTATTTAGGCCTCCTCGTTCTAGTTTGGCCTCCTCGTCCTAGTTTGCTGTATCGTTCTCCGATTTTTCGGGATCTATTATGCCTGTGGCATTGTTGTTGCTTGGCTAAGGCACCTGGAGCAACAATTCCGTTCCAATCCGAGCCCCTCAGCACATGTGATAGTTCGCATGCAAGGCTTCTCCCCATGGTGACTGCACTCGACTACGCTTCTCACCTGCAAAGTTAGATGAAGCCCTGACTCTTTGGAGGTTACTCAAGCTGGTGGACATCTTAATAGCTATCCCCCATAGCTGTTGATGTAGCGATCCTTCTGTGCACGATCCAGGTATCTACAACACCTAGTGTTATATACCTTTTGGTGCTTATTGAACTGAAACTATCGTTCGTTATGGCACTATGATCTTTACTTTATGTATTGTACTTACCTAGGTATATGCTAACGAAATTCATGCCGTTTTACATGCGAAATATTGTATAGCTTCGTTGTACATCACGTGCAATTACTTTGGTGTAATAGGATAATGTCATTTTATGCATTTAATATCTTTACGTTTGGTAGTACTGCTTTGGTCGCATTCGAGTGTCAGATACTTGTCAATGTTCAAAATTTAAACCATTATTGGCGAGGGTCTCCGGGAGCATCAATTTAACATTTAACATAATATGAGCACCGTAAATACACCATGTTATGTGTATTAGCACTCCCCTAGGCGAAATGGTACCAATTCGAAGAGGTTCGCGACTAGATAGAGTATTTACCTAATTAATCAAGCGATTTAGAACTTACTATTCTCCCGCATTCCGGTATCGCTGTTTTTAATTATATTTAAGTCACTATCGTAGTTGATACACGGGTACTCGAACGAATTGCGATTATCGTAGTCACATTTTAGACTTTATTAATATAAAATCTTGTACATTACATACCACTAAAATTACATTTACAAACTATTCCATTTACATACTATTATCACAGAATTGTGTTGCCTTTTCCCAAGTATGACACAGAATTCCGAAGGTG
Organism: Agriotes lineatus; assembly: GCA_940337035.1. Classification (NCBI taxonomy): domain Eukaryota; kingdom Metazoa; phylum Arthropoda; class Insecta; order Coleoptera; family Elateridae; genus Agriotes; species Agriotes lineatus. Next base: position 146,714 of record CALNHX010001303.1, read on the forward strand.
TACAAACTGTAAATAAATAACTAGGTTATTTCGAGTCTTGGTGTTTTGCTGTCTTTTATTATTTTTTTTTTGTGAAACAGCTAGTGGTTTAGGAATTTACACGGCCACCTGTAGGTTTTCTGGTTTGGACCGTCTCAAACCAGTGGCGCTTCCGGACAACCCACCCCATCCTGCTCAGGACCTAGCTTGGCAAACGTTTGCTACACGACTAGACGATTCCTGTACCACCCTGCTGTGAAGTATTTATAATTTTTGTTTTTACGTGCGAATAAATTCCCGTGTGTAGCAAATGTAATAAATTTGGCGCCCAACGTGGGGCCTTTGGTTAAGTAGTTTGGCATTTAGTGCAGTATAGAGTATTTGATTAGTATCGATTGGTTCCTTGTCGTATCGGTAATTATCGGATTATAGCCATTTTGTTGCATATCTTGAGGAATTTTGTTAGAATTTAGGAATGTGTGTTTAGATTAGGTACATTTTTGGACATATTAGTAGGTATTAGTATTATTAGTACTGAAGGGCTATTTTTGTTTTTCTTTTGTGCTTTTATTAGTAAGGTTTAGTATTTTTAGTATAGGTATAGGATTGTTTAGTTACGACAATTACAATGGATGTTGGAAGATTATTGGCGGACGAGCTAACGTATGAATTGCTAATTCGTGGATGTCCAGTGGGTTCGAACGTAACCGAGAAGAGATCAATTTTGCGAGACGCTATGCATAGACAGCAGTTAGGAACGCTAGACGTGACAACAGGAATTTATTTCGAGCCTGATGAAGAACTGAAGATTTGTGCTACAAAACTTCACGAACTGCAAGAGGCATTAGAACATTTTGATGTCAATAACAAAGATAATGAAGTACAACGCATTAGGGCAAGAATGTATCATCTTTTAGGTCGCTTACGTCGAATTAATGCCGAAAACAACATGCAACAACAGCATCAGCAAACACTGTTTACCAAAATAGGTCAGTTATCTATAGCTATCGATCAAGCTTATTCAGGTTACCACGAACAAACTATACATGAGCAAGCAACAGTTCAGTCTCAACAACAATCTATTCTAGATGAGCCTAATTTACTACTTCCAGTTACCACATCCTTGGCAACTACAGGTGCAGAAGAAAATGCAACTGCCATCGGGCAACTCATTGATCATGAGATGTCGATATTCCCAACACAATTTGAACCATCGAAACGTCGAGTGAGCTTCCATGAGTCAACGCCAGAGCGTAACGCTGAAGTTTCCCATCACGACAGCAACTTACAGCTAAAACTGAAGTCCATGGAACTGAGCGAGATTGTGAGACCTACAACAAGCTTAGATAGACAAGCTGGAAATTTACATATACCTACCACTGAAAGTCGGAGACATTCAGAGTGTTCTCGACCTGTGTACAGCAACTTTATTCCAATCAGCAAGTGGAACATTCATTATGATGGTGAATCGTCCAGTTTAACAAGCTTCTTAGTGCGTGTAGAAGAGCTAAGAGAAGCACGTGGAATTTCAAAAGCTCAATTGCTTCAGTCAGCAGTAGAAATTTTCACTGGAGACGCACTGATATGGTACCGAGCAGTGAAGCGTACTATCATCGATTGGGACGACTTAATTAGCAAGTTGAAAGCAAACTTTCTCCCTCACGATTACGAGATCCGCCTTTGGGACGAAATTCGAAGCCGCACACAACACCCATCAGAAAAAGTGGTTGTCTATATAGCAACCATGGACAACTTATTCAGCAGGCTGCCTCAACTTCCATCTGAAACTACAAGATTGGCAATAATTAAGAAGAACTTACAGCCGTACTATGCTATGCAATTAGCATTACACCCGGTTTATACTATCACTGAACTTACTCAAACTTGTATGGCTTTAGAAGATGCCAAAATAGCTTCGAATAATTTTAAAGCACCTCCTACGCCTAACTCATACTTACTTGAACCAGAGTTAGCTTACTGCAAGCGTGCTGGAAAGCCACCGATTTGTGCAGTCGAAGAAAAGCCTCTGATTGACTTCAGCGAAATGGAGCTTCCAACAAACACTTCCCAGAACCACCTAGCCAGAGAGAAGACTAGTAATAAAATTACAGAAGCCCCAACTGCTATTGCATCACTTACTTGTTGGAATTGTTCCAAGTCAGGACATCGAGCCATGCAGTGTACTGCTCCTAAACGGATGTACTGTTATGGATGCGGGCAAGTAGGAGTAACCAGCCGCACTTGTAAGAGATGCTCGGGAAACGAGCGAGGAGCACGGTAGGCGACCGGACCCGGTGCTCTAAAACAAGGAAGAAGCCGGTCAATAATTTCAAGCAATTTTTGTCGTCAAAGCCTGTTTCCAGATCGGATTATGTGGTGTTAACCATCGAAGAACCAGCACCCATTCGAGATCATTGGTATCGGAATCTGAGAACAAAAATTATGTCAAAACCATTGCAATTTCCACAGTGGCGAGTCGAAGATAATAAAACTATAAATATCTCAAGTGTACCTACCCGCGATTGAGAGACAATAACGAAACATGGAAAGAAGTTGTGCCGAAAGAAAAACGCCAGGAACTCATCCATGAACATCATGACGCATTAACGGCATGCCATGCAGGCATCTTCAAAACCTACGAACGCCTGAAGAATCGCTTCTACTGGCCGAAAATGCGATCCGATGTAGTCAACTACATTCGAAGGTGTAAGATCTGCGCTGCCATGAAACCTGAACAGAATCGTCCAGCTGGTCTTATGGGACAGCGCCCGAATGTCACAAAACCTTGGCAGATGATTGCAGTAGATATCTGTGGTCCCTTACCTAGATCATCCAGAGGCTACAGTTACATTTTGGTTATTTCAGACCAACTTACCAAGTTTGTGCTACTGTTTCCACTCCGTCAAGCTACAGCTGCCGCTGTAACCAGATTAGTTGAGGAAAATGTTTTTCTATTCTTTGGATGTCCTCAGTACTTAGTATGCGATAATGGTGTGCAGTTCCGTTCACGAGAATTTATGCAGTTATGTGACAGCTACCATGTGAAAATTATTTTCACTCCTGCGTATCATCCTCAAGCTAACTTCGTAGAAAGAGTTAATCGTGTCATCAAAACTATGTTGGCTTCATATGTTGCAGATAACCACAAGAAATGGGAACAACTTTTGCCTAAAGTGGGCTGCGCTATCAGGAGCTCGGTTCATGAAGTCACTAAAGTGACTCCATTCTTTGCCAACTTTGCACGTGAACATGTTCCTAGGGGTGATTATTTTAAATCAGGTGTAAAGGCTGAAACAGATAAATGTGAGACATCTGATAAACTTAAAGAGTTAGACAAGCTACATCAAGATATACATAAGAGACTTTTGAATGCTCATGCCAGATCTAAACAACGATATGACCTACGACGCAGAGAAGTGACATATAATGTGGGCGACAGAGTTTACCGACGCAATTTTGTGTTGTCCGACGCCACCAAACACTTCACCGCAAAGCTCGCTCCAAAATTTATTGGGCCTTTGATTGTACGAAGGAAATTATCACCTGTTACGTACGAGCTTCAAGATGAAGATGGGACATTTCGCGGCACATGGCATGTCAAAGACATAAAGCAACGCCCGCCAGATGAAGAAAACTAGATTCTGTTGGATTGTCGTAAAGAAGACAAACTTAGTATTGGACTTTGCATTCGAGTTTGGCATTAGGATTTTGAATGTTAGGTTAGGCTTTAGGGACCAAGGGTTTTTTGTTGAACCCTTGGGTGGATGGTTGGGCTTGAAGGGAGGACTCTCTGTTGGGGAACTTTATCATCTCGTTCTTTCCCCCTCCTTGTGGGACAGTGACGTTCCATCATACAGGAGTGAGACATTTTTGCAGTCTCATTTCCGGTGTTCTGCCATCTGGTCACTGTGGATGGTGTTTCAGTGTGTAGTCGATCCTGGGCTGCACACTTTCCTATTTATCCCTTCCTTCTGTTCTTTGGTTTTGCTGTTGTTCTTTTTATTTGTGTGGGTTCGAGCTTAGGTTGTTGAAATTTATTTTGGATACCCCCTTTGAGGTTTTCGATGTGTAGCTGATGTTGTCGGGTTGCCTTCAGCTGTACGTTTTGTGTCTATTTATGTTGTGGTATCCTTTCGCGCATGCGGATTCTTGTTTCACAAGCGAATCTCGTTCCTGGTCTAGGTTTTGTTTTCTTTTGGACGTGATTGGTGATTGAGGACGGTTTCTTTTGCGCTTTTGTAGTGTCAACTTTTGTTGGATTCATGAGCCGACTCTTTTGCTAAACCACGGTCCTTTTTCTGAATTCTATCTTTAACATTCCTTTGTAATTTCCCTTTTTCCTTTCGACTTCTATTTTGCGATTCTTTTAGGCTGCTTATCCTTTTCTAAATTATTTGGTACTGCCGTAGTTGTACGTGGTGATCTTTCTTTTGTGTTTGAGGTTTGTTGGATATCATCGTGATACCTGTAAAATTTCGAAGCTTCATTATGGTGCAGGCATAGGTTCTACGTCGGTAAATTCAGTGAATTTACCTATTTTAAAGTGAGGGGAGAGTCTGTTACGTGTAATTTTACATTTAGATACAGTTAAGGATTGTTTGGATAATTTCTTAGCCTAAATGCATTCATATAGTTAGATTCACCTGCATACGTTAGGTGTAGCTTTGGTTGCATACTCATTTTTGCAAAATCCTTGATTTTTAGGGAATTTTGAGTAACAATTTTGAAAATTGTTTTGATAGTGCGATTTCCGGCGACCATTTTTAAGTTTTCCTTTTTGGAGCTGCATGTGATCTTTGGAAATTTTCACTTAAGTGGATTACATAGTTTCCATGTTTCTTTGAGGAATCTGCCATCCAGAAATAGGAAATGGGTGTTATATTGCTAAAATGAATCCGATTGTATTGGGATAAATATATATTTCTGCAATTTACTTACTCGAGGCCGCATTACAACTCTGGTATGTTAATTTATGGTTGCCGTTGAACATTTTTCGATAACGTCTCGTATTTAGGCCTCCTCGTTCTAGTTTGGCCTCCTCGTCCTAGTTTGCTGTATCGTTCTCCGATTTTTCGGGATCTATTATGCCTGTGGCATTGTTGTTGCTTGGCTAAGGCACCTGGAGCAACAATTCCGTTCCAATCCGAGCCCCTCAGCACATGTGATAGTTCGCATGCAAGGCTTCTCCCCATGGTGACTGCACTCGACTACGCTTCTCACCTGCAAAGTTAGATGAAGCCCTGACTCTTTGGAGGTTACTCAAGCTGGTGGACATCTTAATAGCTATCCCCCATAGCTGTTGATGTAGCGATCCTTCTGTGCACGATCCAGGTATCTACAACACCTAGTGTTATATACCTTTTGGTGCTTATTGAACTGAAACTATCGTTCGTTATGGCACTATGATCTTTACTTTATGTATTGTACTTACCTAGGTATATGCTAGCGAAATTCATGCCGTTTTACATGCGAAATATTGTATAGCTTCGTTGTACATCACGTGCAATTACTTTGGTGTAATAGGATAATGTCATTTTATGCATTTAATATCTTTACGTTTGGTAGTACTGCTTTGGTCGCATTCGAGTGTCAGATACTTGTCAATGTTCAAAATTTAAACCATTATTGGCGAGGGTCTCCGGGAGCATCAATTTAACATTTAACATAATATGAGCACCGTAAATACACCATGTTATGTGTATTAGCACTCCCCTAGGCGAAATGGTACCAATTCGAAGAGGTTCGCGACTAGATAGAGTATTTACCTAATTAATCAAGCGATTTAGAACTTACTATTCTCCCGCATTCCGGTATCGCTGTTTTTAATTATATTTAAGTCACTATCGTAGTTGATACACGGGTACTCGAACGAATTGCGATTATCGTAGTCACATTTTAGACTTTATTAATATAAAATCTTGTACATTACATACCACTAAAATTACATTTACAAACTATTCCATTTACATACTATTATCACAGAATTGTGTTGCCTTTTCCCAAGTATGACACAGAATTCCGAAGGTGTACAAACTGTAAATAAATAACTAGGTTATTTCGAGTCTTGGTGTTTTGCTGTCTTTTATTATTTTTTTTTTGTGAAACAGCTAGTGGTTTAGGAATTTACACGGCCACCTGTAGGTTTTCTGGTTTGGACCGTCTCAAACCAGTGGCGCTTCCGGACAACCCACCCCATCCTGCTCAGGACCTAGCTTGGCAAACGTTTGCTACACGACTAGACGATTCCTGTACCACCCTGCTGTGAAGTATTTATAATTTTTGTTTTTACGTGCGAATAAATTCCCGTGTGTAGCAAATGTAATAACCTACTGGAAGGAACATTCCCCAAGCAGTGGAAGAGGGGAGAACTTGTAATAATTCCAAAGAATAATGATAAAGTTGAGACCAACCCAAAGGCCTATAGGCCAATTACCCTGCTCCCAGTACTAGGAAAAGTGGTAGAGAAACTTATTGTAACAAGGTTAAAGCGGCGAACAACAACAAGCGAGAGGCAATATGCCTATAAAGAAGGAAAGTCAACGGAATACGCAATCTCAAGATCAATGCGGGACGTGGAGAAGAGTTGGGAGAAATACTGCCTCGGGATATTTATTGATATAGCGGGGGCATTCGACCACCTATGGTGGCCACACGTTCTAAGCGTCCTGATAAAGGCAGAAGTGCCCAAAGAATTAACAAGACTAATAAAGGACTACCTAAGAGATAGGAGCGTGCAGATAACAACAAGCAAGGTATATGTTAAAGAAATCACCAAAGGATGCCCACAAGGATCGGTCTTGGGACCCTTCCTATGGAACATGGCATTTTATGAGTGTGTGAGGCTGAACGAAAGGCAAATAGCGTATGCAGGCGACCTAGCCTTGGTAGTAGCAGGCGACCTAGCCTTGGTAGTAGCAGGCGACCTAGCCTTGGTAGTAGCAGCCGACTCAAAAAGAGAGCTCGAAATCAATGCGGCGAGCATGATGAGAAGGATATAAGAATGGACGCAAGGGTGCAAATTCGGACTAACAGCTGATAACAATGATAATTTTAAAAGGCAAACTGGACCCGAGAAGGCCACCCACGGTCAAAATAGGAGAGACCCAAATAAGCCTCCTGCGTGAAGTGAACTACCTTGGCCTAAACAAAGGCGAAATATTGCTTATGAACGGCCACGTCAAACGCCAGAGTCAAAAAGCAATGAAATTGCACGAGTATCTAAGTGAGACTGGGGACTTAGCGGGCAGACGCTGAGGTTCCTATATGAAGGAGTGTTCGAAGCTATAATGCTGTATGGGATTAGCTGCTGGAATAATAGGATTAATGCGCATGGTAAGATAAGCATGTTGAGAATAACAAGGGCCTATAGAACAGTCTCAACGGATGCTGTGGGGATTGTTGCAGGAATCCTACCCTTAGATATCAAAGCTGAATTACGGACGTGTCAGAGAAGGGCCAAGCAAGGACTACAAGTCAGATTTGGAAACGTAGCGAGACTGAACCACCTGGCAGAAAACATAGAACAGAATAACCGAACTATCAGAAGCCTTATTAACGAATTAAAGGAAGAAAGTATAAGCAAATAACAACAGAGATGGGACCACTCAGAAAAGGGAGACTTACATATGAATACCTGCCAGACATACGAGAGCGACTGACCAACACAGAGAGATTGAATAGACATACTACGCAAATTATAACAGGACATGGGGACCTAGGTGCATAACTGCAAAAGAGAGGAATAAGAGACAACCCAGACTGCGCCTGCGGAGAAATTGAGACAGCAGAACATCTGCTATGAGAATATGAAATTCATGTGGAAGCAAGAAAAGACTTTTGGAAAGCACTAAATGCAGCAGAAGGCACCATGCCAGACAAGGGCACATTACTTAGCAGCGAACATGGCAAACCATTTATAAAATTATGATATAATGCCATACAAAGAGAACGAAGATAATGTAGTCTACATAGGAACTAAGATAAGGTCAAACTAAGATAACGTCATGTAACTTAGGTTAAGTAGAATTAAGATAGACATAAGTATCTTGTTATTCCTTTTTAATAATTTAGATTCTGGGCAATCTTTCAAAGCAGCATAAAAACAAATTAGGTACACTTTGATGCAATTTGCCGGCCGCCAGCTCAGCCGTTGGGGGCCGTGTAGTGAATTACAACAGAAATAAATCGGTAGAGTATTAATTATAAAAAGCCCAGAGCGCCAACAATTTTTGAAGATAACGACAAATGCACCCTGGTGAACTAATGAGGAATTGTAAACTCTATACCTAGTAAAGCAACACTTCCTGAAAGATAGCTTCAATAAAGGCATTCAAACCGTAGCTAACACACTCTGTATATGTATAGATAATTTGGGATCGTTTAATTTCATGCAAAATCACAATACAATTTTTACAATGAATAACTTATAGCTAGCATAAAATGGAATGTGAAGGTCGCCCTAGATTAATACTACATGCACTAATTGTACTTACAGTTTCTGACATAACAGCAGTTTAAAACACATTAAAACAGGCAACCTCGCCAGCTACTAGGAGCAACAGATTTGGGGCTCTGTTCTGGAAGTCGCTGTACGCGTATCTCGGTTTCGGCCGAGAAGTTCCTACGGTCAACCGTGGCAATTTTTCTACGCCAAAAATAGCGCCGCTCCAGCGGGATCAAAATGCCAAACCTCGGGGCTAACTACACCCCACAATACGGATCCTTCTTGTGCCCTAACTAACCGCTGGCGAAAAGAGAAAGCGGTTCCCTGGAGGCTCGACAAAACGCCTCGCAAGACCTGCTGCACGTGGCCCAAAAGCGCAGAACGAATTCCAAAACGAGTAACACAAGTGTGCCTATTACGGCTTGCTCCGTAGATTTTGCCTAGCAAAGCTTGCTGTAAGAGGGAAAAAGAAGGTTCTAATAGAACACGCAAGGACAGGCTTCCTAGCGCGAAATAGTTACTCACCCCAGGTGGTTTTTGGGCTCAGAAGAGAACAGCTCGAGTGTGCTAACACTGATAAATCCGCCGTAGCGAAGGAAACAATCGTCCTTAATCAAGTTCGAGGGCTTCAATCCACAAAGACGTGAGGGTTTCCATAACTCAACTTCTTCAAACCAACCAAATAACCCTATATAAGCATCCCCGAACTAGTGAATAGCACCTTTAGTGAACTGCCCGCTTCGAAATGCTGGCGAAAAAGAGCGAGTCCCGGCCTGCCAACGGTGTTCCCAGATAAAAGCCTATCGCCAGAAGTCACGGCCAAATGCCAATGCGCAATGCGCCGAAAATTGCGTTTGAATTTGAGATTATGGCAGGCGGCGCATTCCACACGCAACAATCTTAGCAAATAAGCGTAAGACGTAAGACAACTACTAGGCAAAAACTTCACTAGATAATCGGAAGTCGTTGCCTCCACGTGGCGGGGATGGAAACGGGGGCCCGCATCACGGGCCCACGTTAAAACGACAAAGTAGAAATGTATTAGATTTTGATATTAAGAATATCGTAAACACGCATCCCGGTAGTAGCTACGGCCAGGAACGGATGGAGTTGTAAACTTCGCAAATGAAAAAAAAAATGTCCTTCCAAGGAGTGATGAAACTAGCTAGCCCGCTACTCAGGGAAAAAGGCAAAACAACTAGTGAAGTTTGATCTAAACAACTGACCAGACTAAAGAAAAGGGTGCGGAAAGCCAGAAAGAATTACCAACGTAATGCTATTGCGGAAGAAAGGAGGCAACTCCTTCATGAATATCGAGCGCTAAAACAAACATATAAGCAACAGATATTGGAAACAAAGGCAAAGAGCTGGGATAGATTTGTAGAAAGACACATGGAAACAGATGTCTGGGGAACACCTTACAAAATTGTAACGAACAAAATCAGATCACCAACTCTTCTCTCCTCAATAGAGAGGGAGGATGGTACGATGACGGAAAACTGGGAAGAATCGGCAACCACACTCCTGAATGCACTATTGCCAGATGATAACAGTAATGCGGAAAACGAAACACAGAGACGGGCAAGAACAAGTATGGCAGAACACTACAGAACGGAAGGAAAAATAGTGCAATTCACGGAGGAAGAAATATCGAATGCGCTAACAAGAATAAAAAAGAAAAAGGCGGCTGGACCGGATGGGATAACACCTGAAGTCATCCAGGCGCTAAGGGAGAAGGTCTTACCAGTTTTGTGTTCTCTCTATAATCGATGCCTAGCTCAAGGAAAAATACCAAATATATATAAGCAGGCAGACGTGGTAATACTAAAGAAAGGAGAAGATAAGGACCCTGTGAAGCCGAAAACCTACCGACCGATATGCCTGCTGAATGTGCTTGGAAAATTACAAGAAAAGTTACTATGCAATAAATTATTGGAACACAGGAAAATCCAAGGACTGCACCTGAATCAGTATGGGTATCGGGAGGCAAGGTCCACCGAAGATGCAATAAATAGAGCGATCGAAACAGTACAGGATACCGAAGCGAAATACGTAGTATCCATTTTCATAGACATATCAGGGGCTTTCGACAACCTGTGGTGGCCAGCCTTATTTCAAAGATTAAAGAACATCAATTGCCATCAACAGTTATATTATAGTTTCAAGAACTACTGCCAAGACAGATACGCCAGCATCATATCACCCAATAGCAAGATTACTAAGAAGCTAACCAAAGGATGCCCTCAGGGATCAGTATGTGGACCAGTGTTCTGGGACATAGTACTAGAAGAGCTGCTTTTTAAACTGGATGAAGACCGAAATATAAAAACAACAGTCACATATGCAGACGATCTGCTACTCATAGTGGAGGGAGACTCCAGGGCATGCATAGAGGAAAGAGGCAACAATGTAATGAGGACAGTATCCGACTGGTGCAAAAACGGAAAACTTAAAATCTCGACTGAAAAGACAACCTACGCACTTATGAAGAGGAATCTGCACAGAGACCCCCTAATAAAAGTGGAAGAAAGAAACATTACAAGTTCCAGCAGCACCACGTACCTTGGCATAAAAATGGATAAAAAGATAAACTTTCATGGCCACATCGAGATGGTGTGTCAGAAAGGATCTACTTTGATGAACAAAATAGCAAGAATAGCGCAAAGGCAATACAAAATACCGCTAGAATGTGTCAGAGTATATTTTAATGTGGTGCTAGCATCCATAGTCGGATACGGGGGCAATCGCATGGGCCCACAGGTGGAAGACTGTAAAACAGAGGGAAAGAATTGATAAAGCTCAAAGGGGGGTTCTGCTGCGAATGACGGGAGCCTTCCGCATTACATCTACGGAGGCATTCAATGTCGTAGTAGGAATTCTGCCATTACACCTGGAGATAAAGAAAAGAGCAGCCATGTACTGGTTAAGGAAAGGTGAATTAGAAAAGGTTAACAGCTTAATGGGTAGACCACTGGACAGTAAAAAAACAAATCAAGGATTCAGTCATAGCAGACTGGCAAACGAAGTGGAAATCATCAACCAAGGGAAGAAGAACCTTTAACTTCTTACCAAGCATAAACTTGCGAATGCAAAAAAAAGAGCTATACCCTAAGCAAGGACTGATTCACCTATTAATCGGACATGGACCATACCCCGATTATTTGCATCGCTTTAACCTGAGGGAAAGCAACATATGCGAGTGTGGAGAAATTGGAACACCGAAACATGTAGTCCTGGAGTGCCCTTTACTGGAGGAAGAAATGGGAGAACTTAGAACACCACTAAGGGATCTAACAATACAAGAGATACTTAACAGTGAAGAGCAATACGAACGCCTAAATAGACTCTCACAACGAGTCTCATTACACCAAAAGGATAAATATAATAACGAAAGACTTAAGAGCCAATAACGCCTAATGGCCAAGCATCACCAAATGCATGACGATGGAACAAATCATCTACCATCAAACACACGATATTGACAAACAAGCCACTGGATTGGGATTGGAATACCGACCCAGCCAGTGGCATAACCGGAAGGACGACATATTAGAAATAAGCTAGGATAAGTTTATAATTTTAGAATAGAATAGAAAGGTAGTCCAAAACCATGTAAGAACATAGTGTTAACTGGAATGGGATCAGCAGAGGCAGGCGGTTTCCTGCGGTCCTCAACACTAAGTGCTGTGAGTTGAGGAATGAAGGGTGTGCTGAAATCTGCTTCCCAGAAGGATATAAGAACAAAACTGTTAGAAGAATAAGGCAATCTTACTGTAAATGAAAAGATGAAAAGGAACTACCGAATAGTAAGTAGTGCATGTATATGTTTTTATGTGCATGTACCCTTGGAATAGTTTAGAATACATATTTTATTTTGTTTTTAGCATGTAGCATGTAGCATGATAGCAATATAAGTATTACCTTAGTAAGTAAAAAGTAGGAAATGTAGATAACATATTAATCAGATTGTGCATGTAGATATTAGCATTAGATTTAATAATAATGCGTAACTAGAAAATGGAAAAGCATGTTAGAATCAACAAGCAGCATGTCTGAAAATTGAATAAAATCCGGCTCGATATAGAACACTAAGCATCGAGCCATAAGAACAAATAATAAATGTAAAAATTAAAAAAAAGTCCTTTCACCTGACCCTGGGAGCCAACTAGAGAGTTTTTCGGAAACCTCTCTCTAGTTGTAGGACACAGTTCTAGATCCCTACAGGCGATCAAGCGAAATTGCGAATCCTACTTGGAAGCTTGTGGATGGTAGTGTAACTGTGTAAAGACATTCTTGCCAGTACATGTTGGGATCGCCCGTATAGAGTCACTCCGCCTCCACGAGGTAGGGGTGGTAACGTACGCTTAGGCGGCGGCTAAAGGAGAGAGACGTTAAACAGCGTAGGTTGTGGACAGTGGTTATTTTGGACACTTTAATTAGTGCGGTAACATGACGAACAGCTCGGAGAAGAAGGTTACGAAGGCGACTAAGCCCCAAAGCAGGGGGGATATTATCGAGCAGGAATTGGGTAAGGCCTGGAAGGCCATGGAGAAGAAAAGGATGGACTTGACTACGAGCGGAGTGGTAGGCGCGGGCTTGGCAGCGGCGACGATGAAGCCAACTACGCGGGCGCGAGAAGCGACTAGTAGCGGAGAAACGCCGGAGAAGAGTGCGTTTGAGGCGACAGCTGACAAGCGAAAGTCGAGCACGATGAAGGCTGTTGTGGAGGCAGGACAGCACGCAGCGCTGGTCGCCGACGGCGGGGACCTCGAATACCTGCGGAAGAAGGCTGCGAAGTCAAAGAAGCTGCAGGAACGGACCGATGCACTCATCGTGTGAATCGAGTGTAACACCGACGACGAGGAGTATGAAAGCAGCGAGTACGACAGTGAGAGCGAGTACGAAAGCGAGCCGGAGAAGGATTATAGTATGAGCGGCTGTGCCGAAAGCACGACGCCTTTCGTGGCCGATATGGCAAAGCGGGGAATGAAAGTTCGCGACCACATCATGGCCGCGTTACTAGGGGACACGGTGTCCAAGGATGTGATGATCAAGGTATCGGGATATTTAGGAGTTTTGCAAGGGATGTTAGTAGAGTCAGATATGGAGGTCAAACGATTAGAAGGCTATCAGGGAAGAGAGTAGGCTTAGGGGAGAATCCAGCTAGCAAAGTAGACAAGGAAACGCAGAGAAAGGTGCCAGTACCGAAACCACGACAGCTTAGCTATAGTGCCGCGGTAAGAAAGCAACAGGCGAAAAGTAGGAAACGACCGGTCGTTATTCTCAGACAGGCAGGGGGCGAGGAGCCACGAAAGAGCTGCGACATTAAGAAGGCAGTGGTCAGAACGATCGACATTAGAAAGGAGGAAGTAACGGTTCAGGGAATTCGGATGTTGAGGAATTCCGGAATGGCCATAGAGGTCAAGACCGCGGAGGAAGCTGAAAAGCTTGCGAAGGCACAGCAGTGGCAGACGGTTGATCTACGGGCCCAGAAGGAAACGAGGGTGCGACCCACTCTAGTTATCGACGGAGCGGAGGAAAGGAGCGCGGAAGAGCTCACGCGCGAGGCGTTTAAGATGTTTTCTATGCGGGTGCTATGGGCACATCGGGAAGAACTGCGAGAAGGCAGGCAATGTCTGCTACAGGTGCAGGGCAGAAGGCAGGCCGAGCGGGCACAGAATGAATGGAGCTCAGTGCCCGGTGGTATGGCGGTTGACCAAGCGGGCGATCGAGAGGACGGATTATGGCAAATAAACGGAGAGCGGCTAGAGGCATCGGGTGCCTCCGCGGCGGACGAGCTTGGCAAGACACGGCAGTCGAACCACAGTTCATGGAGCACGTGATAAAGCCCTCTTGGTGAGAGAGGAGCAGCGGAGAGATCGCGATAGAACGAGGGAAGGGCGAGCGTGCGGTCGAAGGGTGGTAGGGTATAGAAACCCGAGAAGAGAAGAAAATCCCACCCTGGACCCACTAGACGTTCTGGCGGATCGTGTTCTTGGATGAGGTGGCACCCACATCATCGACCGGGACCATGGGAGGCCAACAGTTGTGGGCGTTTGGGAAAGCATACGCGGGCGCACAAGTCGCGGTACGGCCGAAACGCTGAGCCGCGCAGAAGAGGCAGCACGCACGTGGGCCGAGCACTATGTGCAGCGCGAAAGTCGCGGTACGGCAGAAATGCTGAGCCGCAATAAGGAGATGCGATGAGCCTCTCTCACCGGCTTTGCCCTAGAGAGATGCTCCTAGCGGAGTTCAGCACTGAGTGTACGCGCGGAAGGGGAGACGCGGGGCTTAGCGATGATGGCAAGGGGGTACCCCACGCCGAGGTGAGCTTAAGAAGCGGTCAATGAGGTGAGGTGCCCCGGGAGTTCTTCCTGGGCCTGTTATCTGAGACGAGATTCCTATTCCGAAGCAGACCGCACGGTCGTCAACCCTTAAAGAAACTTCCGGAGGCTACCCAATCCCATAACTGCGAGCCGCAAGGCACCGCAACGGTGGGTAACGGATGTCCGAAGGATGAGAAGTGCGGCGGTACGGCAGAAATGCTGAGCCGCTGACACTGCGATGTGTGGTAGAGAGCTTGCTTTCGAACGGTGACCCGTCAAACATTCACATACACGGGTACTACGGGCGGTCAGCACCAAGCCCAGCGCAGCGGGATACCCGGCACCTCGGTGTCGGGTACCGCGAGCGTGGTTGACCAGTTGAGGATGGACTCGTAGTGGCAATTGTGCCCAATATGCTGAGAAAGGGGCTTCCGTTTCGGTGGAAGCTAACGGCTGTCGAACACACAAGTCGACAGAGATTGGACAGGCCTCGACTGGACCGGTGCCGGACCTGCGGCATCGGTAGCGTCCCGCCTGTGAGACCGAAAGGTACGGTGGCGGGGGACGATATGCTTAATTGCTTGGTGCGTCTAGCTTCACAAATGTGTGTCCTTTCACCTTAGGCCTTAGAACACGTCTGCTCCATGTCAACTCACAAACCAGATTCTCTGCTGCGGTTGGCTGAGTTATATGACCACTGCGTCGGTCAACTCAGATTTTGGACCGTGTCACATAATCAGCTCGTACTTCCCTCCGAGCTCTCCCCTTCGTTCTAGACTTCAACGCATCAGCTATGCTTTAGATGCAGTTCAAAATGAGAAGATACTACTTGGGATCGATGCCAACTCGAAATCCTCACTGTGGAATTCAGCTATAACAGATGAGAGGGGGAAGAGCTAGAAGAGTACATTGTGCACAGGCGACTTCAGGTTGCGAATGAACCAGGATTTCCTACTACCTTTTCGTCCTCTAGCGGCACAAGTAACATCGATATATCCATGACTTCAGACCAAATAGCTCGTTTCGTGCATGACTGGCAAGTGTTGGAAGACATGGTAGAGAGCGATCACCGTCTCATAACGCTTACTCTGGGCATAGCTAGCCGCCCACGCTGCTCAACCAAAACAAAGTTCAACTGTGAATATAGACGAAGATCGACTTCTCTTCGAAGCAGATAGGATGATTTCGAACCTAGTCAGGGTCACGTGGTGGCGTCCTGGTACAGAGTTTATAGATGAGCGTGTGGATGCACTAACAACTGGCATCGTACAAGTGTGCAACGGAGTACTCACGAGGCAAAGGACCTTTGTCGAAAAAGCACCCTGGTGGAATGATGTTCTCCAAACTAAAATAGTGGCTCTGAAGCAAGCTCGAAGACATTTTCAAAGATCAAGGATGCAACATGATCGGATTATGCTTCATAGACTGCCATAGGTGGCCAGGGATACCTTCCACAAGGCAGTTTTTAAAGCCAGATAAACCTCCTGGCACAACTTCATTAAACATGACTTGACGGCCAACCCTATTCTATTCTTCAATTCGATGCTGTTTTATTTTTCAGTGAATATGTATTTTTTAATTGCATGGTTGTGTAGAGCAGAAAAAGATACCTAAATTAAATTTTCTAAAAAATCAAACATCTTTCTGTTGACAATGTTGACATACATAATAACTGTATAAAGAAAAATCAACATCCAGTACATAGGTTTTTCATTGATTATTGTTTATATATGCCTTAATATTTTGATTTTGTACAGATGGCTCGATTTGTAATTGTACATTTTACAATTGAAAACACTGTATCAGCTGTACCGGAGGGCTGGATATCCGGAGATAAAGAGTGTTCCTGGCCAAATACAACAATTGTAAGGCCACTTATTAAACAGTGTGCTGTACCCAAAACGACCTGGAACAAATTTCCTGCTAAGATTTTCCGGGATCATCGAGGAAATATTAAGTATTATGGTAAATGGTTATATTTTTTCAATCTTAAATGTATGCTAACTAACGTTATTTAATTTAAAGAATCGCTGGAAGTAGCGGAGCAAAAGGCAAAAAAAGCAGAAGGCACCTCCGATTTAAGCACTGATGAGGATGATGGCGACGATAACCCAGGTAAGCGCAATTGGGAACCACTTCCTATGCCAGAGGTTTCCACTTTCATACTGGATCAAGATATGGAGGTCATTATAGCAAATGGTAGATATTTTTTTGACCATTTTTTGCCTTTACTTCAAATTTCTATGTATATTTCAGATGAACTTAATGCAACATTAACGCCATCAATTGCATCCACCTCCAAGATCTCAGTTGATGAAGATCGGGCATCCATAACAAGATCAAAAGAAGAATGTGGTATGTGTACCCATTATTTTTAATATATGATTTCTTCTATAACAAGATCCACTATTTAAAATTTGACAAACTAAAAACTAAAAATCCATAAGCACTTCTAGAAAGCTGTGAACAGTGCTGAACTCTTATTTTAGATACAAATTAAGTAGTTACCATTTTTTAAAGGTTAATTTAGAATACCATACGATTAGTATTTTGAAAAACAGCTGGTTTACTTTACATGATACCTATTTTTATTTATTTTGTTACAGAATGTCGCAGTGGACGTTTGACGACAATTTTAGAAAAATTGGCAGAAGTCGCAAATATAAAAACTGACATCGCTGAACTGAAAGAGATTCTGCTCGATCAACGGATCATCGATCATGTTGAGGTGGCTGTAAAAATTCCCAATCTTCCAGTGAATTCGTTGGACGAGTTTTTAATGTTGGAGGAATTTTCCAAAATCCCCCAGCAAGCCACTGCTTTGGTAAATATAGTTTCCTTGATCGCAATAATTTTAATTGAATATTTGGATATGAGTGGGAACTGCCAATGTATTATTCTTTTTTTTTACTTTTTAGATGAATCACCTATCGACCACTGGTGGTACAAACGTCGGGAATGCTACGAGAAGGGTCTGGTCGATGATTGTAACCGACAATGTTAGCAACGGGTTGAGCTGGATCGGTGCCCATCAAAAAGTCAAGCTGCAGGGCTTAAATATAAACAGAGTCGTCATTGGTATGTTACATATTTTTATTAATGTGGATAATAATATTCCAGGGATTCCGAACAATAGGGTGTGCATTCAAAAATATCGTTTTGATTTCTGTTTAATATTATAGATGAAATTTAGTTTCTTTTTGATTAAACAAAGCTATGACTAATAATAACTACCTACTAAGAATAATACAGTTTAAATTATTATTAGCCGTCCTATTCCAAGTATCCCGGGGGCATAAAAATAATTTTTCATGTATTTTTCATATTGTTCAAATTTCTTGGTTCTTGGAAGACCCATAATGCTTTACTAGTTTCAATTTCATTTACACAGAGTATATCATATTACCTTATTACTTTCCCATACCATCGGTAGGGGAAGTATTGATTTCGTGAAAATTTTCGCTCTCGAGATTTTAACGGAAATATCCGTTTTATGCCTCTAGGAACCCAAACAATTGTTTTTACAAAATGTCTGTCTATGGGTGGGTGTGTAGGTGTATTTATCTATTATGTGCCTCGATGTGATACCCTGATATCTCCGAAACGGTCCTCCCGGTTTTTATTGAAATTTTAAATTTAGGGGTTTATTAAAAACAAAGTTGAGACAATAAGCTTTTGATAAATATCTGGAACCGGAAACGGAAGGTAGACGTGTTTTTTTGAAAGCATTTTTTAAATAAAATAATCTGTAATTTGAAAACTGCGATGTTATAGAGAGGCCTCAACAAAGCGGTTGCCAAATCTCTAGCTTCAAAGTTAAGACCGCTACGATTTTTTGAAAATTTCGTCTTTAACGTGAAGCGTTTAATTACAGGAAGACGGAACACTGTTAAATAAATATACTGTTGTAAAAGCAGAGATTATTTACAGTATGTATGGGAAAGTCTTGTTGGGGGGACCTGTGCCGCCCCAATTTTCTTAAATTGGCGTACAACTGTTTGATGTAAATTCTGTCCTTTTCTTTTGCCAATTCAATCCTGGGATGACATTGATTTATTTCATTTGAGAGCTCTCTTAATTTTCATATCATGAGCTAGGTTTTAAAGTTCCATCCATTCGAATTAAAATACCAGAAGGTTTCAAATAATTTAGTGTATTAAAAATTAAATAATGCTCACTTACCCTAAATATAAACTACCTAATAAATATATGTCAACAGATAATTTTTAACGGCTGTTTTCTTTCAGTTGCAGTGCGGAAGATAGTACCAGCCGCCACGGGAACTAGAGATTTTATCAGCCACAAAAGTGTGGGTTCGGAAATCTGCCGAAAGGCTTCAGAAATCATTGTAAATAAGAATTTATAGTATAGTTTTTTTTATTATTATTATTATTACGTAGCACTAAAGGCCTAGTGGCTTTCGAAGTAGTATAGTACCGACTGTAAAATATTTCTTTATTAAAAGCAATTGTTTATAACGTATTTATTTACTGTTGTTTTTTTTTAATAAAAAAAGTAACTTTTGGTTAATCTTAATTACACATTTGAAGGAATTCTTTGGATATCACTTAGGCTTGCCCCATTTTAATCTTTTTGGCAATATAAATGGATAGCTTGACTTATTTTAAAGTTAACTTTTGGGTTAGTTGAGAAGGTATAACTAAAAGAAATCTGTAAAAGTTAGCTTGGGTTACTTGTGGAGGTGTCTAAAAGGCATATTTTAAAGTTAACTTTTGGGTTAGTTGAGGAGGTAACTAAAAGAAAGCTTCTAAAAGTTAACTTTTGGGTTACTTGAGGAGGTAACTAAAAGAAATCTTTTAAAAATTAGCTTTTGAGTTACTTGAGGAGGTGACTAAAAGACATCTTTTAAAGTTAACTTTTGGGTTAGTTCAGAAGATAACTAAACGCAATCCTTTATAAGTTAACTTTTGGGTTACTTGAGGAGGTGACTAAAAGACATCTTTTAAAGTTAACTTTTGGGTTAGTTGAGAAGGCAAGTAAAAGAAAT
Organism: Agriotes lineatus; assembly: GCA_940337035.1. Classification (NCBI taxonomy): domain Eukaryota; kingdom Metazoa; phylum Arthropoda; class Insecta; order Coleoptera; family Elateridae; genus Agriotes; species Agriotes lineatus. The sequence goes on from CALNHX010001303.1 coordinate 166,470, forward strand.
CTTTTAAAAGTTGACTTTTGGGTTATTTGCAACGCTGACCAAAAGACATCTTTTAAAGTTAACTTTTGGGTTAGTGAGAAGGTAAATAAAACAAATCTTTTAAAGTTAATTTTGGGTTAGTTGAAGAGGTGACCAAAAGGCAACTTTCAAAGTTAACGAGGTTACCCGAAAGAGATATTTTCAAGTTATCTTTTGAATTACTTTTTATGGTGAACTTTTAAACGACCTCGAGGACGCCTTATAGTTGCTCTATAGTTACATAATTTGTGACATAGTTAACCCACAGTACAACTTTTGGCTAACTAATGGTAACTTCATGTTTATTGAGAGGTTAACTTTTGGTTATCTTTTACATACTTTTGGTTATGTGGGTAAGACCACAGTACATCATGTGGTGGAAGTATCCGCGAAACTGAGAAGGGCGATCCCCAGACATGACAGACTGTATGTTGGATTTGGAGCTCTAAATGTAAAGGACTACATAGTGGTACCGAAATGAGTAAGATGTCAGGTGCTAGGTCATGTAAGTAAGAATTGCTCCTTGCAACAAGACAAGCAACTATTGCGCGCACTGTGGAGAGGGTGAACACAACAAAGTGAATTGCCCAAAGAAAAATCAACCCCCAATCTGCATTCCATGCAAGAAAAGGGGAAAGAATTGCGGAAAAACAATAAATGATTGTCCAATCTATAAACTATTGATTGAAAGGTTAATACAAAAGACCGATTATGGACAATAAGTCCCACGGAGAGGAAATAATCTACAATAACGAATCAAATAACAAGAAGAACAAAAAAGGACAAAATCCACAACAAGGAAATTAAGAGATGAAATAAGAGCAAAAATGCGCAAAATGTTCAGTAAGCAAAGTGGTGCACTAGGAAAAGAGGAAAAAGAAAAGAATAAAGAAATACAAAAAAAATGAAAACATGTCATTTGAAGAACGGTCCATCTACATCTACGTATGATCCGAAACTCTATGAAAACATTGAGCTCAACATGCAATTAAGTAGGATTGAGGAAGCAAATACGCTGACACTTGCGTTAAGACATGTTGTGAGAAACCTGCATCCGAAGGGAAAAACAGTCGCCTTCCCTGTGCTGGGTGCTGTTGACCGGATCCAGCTGAGGTCTTCCAATCTGCCAACAGATGCAGAAAAATTAAAAGAACTTGCTGATAAAGTTTTCAAAAGGCGAAAAGAGGACTATGATATCGAAGAACTGTATTGCGATTTTGTTAGAATGCACGGGAGAACAGCTTTTGATTCAACACAGCAATGACCAATGTGTCGCATGTTCGTGCGCTACCCGTAGCTATACGAATAGCACAAATTAGTGGAATGAGGAGTACTCTAGTGCTCCAAGAAGTCCGAAAACTAGCGGCAGAACAATGCCTGGATATGGTATGTATGCAAGAGCCATATGCAAGGGGTGGAAAGATCCCAAGCATGCCGGTGACAGCGCAGATCATAACACAGGACGAATATCCAAAAGCGGCTATCATAGTCTTCGCGAAATAACAGCAACTTTGATAACTCAACTAAGCGATGAACACTGCATCTGTATAGAGGTCAGAATACATGCGGGAACATGGATTGTTGCCAATCTGTATTTTCAGTTTGGGGACGCCATCGAACCGCATGTGGAAAAGATGAGGAATGATCTCCTGACGTATCGAAACCAGCCAGTAATAATAACGGCAGATGCAAATTCAAGATCGGTGCTCTGGCACAGTGATAGGACAGATGAGAGAGGAGAGCTGTTGCAGGAATTGATACATGAGCTCCAATTGGAGGTCATCAATGAACCCAACAACCCCCCCCCCCCCACTTTCAGTAACAGGGCAGGGGCATCAAGCAACATTGATGTAACCCTGACAAACAGGAAAGCCTATAGATATGTAAGCAACTGGAAGGTCGTGAGCAACGCAACGGTGAGTGATCATAACATGATCTGTTTCGTTACGGCGGCAGAGAGACAAAGAGAAGAACTTAGAAAAGAGACCTCGATATAACTTAATGAGGGCGGATTTGGGATGCGCTCAGGACTGTGTTTGGGGGGCCAGTGCTGGTGCAGGAGGGAGACGATGTCAACGAGACAGCTCGAAAGATAACTAGAGAAATAACACGAGCAATGAACCTTGCAATCCCCCTGGCAAAGCAAAGGAAGGACATAAGTAATCCTGGCTGGACAGAAGAGCTGACGAAGCTCAGAAAGAGTCAGGAAGGCAAGAAGGAGATATCAAAGGATGGCAATTGCTGGTGAGAGGAGGGTATACTTAGCAGAGTACAGAGCAATAAAACAGCTCTACAAGGCAAAGATAAAGGAAGCAAAAGAAAGGAGTTGGCAGATATTTGTAGAGAGACACCTACCACTAGATATATGGGGAGTACCGTATAAGATCATATCCAACAAGGTTAGGTCGCCTCAATGGAAAGAGATGATGGGACGATGACGAATAACTGGAAGGAATCAACAGAAACCCTCCTGAAGGTTCTACTACCAAGTGATAGTCTGAAAGAAGAGGATGAACAGCGGAACACAAGAAGTAAAATGACGGAAAATTACACAGTGGGAGGGATAGTAGAACGATTCAGGGAGGAAGACATAAGCAGAGCAATAAGATCATTAAAAAGGAAGAAGGCACCTGGACCCGATGGTATACCGCCGAAGGTAATCCAGGGCCTTGAAGCGGAATTATTGGAACCTTTATGTTCTCTCTACAATAGATGTCTAAGACAAGGAAGAATACCCAATGCTTACAAGCAGGCCGAGGTTGTGATAATAAAAAAGGGGGATGACAAGGACCCTGCGATGCCAAAGTCGTATCGACCCATATGTCTTTTAAACGTGCTGGAGAAAGTGCAGGAGAAGCTTCTGTCTGAGAGGCTATTACAGCATCGGCTCACACTGAGGCGAGGAATGCACGAGAACGAGTATGGATACAGGGCGGAAAGAACGACGGAGAATGCGATAAACAGGGCGATAAGATCGGTGCAGGAAAGCAATTGCAAATATGTAGTAGCGACATTCATAGATTTCACGGGTGCTTTCGACAATCTATGGTGGCCGGCCCTGTTCAGAAGGCTAAAAGATCTAAACTGTCCAAGGGAACTGTATAAGAGGTTTAGAAGTTACTGCCAGGATAGGTATGTAACGATACAATGCCCAGACGAGAAGGGGGTCTATCTAATTATTAGATAGATCTGGTGTCTACCGTCTTGACTGTTTGTCATGCAACTCCTTTTACATTGGTCAGACTGGACGTACTTTCAGAAAAAGAATCAAAGAACATTCTGCTTGCATTAAAAACTACAACTTTAATATCGACCAACCTAATAAATCAGCTTTTGCTAATCACATTTTGGAACATAACCACAACTTTGATCCTAATAAAGATTATAAAATTTTACATATAGCTAATAAAGGTAGGTTGTTGAATTTACTCGAAATTTTTGAAATTATGTCTAACAATAATGAATGCAGACTCAATGAAGTCACAGATTTTGATACTAATTACATTTTCCTCAATATTAAATAGTTGTTTTGTCTTTGGCCTTATCTTGGTTTTAACTTTGTTCTTTTACTTTCTGACCCTCTCTGGTAATTTCAGTGTCATTGAATTTAGGTACTTTTGATCTGGTTCTAGTTACTTTGTACTGACCGAAAATTCCCATTCTAGTGCCTTCTCCGTCAGAGAATGGTTGCTATTTTACTTGTCGTTTTTTAATTTGTTAAATTTGATGTAATAACCAGTACAACGATCTTTATAACGTAGTTTACTGCCTATTGAATTAATTTTCTTCTCCAATGTGGTGTTCTTTGTGAATTTTTATTACTACCTCGCCTTCAGCGCTTAACCTCAATTAACCTATAATTTGGAACACGTGGTTTTACCTGTTTTATAACCAGTAAGTTATTCTCTTTACATTGTACACTATTGTTAACCATATGCCTCTGTAGATGATCATTTTGGCCTGAAGATGAAGCCAGTTTGGCTTCGAAACATGTCGCCTTTTTAATAAATGTACGTGGAGAAGACTACTGCGTTTTATTGCTTCTCATGGTACTATGCGAACAAAAAGAAAGGAAATTCCAAACGAAATTCAAAGGAAAAAGCTAGTAAAACGAGAGATGGTAGCTTTCAAAAGAGGGAAAGTTATGGTTATGAAATGGTGAGATACAAAACACATGTTTGATTTCTACAATCCATAATCCAGAACAAGGCGAAACGAACAAAACAAATAAGGACGGGAACACCATCAAGAAACCCAAATTAGTCCTCGACTATAATGATACGATGGGCGGTGTTGATCGTATGGATCAACATCTTCATGATTATCCGAGAAGAGGGAAAAATATAAAAAAAAATATGTTTTCACCTGTCAGACATTTCAATTTGGAATGCATTTGTCCTCTTATAAAAAAAAATTGAGCGCAAAGTGTTGCGTGTTCATTACTTTAACCACATTTTTCCCGCCTCCGAATCCCATATCTTCGAAATAAAGCTCCCCGTACGTCACGCGACACAGCTGCGTCAATCAGCAAAGCTACCCCGCCTTTTCCCCCCTCAAAAATACAAGGGTGAGAAGAACTTCGAACAGACGACTTCAAGAGTTGGTAGAGATCAGTGCTACACCTCGGGCCCTGCGCCTAACCACGAACCCCAAGAAACAGCAAAGGGCTACGGCAACGGCTTCCAGAACCCACCTAGCGGTCTGCTCCAGGCTTTCAGCGAGCTACAAGTACGTACTCCCGCTCTTTTCCACGTACAATTTCTAAACCCCTACCTTTAGCGTTCCTGCCATATCAGACGTCCGACCACGGCACCGTCGCCCACCGGGATGCTAAAGATATAATTCAGTTTCTAATGTACTCATACAGTTTAATTTGTAAATTGATTAAACTGATGTTAAAATAAACCTTGTTTTATTTCATCCGATGACGGACAAACAGGTGGCTGGTCCTTCAATCCCCTTCACAAAGGGATAATTTAGCTTTTCGCAAGATTTTAGTGGAAAAGCTAATTAAGAAGTATCATTCCAGTAGAATGGGCGATCTAGTATACATCCTGGACCGATGTGAATAACTGAGAGGCACTTTCCTGAGTTTGTTCCGCCATCAGAAAAAGAACTGCACCGACTAGATGCTGTGCCGTTTTCTGTAGTAAAAAGGATGGGAAACGAAAAAAAAAATAGGAAAGAAACCAGATATTTCTGTAAGGATTGCAATGTTGAACTGTGCGCTGCACCCTGCTTTATGATTTATCATACAAAATTCGAATTTTCGTTTTCACTATTTTATCTTGTACTCCACGCCACTGTATTTTTCTTATTTTGAATAGTGTAAAAGAATTCATAAGTCAAATTTCTAGTTTCATACTTTTCTAAGAAGTACTCTAAGAAATGTATTTTGTCTTATTCCATATTATCTACTTATAAATGAATAATGTTGTGTACGCCACTGATATGTTAATATTACGAGGAATAATAGTTTCACTATTACTACTGAGTGTGAGGTAAGTACAATAACTAAAAAAATCTACTTTTGACAGTAACAGTCTACCTACCAAATCGTACGCCACTGATTTTTCCAAAAACATAATTATATAACCCTAGGGTGCGGAGTTTCAAAATTATAATAATCTTAATAATCTAATTTTTTTCTAACAAGTACACCGAAAAAACGTTATGCTCTTATTCTCTACCTATAAATGAAGTACATTACTGATATTTAAGCTCGATTTATAGATTGACGCCCGCCCGTTTGACGTTACGCCGACGCGGCCGAAAACGTAACGCCCACGTTAAACTGTTTGGTTCAAATGCAACCGTTTATAAAATGACGTAGTACTCAAACGCCAACGCTGCACCGCTTCAGTCTGCGGCAAAGTTGGCCAAGATTCAACTTGGGCGTCAACGTTTGCGTCGACGGATTTACTCGACCAATCACAAGGCGAGAAATTTTGCGCGGGATTATTTGATCTGCTGCGCAGGAAGCAAAGCAGAGAGGTTCTCATTCTTAAAAGCGTGTTGTCGAATGTGGATGTGTTTATTGTGTTATCAGAGTTTTTAGTATTATTTATAGCGTTAGTTAGTTAGTTAATTATTTATTATTATAAGCTTAGCATTAGAAGTTATTTGCACGGGAAAATGGGAGAGAAACGTAAGTAATAATTATTGAGAATATAAACAGAGGATTTTCATAACCTTAAATTTTCAGAAGTAGATATTGGTTTGCTCATCGAGCTAATTCAACAAGAGCCTAATATTTATGACAAATCTAATAGGTTTTTTAAGGATGACATGGTGAAGCAGGGGACGTATCCAAAAGTAGGCCGAATATTAAATATAACAGGTAAAATGTTAAAATTATGGTAGTTAACAGGATTCACACAATTTATTGTTTTTAGCCCAGCAGTGTCGCAAGATGTGGAAGAATTTACGCGACAGATACGGCCGGGAAAAAAAGAAACTGCGGGTGACACTCAGGTCAAGAGTACGACGAAGACTACACCTTATGGCCGTACCTCAAGGCGTTGAGTTTTTTGGAGCCCTACATTAGACCCCGAAGTACCTACACGGCTACAAAAGCTGCAACAAGTTGTGCAACAATAGCAGCACCAAGTAGTAAGTATTTATACGCTTGCATAAATTGTTTATTTCATTGTTTGTTTAATGTAGGCCCTGCTATCGCAACACAGTTTCTGATGGAGACCGAAATAGGGAATGATGTACTGGAGGACCCCGAAGAGTTGCAGGAGCGTGAAGAATCTCGGAGCCCGAAGCTTCACAGGAGCCCGAAGAGTCGCAGTAAGGTTATAACCACTTTTGCTGGGATAATATTTAAACTCGAATTTTGTAGTCACAGCGATGTTACAACGACCAAGAAGTACTCCCTCTTTCGCAGCTGTGGGGAAACCCCAAACATAAGGGTGAGACCAAACAGTAACAAGGTGGCCAACGAGTTGGTCGATGCGGCACGACAGATCGTTGCCCAAATAAAACCTGCCCGGAATAATACCGACAGCTTCTTCGGGCAATATGTAGCCGAAAGGTTGCAGGAGTTGGCACCAGACCAACGCTCTGCTAAACGAAGAGCGATTGTACTTTTGCTTGAGGGGGAATAATTTTAAAATGTAATGCATTACTTTATTATAAATAAACAATAATTTACTTTGTATATTTTTTATAATAGCATACAGTTAAGAAAATCTCTGAAACTTCTTTGTGGCGTGATATGATTCATGTACTTATTTGGGTATTTCGCCACTCTGAAAATTAAAAATATTCAATATCGGAACGTTTTAAGGGACAACCTTCCCTCGCTAACTTCCTTGTTTTTTAGTTTTAATTTTTAATTGTTAATCGTTAATAGCGAGGGCAGGTTGTCCCTTAAAATGTTCAGATATTTAATATTTTTAATTTTCAGAGTGGCAAAATACCCAAATAAGTACATGAATAGCATACAGTGTTGTTTAAACAAGCTTCTGGTGCTGCTAATAACAAACCATTAAACAATAAACTTCAATTAAGCAGGTTGTTGACAAGTTGACTTCAGGTACATTAAATTGTGAAACAAAGAATAAGCATTTTAACAAAGCTCGTATGTATTTAGCATATGTTATAACAAAAATATACAATAGCTAGCTATATATACTAACATTGAACATTTATCTTTATACATCAGTATTTGTAGTAATATTTGAAATCTCATCCCTAACCAATAAATTATACTAAAATAGAAACAACTTGAATAATGTAAAAATTACCACAGCGAAATTAAATACAATCATTTAAGACAAGGTAACAAACTACTCATGCATTAAGTATTATACAATATAATAAAATTATATGACAGTATAGCGCTTTTAAACAACTTAGTTTAAATGAACAAACATTAGATAAAACAGGTAAATAATCGCAAGAATATGGGTATAGTTTTTATAATAGCGTAGTGTTTATCTTCTTAAAGCCGTTTCATTTTGCCACAGAAGAGCTCCTACCGCGGAGAAAAAATACTGACACACAACATCGCGAATTTGGTAATATAACCTGGCAGCAGTATTTGTTGATAATCTTCCAACAGACGTCAAAGGTTGAACTTCCGATCTCCATTGTCCATTGTCTTCGTCGTTGGCATCGGCATATCCAGATGGACAGTAAATGTTGGAGCACCCTTGCTTTAAACAAAAATTATGCAATACAACAACTGCATTTACCATGTGGTCAATATTTGGTACATCGGCAACAATTGTTTGCTTTAAAATACGCCATCTTGCCATCAGAATACCAAATGTATTTTCAATCATCCTTCTTGCACGAGCCAGGCGGTAATTGAAAATTCTTTTTTCCATGCTTAAATGTCGTCCTCCATAAGGTCGCATGATGTACTTTTTCAAAGGAAAAGCCTCATCGGCAACAAGGGCATATGGTACTTTGAGATTTGTATTTGGAATACAATTATCGTCTGGGACATTCAGTGAACCAGACTCTAGTCGCTGACCAAAAACACTGTTTTTAAAAATTCCACCATCACTCTGAGAACCATATGCACCTATATCCACCAACTTGAATATATAATGTGCATCACAGCTTGCTAATAGTACTACACTATGAGTTTTTTTATAATTAAAAAACAATGATCCACTGTTTGCTGGTGCCTGTATATTAATATGTTTCCCATCTAGGGCTCCAATACAGTTAGGAAAATTCCATAACTTGTAAAATTCTTGGGAAATTTGTTGCCACTCCCCAGTGTTTGGTTCCTGCAGATATTGTGGAGATAGTACCTCCCATATAACTTTACAGACCTCGTGGATGATCGAATGTACTGTTGTTAAGCCCATTTTATAACTCTAGGCTAAACTCTGCATGCTAACGCCTTGTGACAAATACCTAAAGGAATATTAAATTTATCAATAAACTTTATCCATAAAAACCAGAACTGTGACTTACTGTAGAGTGATCGCAATTTTTTCTTCTGGGCAGACTCGATCCGATATTCGCCTCGTTATAAGCTTCGGCTCCAGTTGTTTGTATAAATTATTGAACACTTTTACAGTCATCCTTGTGTATTTAAAAAATTGATCATGGTCCTTCTCCTTCATTGGAAGGAATGTGGCTCGATAGAAACCGTCCTTATAGCGTGTCGTGTATATGGGTCGAGTTTTCCATCGTCTCTCCCTTCGTGTAGTTGTTCCCACGAAATGGGCTGCATCTAGTATAACCACACTTGCTGCAGCCAACAGGTAGTTTGCCTCTTGATTGTCCATTCTCATAAAATTAAAATAAACCAAAATGTTGGGTTAGGGCTGCCGATGCTCGTGGCACGTATGTCACTTGTCGCGCTTTAACTTGTGAATGCGCCTGCGTACGTTAAACTATACGGCAATTTATAAAATAGCTCGCGGTAGACAACGTCGGCGTTACGTTTGCGGCCGCGTCGGCGGTAACGTCAAACGGGCGGGCGTCAATCTATTAATCGAGCTTTAGATATTACGAGGAGGTGGTGGCAGATCAAGCTCATCAGGAAACAGAACTAGCTATGTGTATTCAAGTAATGACAAAAAATGGATTTGGACTCTAACGTGCAGAAGTGTTTGATATTGTACAGTTATATGTACAAATAAATGAACTAAAAACGCCCTCTAAGAATGGACGACCAGGATATTGGTGGTTAGGCTTTAAAACCAGGCATAGATTGTCTTTGAAGAAACCAGAACCGTTGGAACGCGTTCGAGCTAGTCAAACAAATCCATGTATTGTTAATGAATTTTTTTATTAGCTGGAATTGATATTTAGAAATTTGGGCTTAGCAAACAGCCCTCAGCAGATATGGAACTGCGATGAGACATCTTTTTCTAGCGATCCCAGCAAAACTAAGGTAATTTCTGCTATAGGTAAATCGGAAATGGGAATTAATGAAAACCCAGTAATAGCGGCGCTACTTTGACATAAGTAGCTTTATCAGGCGAAATAAAGCAATTTTTTTTTAAAACAATTCAAGTTACAATAACTTGGGCTATTCCAATTGATTGAGCCGGTTATATTTGTTATGATGGCGTTTATATGAAGCGTCTATGTTAATAAATAATGCCGTAATGTTGAAAAATGTCTGAAAACGTGTCAAAGGACCTCGGTCGACGGTACAACTGCAACTGAACATTCCGAGAGGTTTATTTCAACCAAAAAATGTTTAGAACTACACGTCCAGAACCGAGGATTCCAAATGCAAGTCCAGAACTAACGCCATCGATTGCTACTCAAAAACCGGACTATCAGTCCAAAACCAGGGTCTTCAAATTTAAGTCAGGCAAAATAGTCAACCCCGAAGAGGAAACTTTGAGAGGTAATGTTTGTATCGGCGAAGATGTGCAACCATTTCCAAAACATACAGCTAGAAGAACATCAAGGGGAAGACCAACCGGAAGAACAATGATAGCGACAGATACTCCGGAAAACAAGAGATACAGAAAATAAAACCGAACAAAAAACGCAAGCAGTAACTAAGAACTTAAATTTTGGCTGGAAGAGCAAGAAAAGTATTACAAAAGTGATGCCTTCTTTATCAGAGAAACCATTAGTTTAATAATGGAAAAAAAAGGAAAGCGCAATCTCCCCCAGAATCTTTATCAAAAAGTGGTGATATTTCCCTTGCATCCACTGACGATGAATACAGTGCAGATGAGGCTTATCTTTTTTGCGATAATTCCATAGTTGCAGATAAATCTGGTGAAAAGTGGCGCCGTTGCGTGACGTGTTGTCGATGGGATCATAATCTATGTGCTGGTATCAGTGCTAACGAGTGGAAGACTTACGTTTGCGATTTATGTTGCAATAAATAATAAAAAACGATTTAAAAATACTTTTTAAAAAGAAGTAACTTTATTTTCAATATTAATATTGTATTTCTGTTATTTTTTGCTTAGTTAATAAACGTGGTATTGCGTGAATCTTAATTTAAAATCCTTCCCACCTCAGCCACAGCCGCCCCAGATCCAGTTTCAACCGCAGTTCGAAGTCCAAGAGCACGTGTTAAGTCCAGGCCTTCGGGTCGCTGGTTTTACCTGCTCCGCCTTGGCGGAGAATGCTACAGGGAAGTTGCCAACTGCCCTTTTAAAAAAGAATATTTTAACATTACGTTAAATAATAGTATATTGTAGACCTAGGCGGTAAAGTGATTATTTTCCAGGCTGAAGGAAGAAATGGACAGGCGAGCTTTAGCGAGCCTGGACACTTCCTGAAGCCTGGAAAATCACTTTACTGCCCGTGGTGTACACATTATTTTTCATCCTACAAGATGATCCTGCTATAATTTTTCGTAATACACAACAATACAACTACAGAACGATGGAACTTCAATTCAGAATAAAATTAAATAATTTATATTTTGCATTTATTGAATATAAAAATATCAATTGTAACGTTTTTACAACTTACAAACTTGACATACAACCAAAGTAATTCCTTAACAATAAAGTTAAATAATAAAGTTACATACTTAAAAGTAGGTAGTTCCCAAATAAAGAAAAATTGGTTTTATAAAACTAAAAATCCAAACTTAAAGTAACAAATTGGTATGCTCTCAATCTCGTTATTAGTCGTCGCAGTTAACCTACCTAAGTACAGTATGCAGAGTATACCAGAAAATAAATTAAATTAGTAAATAAATAAATTAACTTAGCAATCCAGTCAGGACTTGTTGGTTATAAAATAAAGTATTACAAAGTTTAAATGACTGAGAAATATTGCAGGCTTTGACAGTATTATGATTGATCAACGCAATAGCTAAATAAAAAATGGAGAATATTTGATATTTAAGTACTTATAGGTAATACACATCGTTTCGATTGGTTTTTGAAAGGTACCTACATACTTATTTTTAAACAATAATTTGGCACATTTAGAAACTTAAATTGGAACGGTTCAATATTTTGCTTTTAGTTAGAAAAAGGACGATAGATACTACACAAAATTATGAACGGTTTTAATGATTTAACTTAAAAATATAAAGATTATATTCTAAATGTATCTTCCAGTTTGGTTATATAAATTAATTAATTAATTAAATCAAATTGGACACATAAGCACAAGCTCCTGTGGGTCCACAATAATTTATTAAATACTTAATTAGGTATTGTTTGTAATATGTATATTAAAAATGGGGTTATTGATTGTGCAATTAGAAAAAGTAGTTCCCTGTTTAGACATATTAGATATCTGTAATTGGGTGCTTTCGGTTATAGTAGATGAATTTTGGTTTGCAACTACTGCTGGAAAAGCTTTACTAACTGACCCTTTAATAGTTTCAGTTCCAATACTGGTTTCAGGTTCATCTAGTGTGTGGTAATTTGTAGTGGTAGCGGGAAAATCCTCCGATCGTGTTATGGTGGATGTAGCTTGATATTTGCCGCCTAAAATTTCTTCGCAACAGAAATTTTATTATTTATGGAGTCCTCTACGTAGCCCTCTGCTACGCTGGCAGATTTCCATCCACCATGCGTTTTCAGTGCTAATACATCTGCTCCTGAATCGGCAAGAAGAGTGGCCGATGTCCTTCTGAAGCAATGTCCAGTGTAGTCTTTGTAGTTTGGCAAGTTCAGATAAGAAGCTATCTTAGACGGCAATGCGCCAATTGTATGATGTCCTACATTTTGATTACAACATTTTCCAGCATGATACTTCACAAATAGTCGTCTAGAATTCATATTCTTGGGGCGCAAACTAAAGTACTTTTTGCAAATTGATACAACATCAATAAAGTTTTCCGTTTCGGTATTACATATAGTAAATGTCCGCCGCTTATAAGTTTTTATGTCTGGAACGTCTATTATCAGGATGTCGTCTTTGTCGACCACATCATCGATCATCATGTTTGTGAGTTCATTACTTCTGCAAGCACCGGCCACTCCTATGATTAATACCACTTAAAACAATACTTTTTTAAGTAAAATGGTTTTTTTAGATCCATAATGAATTATCCTAAATCATTATTACATTTGCTTATGACATTTACCTTCGTCATCAAATATATCTCATCTGGAGCTGTTTGGAGAAATTTTTCAATATCTTGCTGCTCGAAAGTTCTCGACTTTTTAGCAACGTGCCCAATAGATTGCTTTTTTAGAAAAGCGCTCACTTTCGTGTAACTTCCAATGTTTACATTCTCCTTAACCAATAGCGTAGATTTTAACATCGAGTGAATCGACCAAAGTGTTGAAGCTAAAATCACGTTTTCGCTATACCTTTTCACGTTTTTAGCATTACACCAGTCTATAAATATTTTGTACTGAAGCTCGTATTTTTCCCTTGACTTCGCAGGTAACAAATTAATCGAAACTTCATCAGCCGTGTCATTGATTTCGGAGTACAATACTCCCATCACTTCGTCGCTATTGAGATCCACAAAATCCGACACCTAATAATTGATTAAAATCAAATATAAACTACAATTAAATAAACAGAGCTCTCACCCAGGTTATTTTGAAATTGGGGAATCTGTCAAGAATAAAACAATTTGTAAATATTTGCAAATTGAAAAGCTTTTGTTTGCGCGTCAAGCGGCAGCACCATCTACATGTAGTTAGACATAACCTTCTACAGCAATCTACTTGATGGTAACTTCTTATTTAAGATTTAATTAATACATTGCTAAAATTAAGTTTTATTAATCAGATATTTATATAAAAGAATAGCTATTATTTTTAAAAAAATAATTATAAACGTGAATTTTTGTAAATTTTGATTTTGATTAATGCAGCGGCCCCTACTGGAAAACGTCGAAATCTTTTTTCTTGGCTAGCCATTGGCGGTTTTTTGCAGGGCTAGTTTTACAAACGCATACTTTCTCGTCTCTATGGAGATAGTAAAATTCGATTTTCTTATAATGTAGGATGAAAAAATAATGTCTCAACTTCGCGTACCAGCGACCTCAAGCAACTCCATCGTCAGCGACTTTGTATCGCAATCACTACTGGACCACTTTCGGTCATCTGAGGAGCACCCAAAAGTGAGGTTAGCCCCGTTACGGAGGTCCAAGCCCTATCGTGACAGCTTCTTGTTCAGTGGGGCCTCCGAGAGCTTCGAAAGGCCGCGCCTTTCGCCCCCTTGCAAAGCGGTCTCTGGACTTCGAAAAATTTTCGAGCACTCGCGAGTGTTTTGATTCCGCGCAATTCAGTAACACTGCTCACGAGCCGCGAACTTGGTCGCGACTGGTGTTGAGTGAGTTGGGGTCACACATCCGTACGCGACACCGCGAAATAATCCGCGAGCACCGCGAAATAATCCGCGAGCACCGCGGAGTTCGCGAAGTTTTACTAGATTCAGATATCAGGAGGTACCAGGAATAAGACGCATGGACGGATAGGCGAAGTGCCCTTACCCCACGCTACTAACGGACTTGGAATATTCCGAAAGTCTCCGGCGAGTTAAAGCGGCAAATTTGCTAAGTGTCGGTGCGAACTTGGATCACTACGAGTCCCGGTACTTGAAAAACTTCGTTACTTATCGCTAGTAAACTTTAGAGTTACGACTTAGAATAATTCTCCACACTTAGAAAAATTTTCTTGAGTGGCTGTGTGGGTCGGGTCTTCATCTTGCGCGGTCCGCAAGTTTCGCACTTGAGACTAATTTTGAACTTTAATTTAGTTAGGGCTTAGTTGCTATTTTTGACGCAGATCATTATTAAGGGGTGACTGCAAACAGGTTTATATCGCCTGAGGTAACCAGAGTTAAGTAAGTCGGAGACTACGGTTCCCGTCTATAAGGTAGTTTAAGGTAGGGTAAGATAGTGTAAATAGCTTTCGTAAGTAATTTCAGTTAATGTAATATAGGGCGACTAGAGCAAGACAGCGGCGCAAGTCGAGGGCAACAAGGTCACTATGACGGGCCGAAAATCAATAATGGAACCCATAGAGCAGGCAATTACAAAAGCAGCAAAAAGCAATGACACGTCAGTAGAGGCACTGCTGAAAGAATTCTGCAAGGATAAGACCGAGATAATAACCCTTGTATCGCTGCTGAAGGACACAGCCTCCAAGAAGACAAGGCTAATCAAACACTTAGAAGGGGCCCCATCCTATGAGCAAGCAGCTCGACAGCCCAAGACTGCCTCCGCTGCCCCTCGTGTCGGAACCCCGCCGCATTCCAGGAGCCCGGCGCTACCAGCGCCGACCCCGCCCCCGCAGGGGAAAGAACGCGCCACCGCGGTAGGGGAAGCGCCCCGTTAGTGAACCGGGTGTGTGCTTCGGGTTCGTGAGCGATAACCGCGCCCGTCGCCATCGCAAAGCGCTCCCTCTCAGCCTGTAGCCACCGTGCCAGAAATAAACAGTCGCTTTTAAATAGGTTTAGTCAGTTGTGTGTGTGTGTATTTTTGTTTATGTTTTTTTCTTTCGATTTTGTTTGTAAATAAAGCAGCATTCTACCATTTTAATTATTATTTTAACCAGTAAGGAACACTTAGGCATTCAAATTCTCCAGCCTTTCACCCATCCCACATCCGCTGAGGTAGAAGGGAACACATGGCCATTAGCCACCATCTTAACCCCTGCCACACCCTCAAGAACGAGGCGTGTAGCAAGGCGTGTTATCGGAAAATTGAGTTGTATAAAGCTAGTGCCGACAATAAGGTAAGAGAGATTTATATGTTATTTTCTAATTTTTCAACATTTACATTACACTATAATTCTAGAAAATGTCAATATCAAGTATATCTTCATTAGACCTTGAAGTACCAGAAGAAGTCGTCGGCCCAGACGTCTTCGTCGTCCAAGATATTTCTTTGTTGGACAAGATCCTTATGAAAAATACAGTGATGACTTAAAATTAAGATACAGAGTCGCTAAAAATACGTTCAATAAATTATGTTTCTATAAATCAATTCATTTCATCAAGGCTGCAACTTCTTATCATACTTCGTTTCTTTGCAACTGGATCCTTTCAACAAGTGGTTGCAGACAATATTGGCATACACAAATCAACTGCAAGTAGAGTCATCGTTTACCAAATTGTCCATTGCAAAGTAGCAAAATACTTAGAAAACAAAAAAGAGGAGAATATTTTTCCTGTTTTGACGAATCGGCCCAGGTAACAGATGCAAGATGGAATGATACCTCGGTAGTAACTGTTGCTACAAATAATGGAACGATTGAACCAATACGATATAACGATATAACGATATAACAGGAAGTTGAAAAAATAAGAATAAGTGCCGCAACCAAATGTTATAAATGATTATAATATACATATGGGATTATTCTGCATTTTTCTTTAAATTTTATCATAAATAAAGCACACATATACATATAAAGTTTCCGCGTTATAGTCCCATTACAGAAGAGCTCAGAGAGAAGCCTAATTTCCTTTCGCCAGAATTAAATCTTACGAAAATGTACGAACTCTATGTAAGCGAAATAGGAAAAATTACTGCCGTCAGCTTTTCATCTTATAAGAAGATATTTTACGATAGTTTTAACCGCAGATTAAAAACATTAAAATATGATACTTTGCAACAAATGCGACTTCCATCATATACAGAATATAAATTCAGAAACCGATGAAAGTCAGAATTAAAAAGCGAACATGAAGAACGCCTTTGTCTGGCCAAATCTTGACAAAACAAATGAAATACGATATGTCTTTGGCTTTTACATCTAACAAGGTCGAATGTTTAACGTATTACATGGAAAAGGCACTTCCTCTACCTCATATGCCAAAAAACATTTTAAGGTGGAACTTCCCTCCTGATTTTAGTAGTATTTCCGATCATATTTGAACATAAAATACGCCAATTATATAAAAGCCGTATATTGATGAACAAGCGGTACTGGCAGAAAAAGTAAGAAAATGAAAGACAACTTCTTACTATAAAAATAATGCCAATTATCTCCTAAATAATTTGCAGGCGAATGATGACAGATGCAAATGTACAATAAGATACAGCATCCAACACAAACAATACTTGATGTACATTCAAAGTAAGTTTCGTAATTAACCCTTTCGAGCCGAATGTCGGATATATCCGGTCCGGCTTGTTGTGGTTCACAGACGGGTGTCGGATATACACGTTTCAGGTTTTACAGCTCAACAGACGGTTGTCGCGTAAATCCGACATCATTTAAAAGTAACCATGGCTGAGAACCTACCGTCGAGTTATTCCGTCACGCTTAGCGTGGCTCAGAAACGACTGTCGGAATAATCCGACACCGTCGGATATATCCGACTATAGTCGAATGTAATAAATGCAGCTACTTTACGCTGCACGTGTTGTAGTAGTATTCGAGATGTCTTCGTTAGAGGAAGCAGGTGCGTCGCGACCTAAAAGATTTAAACGAAACGTTAGTGGTGACAACTTTTGTGGTTTAGATCCTAAAGAGGTTAAAGAAATATTGCAAGTTCTGGGCGATGAATATAGTTATGTCAGTGATGAAGAACCTGTGAGTGATAGTGCAAGCGATTATTCACCTGAATGTTCAAGTGAAAGTGAGTGCGTTGAAAGCGATGATGAATGTCTAGAGAACCCAAGCGATAGTGAGAGAAATGTGTACGAAGACATCGAGGAGAGAAATGTGCACGAAGACATCGAGGAGAGAACTGTGTACGAAGACGCCGAGGAGATAAATACGGGACAAACAGAAATAGCGTGGACAAATAACGAATTCAAACCCGATAAACATACGTTTATGGATGAGCAAAGTGGAATAAATCCGGATTTGAACCTCAATGAAAATTCAGCGGAAATAGACTATTTCTCAATTATTTTTACGGACGAAATTGTCGACATAGTTCTACAGGAAACAAATCGTTATGCTGAAGAGAACGGAAAAAACTGGAAACACCTCGATAAGTCAGAATTTTATGTATTTTTGGCACTAAATTTACTCATGCCAAGAAATAAAAAATTAACTCTACATGACTATTGGTCCACTGATCCTCTGATGAATTCTCCTATTTTTGGACAATGCATGTCAAGAGATAGATTTTCTTTAATATACAGGTATTTGCATTTCTGCAACAATAAAGAAACTCCAAAGCATGATCGTCTATTTAAAATTAGAAATGTGCTGGAAAAACTAAAAGAAAATTTCAAGGCAGCAATGTACCCGTTTGAGTGTCTAGTTATCGACGAAAGTCTTGTTCTATTCAAAGGACGTCTCGTATTTATACAATACATCAAAACGAAGAGACATCGTTTTGGAATTAAATTGTATGTTTTATGCGATTGCGATACAGGGTTTATTCTAGACTTTATTGTTTATGTTGGTAAAGAAACGGAGATTGATACAGAGACCAACCCCTTTTTGGGTGTTACAGGTGCAGTTGTAATCAAATTGTTGACGCCATATCTGGATAAGGGACATTCCCTCTACACTGATAATTTTTATACTAGTCCTTCATTGTCGTTATTTCTACATAATAGAAAAACCAATACCTGTGGAACAGTACGTCAAAATCGAAGAGGTATGCCAGAACTAAGGACAAAACTAAATAAAGGGGAGACAATTTGGAAAAGTTGTGATAAGTTATTAGCATTGAAGTGGAAGGACCGTCGAGATGTCACCATGCTCTCTTCAATGCATGAAAACGAAATAGTTACTTTACCTAAGCTAGACCGAAAAACTGGAGAAAACGTAAAAAAACCTTTGTGTGTGGTGGATTACAACGAAAATATGGGGGCTGTGGACCGTTCGGACATGTTAGTTAGCAGCATAGATTGTATGAGAAAGAACATAAAATGGTATAAAAAACTATTTTTCCATACCTTGGACCTTTGTATTCTAAATTCCCATGCATTGTACTTGACACAAACCCAGAAGAAAGTGCCGCTAGCAGTATTTCACTTGAATCTTGTTCGTCAGATTTTAGAAAGGCAAGTTTATATCTTATATGTGTTTGGATAGCAATGTAAAATGTAAATTCTCTTTTTTTAGGCATATGCTTGACTATAAAGTGCCTCGCCGTGTTGGTGCCATCTTCAAAAGGCTGACAGAGCGTCACTTTCCGTCCTTAGTACCTGACACGGAAAAATCAAAAAGAGCTATGAGGCGCTGTTTTGTATGTGCTAACACCAGTATGGGAGCCAAAAAAAGAAAAGAATCTCGATATATGTGTAAAGACTGTAACGTAGGCTTATGTGTTGCTCCTTGTTTCGAGACATATCACACAATTAAAAAATTTTAATGTTCGATTTTTGTATTTTTTCGGTGTTCTTTACATTTATAATTTTTGTTATTTGTTTATTTTTGACTTGTTCTACTTATTATTAATATTAGGAATATATTGGAAGAATGTATGGTACTTTGCTTTTCTATAAACTTTATTTTTTAAAATTTAAAATACAAGTATTAGCATATTATTCGTTTTTTTCGCTTTGTTTTCACTGTCGGAATTATCCGACGTCAGTCTGTGAGCCAATGCTAAAACGTCAGGCTGTGCGGAAAATCACTGAAAAAAACCGCCGGCTCGAAAGGGTTAAAACCTCCTAATTAATTTTCAGGCAACTCGTAACAGATGCAAATACTACGTGCGAGACCAATTCAGTAGTAATAATTGCAAATAATGTACACAACGCAACTTGCATGGAATCAAGCAGCAATACAACTGTACATTCGCAGCAAGTTTCATAACTAAAATATTCCTGATACGTTCAGCGGATATACAGGGTGAGTCAATAGTGAAGGATCGGAACTCGACTGTTCAACCGTTCAAGATAAGAACAAAATTTAAACGACTCCCCACATAGTTTTTCATTCTGCAGTTAATTTGTGACCCTCCTGTATAATGAAGCTAAACCTTATTATGGCAGGTGGATAGAACTGGCGTTTCTCCTCATGGATTCGAAATTTTAACGTTATAACTTCAAACTAAGCTCCTGGAATTTTTTAAGAAAACACATGTATTCGATGAAATTTTTAATAAATAATTTTTAAAATGACAACGCTGCACCAAAACGTCAAACATTTTATACTGTCATAAACCTATTTCAAAGGCCAATAAGAATATGTGCTAAAATATATGGTGTTCCATTTGAAAAAAAGTTAACATACGTACCTGAGTTATGGCTCATCCTGTATAACAGAAAATATTTTTGAGTGATGCAGAGTGAAAAACTATGTGGGGAGGCGTTTAAATTTGATTCTTATCTTGAACGGTTGAAAATCAGATTGACTCACCTGTATACCCCATTTTTTTTTAGTGAAACCACAAGCTTTGAATTGAAAGGAAGACGAATTATAAATATCCAATAACGTTTTGGAACAAACTTTGGATTTCCTGAAAAGGTTTCATTTAGAGATTATTTTCAGGTACAACATTCCATAAGTACTGACAAGCCAAATGGAAAGATGAACACCAATTTTTTTTTAATTTACTTATCATGTCACCGTGATTGTAAGTGCAAATTCTGCTAATTTTTACCATAATGTAAGTAAATTATGTCGTTATTAACTGGCCAAGGAACGTCGCAAAAGTCGCAAGGCTGTAATTGGTACAATTAGTGTAGGATGTAGTTTTTAGCAACTGTACGAACTTACGAGCTGTCTCGACATTCCTTCAATACCCTAAAAATTATACAATAAAATCCAGGATGACCTCGGTGAAACATTTGAAAGTGAAGCATTAAAATGCATGACGTGAAGAATTGGAACTTATCAAACAATCAGGGAACGTTGATGATGCGGAAATTCCACTAATTACCGTGAGGCTTGGTCAAAAAGGTCATATCGCACAAACTATGACGCAGCATGTATTATAGGCAAAAGAACTGGAAAACTACTCTTTCTTGGCATCATCAACATCAATGGAAAGCGATATAATTGTTGAGGGGTTCAAGAGCAGTATTTTGATGCACGGTATCACATATGCCTTTCTTGTAGCAGTCGGTGATAGCAGTGTGTATCGCAAAATCCTCCAAACTAAACCATACGGAAGTTTTAGAGTGCAAAAAATTGAATGTAGAAGTCTTTCAGTTTGTAAAGTACACCGAGTTATAGATGCGCAGAACGCTAGAAACGTCCGGACGAGTCCATTACGTTCAACAAGGTGATTTCCGCTGTTGTATTCAGTTCATTGCCGTTCGTCGTGTCATTTTGTTTTCTCGTTTGTATCAAAGCTCAACTCTACTTTTTACTTTTTTCGCTTTTTAAAACAGTACTTTTCAGAACTAACCATCTAGGATTGGGATTATTTTCGTTAACAGTATAAATTTGAGGTTACGATTACAGTAGGCTACACGCCTCGAGTAAACGCATTAACTGCAAACTGTAAATAAATTGTATATTGTTTTAGTGATAATACCAGACATATGGCGAACACTGTTGGCATAAAAGGAAAAATTATTCACAGCCAGGCACGAGAAATAATAGCAAACGTGTTTAAGTTTATGAAGACGGAAGCTGAAAACGGAGCCCCTTCGATACCATTGTGTAATTTTAAAGAACGCCTTCTCGCTGCCACAAGGATATCTGAGATAACATATAGAGCGATTGTTAAAGAAACCAATGACATACAAGCTGGAGCCAGTACGTCATTTTCAACTCCACGTCCCCTAAAAGTTCGCTTGCAGATGAAGAAGGCGAAATGGTTCGAAACGTTATCCACAGGAGGAGGCCTACAATAAGAGGAATTCAGCAGAAAATGCAAGAATGAGGCGTACCATTCGAAGGTGGCTTGACAACGTTATACTCTGTAATTAATAACATGGGTTTTAAGTAAGTTTGAAACATTTAATACAATATTTAAAATATGATTCTAAACTCTAACGCTTTAGGTGGAGAAAAACTACTGATAAACGGGAAGCTCTTATGGAAACTCAAGATATCCGATATCGAAGAAACTTGTATTTACGGCAGCTTAAGAAATATAAAGAAGGACGGCCGATTATATATACTGATGAATCATACATTCATAGTTCACATACGACCCCCTACGAATGGTCTGATAATAGTTTGGGATACTGATTGCAGACCCACCTTCGCAGCTATGTTTTGAGGCGGAAGGCAAAATCAATACCGGCAACAAGCCAACAAACGTTTGGATATGAATCGAGTAGTTAATGCTGACTATGACGAAGATTATGAATATCTACGTCGAGCAGTAGCTAAATCAAACTACCAAGGAAGTCGCTCTCGTGGTCGTGGCAATAGTTCACGGCGTGGTTACCAAGAGCAGCGTGTCACCAACTTCAGACAGAAGCAGTCCCGTATCACAGATGCTGACTTATCAGAAGAGCTAAGAAAGAGGGTCAATCTGCTTTCGATCGTTTAGAAGCGGTTAATATTTTTAAAGCTATAACACTTTGCATCACCACCAGAGCCATAGGCTTTGGAACGACACATATACAGGGTGAGGCACATAAAGTGTTACAGAGCAATAGCACTCAAACTATTGATCACATCCAAAAATGTTTCAGACAAAAGTTTCAGTGTTCGAGAAGGCCGTCATACTGGACCATCCTATTTTTTTATCGGTGGAGGCGCTGAAACTACGTCAAGGTCAACTCCACTTTTTTAAATGGAACCATGTATTTTGTTTTTGATGACATTATTACCGATTTGAAGACGAATTCAGCGACCTGCAGCACAAGGTCATTCTAGTATGAAAATAGTGGAAAAATCGAAAAATGCAACAGTGTAATAAACAAGAGTAAACACGACGGTGCACCACCCCATTATGCTCTGTGTTTAAGAAGAGTGATGAATGAGATTTTTGGCGAAAAGTGGATAGGACGAAGCGGTCCTGTAGCTTGGCCAGATCTAACATCACCAGATACTTTTTATGGGGTTTTGTCAAAAATCGCGTAATGGCAGTAGCACCTACCACGCCTGACGACATGAAAGACAGAATACGATGAGCATGTACCGAAATTACACCACATATGTTGGCTGAAGTTAGACGGTCTTTTCATCAGCGAATTAACAAGTGCTTACAATAATAAATGAAGGACTTGAAGTTGGTTTTCAAGAAGTGGGCCTTTGGCTCGTTTATTCAATAAATGTTCATCGCCCTCAAAAGGCAAATGTAAATTTAAATTTCAACTCTAAACTGTAGTTTTGCATATTTTCTTCCCCACCATGTTTAATATAATAATTTTGTAATGGTTCTCCTAGAGTCTGGGTCAAATGCCTAGCTGTTTTTCATTCATGATGTTGTTACATGCCTACGGAAATTCTTCCATAGGTTTAAAATTGTAACTTGCCCCTCAGGCACCAAATGTTACTTTTAATTATAATCTAAGCTATCTCTTAGCCTTTGTTAACATTTTTTACGTCTGATGATGGCAATTTGTCGAAACTAGTCACGTACACACATTAAATCTTGTCAACCGTTTTTTAAAAACAAATAAATTCGTGGGGAAGACTTCAAGTCCTTCATTTATTTTTAAAACTCAACCCCACTTTAAGCAGCAATGGATCAACTACGATTTAAGTGCTTACAAGTCGAGGGTCATCACTTCGAGCATCTTCTGTAGGTAGACCCAAACCAAGGTTAGTGGATCCTTGTGAAAGTGATTATTCCGATATTTTTCGATTTTTCGACAATCTTTATACTTTGCATGACTAGAATGACCTTGTGTTGCAGGTCGCTGAATTCATCTTAAAATCGGTGATGTCATCGAAAAAAAATACATAGTTCCATTTAAAAAAGTGGAGTTGACCTTGACGTAGCTTCAGCGCCTTTACCGATAAAAAAAATAGGGTGGTCCAGTATGACGGCCTTCTCAAACACTGAAACTTTTGTCTGAAACATTTTTAGATCTGATCAATAGTTTGAGTGCTATTATTCAGTAACACTTTATGTGCCTCACCCTGTATAGTTTACGTGGCTTAAAGAAACCAATTGGAAAGGGACCTCGACGATCGTCCATGCTGGTGGTGCGAACGGTTTTATACCAAATGCGTTGCTCATGTTTCGATCTGTAAGGTTGAATAAATAATTTGTTATTTACATTTTTCAGTATTTATATTTCTTGTAGGAACGAAGGCGGGTGATTATCACGACGATATGGACTCAACTAATTTTATGAACTGGGCAAAGAAACAACTACTACCTAATCTCCCTCCGTCTTCTGTCTTAGTAATTGACAATGCGTCTTACCACAATACGACTCTGGAGAAACATCCCACATCTGGATCTTTTAAAAAGGACATGATACAATGGCTAACGGGACGAAACATTCCTTTTGATGCGAATTTCACTAAACCAGAGCTGTATGAAATAATTAACATCCACAAACCTCAGCACAAGATTTACGAATTAGATACCCTCCTACAAGAACATGGACATAACGTACTTCGTTTACCACCATATCACCCAACACTGAACTCAATCGAAAAATATGGGCCTTGTTAAAAAAACTGGGTTGCCAGTCAAAATGTCACATTCAAACTAGAAAATGTGAAAGCACTGGCAGTTGAAAAATTTAACGCAATTACACAAGAAGATTGGGCCGCTGTGTGTGAAAATGCAAATAAAGTTGCAGAGAAATATATGAAGGAAGCCCATATGTTGGAACATGCAATAGAAACGATAGCTTTCACTGTGAATACGGAAAAAACGGAAAATAATTTGAAAGCTTGTATTCATTATGACATGCTAATTTATTTAGCATTTGAAACCAACAATAAATCAGCATAAAAAGTTTTCCTTTAAAATGGGAATTCTAATTTGCCCCCCTAAAAATACCCATTGCTACACCACTGATATCAGTTATTGGCGCATAACTGTAGCCACGCCTATTTACTTCTTGCTTTGACGCCCTTCTAGTAACAATT
Organism: Agriotes lineatus; assembly: GCA_940337035.1. Lineage (NCBI taxonomy): Eukaryota > Metazoa > Arthropoda > Insecta > Coleoptera > Elateridae > Agriotes > Agriotes lineatus. Next base: position 191,240 of record CALNHX010001303.1, read on the forward strand.
TACTACGTAACTATTACTCTAGCCCGTCAATTCCCAGTGTCACCTGTAGGTCTTCAATACAATGGCTATTATAACGATGTTTATGCCGTTACTCAATAGAGGGATATGTGTTCTTCACATATTAGTTACCTTTTAATACTAGGTTCAAGTCTGAAGTGTTTTGCATGTGCAAGTGTAGAGTAATGGCGGGTGCTCCATCATCATCGACAACAAGTCGCTATGAATACACGAAACCGTAAGTATTTTGAATAATTCGATAATATTTAGATACGTAAAGGTCTATTGTTGTTTATTCAATTTTTTTAGAATTAGACTATTTATTCAAATGCATTTTTTCTTATTACAAAGTTTAGGTGACTAAAACTTCACGAACTTGAAGAAATGCTGCTCCAGGACGAAGAAGACGTTCAAGAAGTTGTTCCTTTTTCCGCCAGAAGATGGTAGTTTTACTGATGAAGACAGTGGGGATGAAGCAGAATCTGATATAAATCGGCTTCCAGGCAGAATTCTTCGATCAGAAGTTGAGGTAAAATTTACCTCTGCAGCTAATTTTGAATCATCTGAAAATGGCAGTACAGGTCTACGGCGGCGAAATGTCAAAAACCCCAAGAAGGCCAGCAAAAAGTCTACGGCTTCTAGGAAAATGTCTATGAATTGGTCTGACAATATCGAAATCTGTGATTCGGATAATGGGAAGGGTGATACCGACGAAGTAATAAATATTACAGAAGATAATAATCTTTCATTTGTAGAATGCTTCGAACTAGTTTTTACTGAGGAAATTATATAGTACAGTGTGTCCCCGGATTGAGTTCACTATAGGTATAATCGACAAAAAATTTTACAATTTTATTTTAATGTTTTGGGATCCCGCCCTACTTGGTCTGAAAACAATTTTAAGCAGACTTTTAATTTTTAGAAATTAAGTCGGCCATGAAAAATGTGAAAAAACTATTTTCTATTTAGGTAAACTACCCTTTTTGTTCATGATACGGCAAAACTTTGTTAAGAAAAGTTGTTTAGAATGATAAATTACGGCACTATGCTTTCAGAAAGATCTGTTGACTTAGAAAACACCGTTATTTTTAGATAATTGTATTTTATTCTCAGGTAAACTACTTTTTTTGTTCAGGATACGGAAAAATTGTATTAAAAAAAGTTGTTCAGAATGAAAAATTATGGCCCTGTACTAAATTTTAAAAGATCTGTCGACTTAGATTAAACCGTTATTTTTTAGATTAAGCAAATTGCATTTATTAAAAATGACGGTTGCATGTAAGTAGGTAGATCTTTTTGAAATTTTGCATAAGGCCGTAATTTATCATTCTAAACAACTTTTATCAATAAAATTTTGCCGTATCATGAACAAAGTACCTGAAAATTAAATAGTTTTCACTTCCCTGCCAAGGCCTACTTGTTTTTCAAAAACTGAAAATATTCTTAAAATTCTTTTCAAACCAAGCAGGACCGAATCCCAGAACTTTAAAATAAAATTCAAAAATGTTTAGTCCATCTCACCTCTTGTAACATCAATCCTGGGACACACTATTGTATTTTCTTTTCAGGTAAACTACCCTTTTTGTTTATAATCAGCAAAATTTTACTAAGAAGAGTTGTTCAGAATGAAAAATTATGGCCCTATACAAAATTTCAGGAAGTTCTACGTACTTAAATCAAACCGTATTTTTAATAAATAGGTTCAATTTTAACGGTTTAATTTAAGTAGGTAGATCTTCCTGAAATTTTGTATAGGGCCATAATTTCCCATTCTGAACAACTCTTCTTAGTAAAATTTTGCCGTATCATGAACAGAAAGGGTAGTTTACCTGAAAAGAAAATAGTTTTTGCTTCACTGTCAAGGCCTACTTGTGTTTTCAAAAACTGTAAATATTCTTAAAATTCTCTTCAGACCAAGCAGGGCGGAATCCCAAAACATTAAAATAAAATTGTAAAATTTTAGTCAATTATACCTATAGTGAACTCAATCCGGGGACACACTGTATATATTGTCAGTATGTCGAACTTGTATGCGCTGCAACGCAATCACGGGCTAAATCTTACACATGATGAAGTAAAAGTATATATTGGTATTTTATTACTAACCGGTTATATGACGCCAAAATATATAAGAATGTTTTACGAAATAAAATCAGATACCCACACCGAAGCGGTGGCAAACAGTATGCGAATAAATCGTTTCTTCGAAAGTCAACAATATTTACATATGTCAGATAACTTTCATTTACCTGAAAATGATAAATTTGGTAAAGTGAGAAATTATTTGAATTTATTGAACAACAATTTTTTACAAAATTTTCCTCGTATTGCCTCTTCACATGTCTCAATTGACGAAACCATGGTGCCTTATTACGGAAGGCACAGCACCAAGCAGCACATACGTGGTAAGCCAATCAGATTTGGATATAAGTTTTGGTCGGCTGCAACTCGCAACGGATACCTTACAACATTTGAACCGTACCAAGGAGCTAAAGGCGGATTTACATTTTGCACTTTTAGTGTACATCACGGATGATTCATCCGTAGTGAAAAGTGTAAGTTGCAAATTCATCTGCATTTCATCCAAAATGAACATCGAAAGTGACAGTGAACAAAGTAGAACCAATGCCTACTTTGGATGAATCGAATGGATGATTCATCCGCGTTGACAAGTCTAAACATGCTAGTGAAAAGTTGCAGACGGTTTAAAAACTGTGTACTATCATTTTAATTGTAATTAAAATCTAGGCAATTATGGCTTTTCATTGGAAAGACAATCAGACTAGTCTGTTTTTGGAAGTTTATAAAAATTACGAGTGCTTGTGGAACAACAAAGTCCAAGATTATCAGAAAGTAAATATCCGTGAAAATGCATACCGGTCTTTACTAAACGAGTTGAACTTTCCTGGCTTAACAGTAGCTGATATAAAAGCCAAAATTAAAACAATTCGTACCCGATACTGTTCAGAGCTGGCCAAAATAAGAAAATCTGAACACACTGGTGCAGGAAAAGACGATTTGTATGTGCCTCGTTTATTTTGGTTCAAAGAAGCAGACTCGTTTTTGAGGCCGGTTTGTACTCCAAGAGATAGTTCATCAAATTTGAAGGTAAGCAAAAAAATCGTTTAAAAAATGTATTGTTTCTTGAAAACAGTATTTATTTATAAAGAATGTGTTAGTAAATCCTCCACTACATTATTGCTGTCTCATATATACCACTATGTATACATATAAGACTACTAATATATTTAATTAAATCATGTTCCATTGCCAAGGTACACTTTCGGTTGTAACAAACTGATTGGCATAAAAATCACGCACTGCAGAAGCATCTTTCTTGTAATTATTACTGCATAATGGTTTCGCAACATCGGTAATTCCATCAGTTCTCATTCGTCTCCATGTCCCTGGTATAACTGTTCCCTGTTTCCAGTCTTCAGAGTCCAATAACTCGTTTTCTAGAAAAGGTTGATTACGTTCAGAGGTTTTTCTTAGCCAGTTATGCAATGCACAAGTTGTTTTTACAATGTCCTCTACTGTTTTTACATTCAATGGAATTGGCTTTTCAAATATACGAAATCGGGCTACTAATATTCCGAAACTGTTCTCAACAACCCTCCGAGCCCTTGAAAGTCTATAGTTAAAGATTAGTTGAGTTCTATTCAAAGCCGCTGCTCTTGGGTAAGGTTTGAGTATATTAGATCTTAGTGGAAAGGCATCATCTGCCACAAAAAGGCCATTTGCAGGAATGCCCAGCAAGTTTTGTTCTAAAGCTGCATTAAAAGTTGACTTTGAAAATACTGAAGCATCATTTACCCTTCCATTTGTCCCTACATCGATGTAGAGAAACGAATAATTTGCATCAGCAATTGCAAACAATATCATGCTAAAATCCTTTTTATAATTAAAGTAGTGTGATCCACTATGTGGAGGACAACGAATAACTATATGCTTGCCATCCATAGAACCGCAACAGTTAGGAAAATTCCATATTCTGTAGAAGTCTTGCATAATTCTTTTCCATGAATTTGATGTTGCAGGAACCTAAAATAATTACATTTTATAATATACAAATTTTGACAGCATACTAAAAAAATTAAAATATATACCTACAACCACTGCTGTTTTATTTTAGAATTTGAAGGGAAACTCAAATACACTAACAGAAGCTCAACAACTTGATGATGATGAACAAGAAGAAGATGATGTGGAGACCAATGAGACTACAAATGAACAAAATTTGACCGATACCTATGATGATATTCAACAAACCCAAACCGATAATACACAAACAAGCATTTCCTCTACACCTACTTCTGCTAAACGTACAAAGAAAAGGAAGGCTGATAGTAATATAGAAATGGTTCAAGGAGCCATACAAAAACTTCAAAAACTGTCAGATACTAACAGAAAACCGCAGAACATGCATGAATTTGATGCCTTTTGCAACAGTCTAGCCATACAGCTTAAAAAAATGCCACTTGAACGTGCACTTGTCTGTCAAGAAAAACTGCAAGCAGTTATGACGCAAGAAAGATTATCGCAAATTTTACGAAGTGATACGTCTCGCCATACTACATCCCCTTCCACGGCGTATGCATCGCCCACGCCATCACCTGGAAGTGTTCCTGAACATTCTTCTCAAATAGTATATACTTTGGATAACTATGACTCTGAAAATTACAATTCTGCATACCAAGAGCAGGGTGATGTACTAACTCAAGCAATCTACAGTATTAGTGACTTGTAAGTCAAAATTCAGTTACATAGAAGTAGTTATAGTCTACTGTAATAATATAGTTATTGATTCTAATTATTTTGTACTTCCTTTTGAATGTATTATTATCTATCTTACCTGAATAAACTCTTGTAGTGCTTCCTAGATTGCCTTGCAAACTTGAGGTATCATTAACGATATGCTACATGATGGTACTCTGTACAGGGCACCAAGCATACTAAAGCATGTACCTGTACCAAGATAATGAAGTGTTATTTGCAGCTTTAATTTTGCCGGCAACGCTGGTCTCAAGAAAGTATCAGCCTTTTGTATTGTAGGACTAATCCTCTGCAAGAGAAAGTCAAACTGAAGCTCACTCATTCGTAATTGTTTTCGGTAGGCTTCAGGGTCTTCTCCTGCTAGTTCCATCAATAATTGAGAGGATGCTCCAAGAAGTTCTCGTCGCTTAATCCAGGGCCTCACCCACCAACGACGCTGACGTTTTCTTTTTGGTTCTGCTATTTTACGACATTCTTCAATGAGTATTGCACTTATTAATTCAATTCCGACGCTAATCAATTCAGTTGCCGCCATTATGTAAACGGATGAAGTGAGTTAAAATATGATAAAAGTGTATATTGCTCTGCACTTCACTTTTCACTTCACTGCGGATGAATCATCCGTGATGTACACTAAAAGTGCAAAATGTAAATCCGCATTAAGTCAGCCTAGCTTCCAAAGCAGGAAGAGTACGGACTAGGAGCGTCAGTAATTCTTGAATTGGCATCACGTTTACCAAATAATTTGGGGCCTTACAATTACTATTTTGATAATTATTTTACAAGTTTACTGTAATGGCGGAACATAACCATGGTGCAACAGGAACAATTAGAGACAAACGTTTGGCTAAATGCCCAGTAACGCCAAGCACGATTTTGAAAAAAGAAAAACGCGGCATCTTTTCCTACACGGCAGAAAAAAAAACATTCTGGTTGTTAGATGGCACGATAATAGCATTGTTACATTCGCTACTAATTGCCATAGCGTAGTCCCTGTGCAAAACGTTGATAGAGTTGGTTTTGTCAATGGGAAAAGAGCCAAAATTCAAGTTGACTGTCCCTCAGTTGTTCAAAAGTACAATAAGTACATGGGGGGCGTCGATCGTTTTGACGGAAATGTACATTCCATGAGAGTGGGCCTAAGTGGAAAAAAATGGTGGTTCCCTCTGTTTGCCTTTGGAATTGATGCTGCCTGCCAAAATGCATGGCTTGTTGCAAAACTAAAGCACGACAACACGCTTACTTACTGCCAGTTTCGTAGAAATATAGTCCAAGTTTATCTTTCAAAACACGGCACAAAACCGCAAAAAAACAAAGCTGCGGAGCTCCTCTGGACAAGAGAGTTCTTCCGGAAGTTAGGCTTAGTGGAGGACCAGACCATACACAAGATGCATGCAGTCAACGAAGATGCGGCTACTGTCACAAACGAACACGTCTAATGTGTAAAGAATGACAAGTGGGACTACATATTCACTGTTGGTACCAATTTCATACAAAATAAACAATATTTATTAATATTTACTACTGTATTTTATTTAGGTGTATTTTCAATAAAGTTGGTTTGTATGCCCGGTGTCACTTATAGGTGACACATCTTTTTCAAAAATTTGACTTTTTTTCGAGAATTTTTCGTATTCTCCTTTAATGTGACCCTCAAATAACCTAGATTTTAATAAATCAAATGAATGCATTTTCAAGTAACCGTATGGGAATTGAAGGGCTAGACTAAGAAAGAGATTTGTCTAATAAACGGTTTAGTTCATTAGGTCAAGAAGTGTCAGTAGTATTGCGACATGCTAAAAGTATAAATTCGAAGACTTCGTGTGCGTTTGCTAAGGAAGAGAGACTTCAAAAACAAACACAAGATCAAGAAAACACGTTGCGATGGGTTGATCAAATAATGACTGTCAAAAATAACGCAGTGCGTAAAGGATTTAACACAGTAATGAATAGTGAATTAATAGATTTTATTTACTCCAGTGGGATAAGTAACGCATTACGTCACTCATTTGACACTATTTCAGTTAGGTAATGAAGCTCATTACACCACTCAGTTATGTAATGGTTTCATTACGCAACTGAGTTGTGTAATGACTTCATTACGTAACTGAAATAGTGTCAAATGAATGACATAATGACATTTGCCTACTAAAATATTTTTGAAAATGACAGATCTGACATTTCTCTTCATGCACTTTTCTCAATTTTAGGCAGTCGTAGATAAAATTTTGTACAATACATGTGTGATAATGCATCATTAATATACTTGTGTGCTTACACACACGTATATTAATGATGCTGTTATCCCACTTGTATAGTAAATAACTATTATAAAACATATATGCACAGATAAAAGCGCACATTCATTGGGTAAAACAATAGCAACACATACAACAACAAAAGTAGCAGATAGAGCATTACAAGGAGCATTGTATATATCTGACAAAAAACTATGGATTGATGACCCATTTCAACAACAATATATAGATATATATTTCAATTATTGCCAATCAATAGTTACATATAAATTACAATTATGGGACCAATATACAGATACGTCTATGCGAGAAAGTATGTTAACTAAATTACAAAAAGAAATCGACGCAATTGGTAAGGACATGTTCAACATGTTTATCGAGCCTAATAGATATATAAAATTTATGAATTTCTAAGGTAGATAAGCAATTACTGGATCTAGGAGGAGTGTGCAAATTTAAACAGGAATGTTTGAATTAAAACCCCATCTGAAGACAATTCTAAAAATTAAATTATTTAAAGGTTAGCCGTGACTCTTGTTAACATATGTATGGCAATTGTTTCGATATATTATTTTGACAGTTACAATTACAATGTCTGAAAGTTCTGTTTATTGTAGCATGGAACAGCGTATAATAATCAAATTTCTTACGAATGAAAGTGTAAATTCGACTGAAATTCTTACGAGATTGCGAGCACAATGGCGATCAATGTCTTTCAAAAAGTCGAGTATTTGAGTGGTGAAAATCCTTTAGAGACGGGAGAACGCATGTAGCAAATGAGCTGCGACTTCGACTAATTGTAAAAATGAAGAAAAAATTAATGCCCTTATTCAGAAAGACAGATGGGTAACAGTTCGTCAAATTTCTCAAAATTTACAAATTAGTGTCGGAAGTGTTGAAGAGATCATAAAAAACAAGCCTAAGTATCGTAAGGTGAGTGCCAGGTGGATTCCGCGCTTGTTGACTGAAGGACACAAGTTGAATCATCCTCATACTGCTGCAAGAACAATTGAAACCAGTGACCAGAGTTAGAGAAAGCAATCATGAGAAGCCCCAGTCGATCGGCACGTAGACATGCACGCGAGTTACAGATAAATCGTGAATCTGTGAGAAAAATGTTACGTTTTGATTTAAAATTTCTTCCATACAAACTGCCAATAGTGCAGCGGCTCAACGTGAGGGACTACCCAGAACGACGGGACTTCGCTGCGTGTATGCAAGCGGTGTTTGAAGAAGATCCAAATGCAGTAGTGATAATGAGTGATGAAGCTCATTTTAACTTGGATGGCTCGATAAATAAGCAAAACTTTCGCTATTGGGCCCGTGAAAATCCTTGCAACATCCATCAACAACCTCTCCACTCTGAGCGCGTGACAGTTTGGTGTGCAGTTGCCCATTTTGGTGTAATCGGGCCGTATTTTTTTGAGAACAACGTTACGGTGACAGTTAACTCGAATCGTTACATTCACATGTTGAATACGTTTTTTCTACCAGAATTTCAGAGACAACGAATACACATAAGAAATTTTTATTTTCAACAAGCCGGTACCACAGCGCACACTGCCAACGCATCGATGGAAGTTGTCAGAAACATGTTCCCTGGACACCTCATTTCGCGTTTCGGTGAAGTGCCCTGGCCCCAGGGGCGTCATTTCAGATTTTGATTGGGGGGGGGCAAGCACAGAGAGCAATAGTTTTGTCAAGGTTTTTATTAAAAAAAAGGAAAAACATAAAAATAAAACATTATACGAGCCCTAACCACTATATATTCGGCCATTCCAATAATTTTATTTCCTTCACGTAAAAACAGAGTTTTATGATTGAACAAAAAACAATTAAGGTAAGTACAACATTTTCTTTTCACTAAAACATGATAAGAGATCTTCGAAATCCTTAATCCTTAATCTACGAATGCGGTGCCTTAATTGTTCTACGTCCACTCATAAAATCCTGTTTTACGTTAGTAGAGTAGAATTATTGAAATGGCCGAATATAAGCCGTTCACGACCTTTTTGGGACAGAGTTGGCTATGATTTTTTCTTTTCATGTTGGACTACCTGATTCGATGATGTAGCGGATGCAACTTTTTTTTTCTGTCAGTGTCGGTTCGACATTTTCTTGCCACCACATTGCCAGATTTATTATTTTAATATACGTAAGAAAATAAATAATTTATCAAATGTATAAAAATAATTTTAATTTCCGTCAAAGGAAAAGTCAAAATGCCTAAAATAATTTTGTTACAACAAAAAATTTCCATTAAACGATGCTACTTCCAATTTAAAAACGACAGACCAAATTTAAAAGAACGTGAGTCGATGTGGAGACTAGAGAATGTCCGGCAACAATGTACCTATTCAGAAAATATAACCTTAGACTCAAAACAACCTAACCTAACAAAAAAAGTGTCAATTTCGATGAGGGAGTTTAGTTGCAACAGAGGTTCTGCCAACAAAATTACTAGATGGTCATAGGCTCACCTGACCCAAAAAGATCGTGAACGGCTTATATATAGTGGTTAGGCCTCGTATACCTAAGTAATAAATAATGTATCTCTTTAATTAAGTACTATTTTATTTTTAGTTCATTAAGTTTACCTAATCATCGCCTAACATAATCTAAATTCTGAAGAAACAATAATATAATTTCATATAAGAAAATGACACAGCTGAAGCCGACTGAGACACTGTGCATGCGACGTTGCCGAACTTAATGTCCGTCCTTGCACGTACGTTTGGAACAGAAACAAACGGTGTTTCTCTCTCACTCATTCGGGCTTTCACCCGAATTGTAATTCAGCCAGTCAGTCAGTCCAGTGCAGTTGTTGTGCTTCCGAAGCTCCCCGAAGCTAAGCTTCGGTATGCTTTAGTTATCTTTATTTTAATTACGAACACCGATAAGAGATTCGTACGGACCCGTGGGATTGATTGTGATGCAAATTCCATGAGATACAAAATAAAAACGTGTTAAAAATGAAAAGAACTCAAAGAAATATCAGTGACTTTTTTAGTAAAAAGAATAAAGTGGAAGTGGATTTGACTGATAGTGACCGATCTGCTCCTCATTCGTCTGAGCCTTCACCATTAACTTCAGTGTCTACTCAAGCATCCGCCAATGATACTTTGAAAGTGCAACCGTCTTCTCAGCCTACGGCAACTACTAAGAATGTTAAAGGTAGCACAACAGCTCAGGCATCTTCCCTGACTGCTGCAACAGCGACACCTGGAATATCCCACCTAGCTACTACGTTAACTCCGTCTTTCTCTCAAACCTCATCAGTGTACGTCACTTAGCAGTAACCCACTAGAATGTCCCGTCCAGCCGAACATAGATTTCCCAAAGACCAATGGAAGGAGGTTCACAGCTCGTTACTATGACATCCATGAATGGATAGAATACTCCACAACAGAAGACGCTGTGTATTGTTTCCCATGCCGACACTTCAACGCACAGTCTTCTGTTCGTCCGGGTGAAACAGCTGGCAGTCGCACCTTTATAGACAAGGGCTTCAGAAAGTGGAAAGATGCTTCTGCTCTTTTAAAGCAGCATGGACTTGGAGAAAGACACAAAGCGTCAATGACATCATGGGCTGAATTTAAAAATCGTAGCTCCCAACAGAAATCAGTATTATCTCTACTGGACTCGCAACGATCAGGAAATATAGGGGAAAATCGAAAGCACATTAAGGTTCTACTGAAAGCGACTGGTTTTCTCGGTAGACAAGGCTTAGCTTTTAGAGGGCACGACGATTCAGAAAATTCTCAAAACAGAGGCAACTTTCTCGAGCTGTTAGACACCATGACTGATGATGATCCTGATATTAAACATAAATTAAGCCGTCGATATGGCCATTACTGCTCACCGGAATATCAAAATGATTTAATCGATGTCTATTCTTCAAGACTGCTGAAAAACATTATCACCAAAGCTAATCAAGCCAAATACTTCGCTATAATGGCTGATGAAACCAAAGATATATCAAAATCGGAAAAGCTTGCAATTTTAATCCGTTATGTTGATGCTGAAGAAACAAAAATAAATGAATGTGCAATCGGGCTGCACCATCTAAAAGACTGTAGTGCCGAAAGTATTGCCAACGCCATACAATCGATGTCAACGGATCAGGGACTAGACATAAAACACTGCGTTGGTCAGTGCTACGACGGAGCGAATGTCATGAGAGGATGGGTCAGCGGATCCAGGCGAGAATTAAAGATTTAGCCCCTCATGCTACGTACTTCCACTGTCATGCTCACCGACTTAATCTTGTTTTGGTGCATGTGTTGGGTAACAGCGACGAAGTTCAAGACTTTTTTTCTACAGTTCAAACTCTCTATCAATTCATTTCCAACAGTGCTACTCGTCATGAGCTTTTTGTAAAAATACAACAGAGAATAAATAAACCAGTACTGAATTTGGAAAGGACGGTCCCTACAAGATGGTTCTACTGGTTTAATGCAGTTATTAAAGTTCGAAAGACATACCAGGCCATTTTGGCTGTTCTAGATGAAGGAAAAATGGAAAGGGCAGAGAGTATAGGAATAAAAGCGCAAATAATGCAGGAAAAGTTCATATTTCTGCTTTGTGCTATGGAGAAGATACTAGCCATTACTTATTGCCTATCGCAGCAGCTACAAGCTGAAGAACTTGATTTAGCAGCCGCCGTGCATCTAATTAAAAGTACGGAAGAAGAACTTAAAAAATCCAGAACGGACGACACATACCTAGAGGTTTTAGAGAAAGCTAAATCTTTGGCAAACAGTAGTGGTGTTGTATGGGGCGAACAAAAAAGATCGAAGACTGCTCCTCATAGGCTCGCTGATAGCGTGATAATGTCGACAACAGGTAATAAAAATACTGAAACTAATGCCATATACTTCGAAGTTGTCGACAGCATTCTCGTGGAATACAATCGCCGATTCTCCGAAAATGAAGCCCTGTTCTCAGCAACGGATGGCTTTAAGAAAGAACATCCAGCCTTCATGGCGGAAGAGAAATTAAAGCCATTAATAGAAAACTACGAAAATTTTCTAAATGTAGAACTTCTACAACTGCAACTGCCCCTAGCTAGGAACCATTTACAAACCTGCGATGGAGACTCCGTTTTGTCACTACTCGAATCTCTCCGAGTTCTTCCAGTGGCATACTCAGAAGTGATAAAACTGCTGAAAATTTTTGCTACACTGCCTATCACAGCTGGAAGTGAAAGATTTTTCTCTGTGCTGAAAAGAGTAAAAGGGTACCTGCGAAGTGCTACTGGTGATGAAAGATTGTCCTCACTTATGTTGATGGCGATTGACAGAGAAGAAATGAAAAAAATACCACTAGACCAATTGGTGGATGATTTTGCGGCGAGGAAACCACGACGATACCCTTTGCTACACTAATGTGACATTGAAATGCACCGTAGTTATTTTGTTTTTTTAGTAGATATTATAAGGTTTATGTTCCTAATTTTCACCAATAAATCCTATGTAATAAAATTAGATGCATTTTTTTCTTCCAACCCTACTTACCACAAAATTCTTTTAAAAATAACTTCCTACTGCTGTTTGGGTGGACTTATAATTGCTTATAACTAGTTTATATGTTGATCAATACAACAGAATAGCAAGCGATCAATTTAATGAACTTGTAAAACGTAGGTAAAAAGATCAGGTTTTTTTGTAAATTTCAAAATTATAGGGGGGGGCAACTGCCCCCCTCTGCCCCTATCAAATGACGCCCCTGCCTGGCCCCCAAGATCTCCGGACTTGTGCTCCTGTGATTTTTCTCTGTGGGGGTACTTAAAAGAACGTGTTTATGTTCACAAACCCCGAAATTCATTGGAGTTGAAAAATTCCATTACAGAAGAGGTACAGTTGATTCGCCCACAGCTTTTGGCCAGAGTTATGGATAGCTTTAGGCACACACTTGCAGTGTGCATCCAAGAGGACGGCCGCCACTTAAGTGACATAATTTTCATAAATAACTATGTCACATGAAATGGTAGATTGTAATCTTTCATTTTGTACAATAAAATAAATGTTCTCGTCAAAAACAACTGAGACACTTTCCTTTGAAAAACGTCCTTTTCGTATATGTCACCCTGTATTATTTGATCAGTTTGATGAGCAAGTGTCGTACTTTCTAGAATTTCTGTTCAAAGCAAATGAAAAGTTATCAGGTCCAATCCACCCAAATGTGAAATACTATCGTCTACGAAAAAGTCGCAAAGGAAATAATTTGGCTAAATACTATAAATCAAGTAACCCCCAAAGAACAGATGCAAAAGCAAGGAGTCGACGAAATGCAACATATTCATTCGAGCTTGCGCAATATCACTACTACAACCAGCGGAAGAGAGTGGTAAGAAGTGTTATGAACAACGGTAACTTAAGACAATGTCAAATTGACATAAAGAACATGGAATCACATTTCAAAGAAATATTTGAATGCGTGAATGATATAACACTGGATTCATATAATAAGAATGAATTACATGATGACGTTTGGTTTTCAGTTCAAGAGTTAGAACAACAAATAAAGTTAATTAATTTTGATACATCAGCAGGACCAGACAGAGTTTTGGCTAGAACAGTTAAAAAACTGAGAATATCGCAAACAATTACTTCAATAGCGAATATTATGATGCGTACTTCTTTTGTCTCATCCAAACTTAACTTCGTGGAAGAAATGAATAAATGCAGTCACTTAAAATTGAAGACACTTCATCGAAAGAAATGCGTGTGATACTTCAACAAAAAGCTTTTGATAACTGTTGTTCCAAATTGTTCCAAGGGTGTCATTCATTTTCAGACACATACCAAATCTGATAGATTTTTATTCAATAAACTACCACTTTCGTCCTCGGAATGGGTATCTGCTATAAAGCTGAACATAAATTATGCCAATCTAAACGGTGTACCTGGTTCGAAGAATAACTCCATCTTCTGTCGCAAGTGCAACAGAGATAAAGAAACGCCTGCGCATGTCACTGGTAGTTGCCCTTCGAATAATGTACAGATCGTTAGCAGACATCACAATATTAAGCATAAAATTACAGAACTTCTTCGTAAGAAAAACTATAATTGTTTTGAAGAAGTACCTGCAGTCGACAACAATGGTCAGCATCGCTTCAGTGATATCATAGCCTTTGACAATCACAAATTAAAGGCTTACATTATTGATCCAACTATAAGATTCGAAACATACGACAAAGATCAAGATTTAAAAATTCATCAAGAAAAATGTCAAATTTATGAAAAATGCCTACCATTTTATAAAGAAAAATATGCAGAAACATTTGGTGATCGTGAATGGTCAGTGATTGGTCTATGGTTTGGTGCTCGTGGTACGATAGGTGCGAATACAATAAAAATTTTCGATGATTTTAAATTAGATTCAAATATTTTAGTGGAATTAGCTGAGCAAGTTTTAATTGACACTATTAATATACTATAAGTCTCATATTAATACCTCTATTTCTAAATTCATGTCATTTGACTGATTAACTGATTAGTACGCTGTGTATTTATGCAACCTGTGTTGGGCAGGCAGCTCACTTTAGTAACAAAGTTTTTCTTCTTCTTCTTCTTTTAGATAGGTGAAAGGATAAATTTCTTCAATAATTTAAATTACCTGTTTTAAATTCATCTTAAATACACGAGAAAAAAAAGACCCCACTCAAATCATACAAACACAAAATAATTCAATTTTAAAAAGCTCTTAACAATTATATTGAAAACCAGGAATATAAACAACTAATATCACACAACGGAACACCACCATTAATATACGGGTTACCAAAATTACATAAACCAAACATCCCACTAAGACCCATAGTAGCGTCTTACATGAGCCCTACATATAAACTGGCTAAATTTTTAGGAAAAATATTATCTAACTTAACCAAAAAAAAATGTTTTAAGTATCAAAGATTCATGGTCTTTTTAAAAAATAATTGACATTCAAAAATTACCAAAAAATTATGAATTATTACCTTTGGACGTTGTATCATTATACACCAACATCCCCATAAATCTTGCATTACAAACAGTAGAAAACAATTGACAAAAAATTTATGATTTCACACAAATTCCAAGACAAGGGTTTAACATTTGTTTGAACCCTTTCGAGACTCTTGGTACACATATGTACCAGTAGATGTTTCTGAAAGCCTGACTTCAGTATTTTAAATATAATTTGGTTTAGAAATGCACCAGTTAGTTCTACAGCTATTCAAAAGTGACGTCCTGCTACTTCCATCTATGACACATAACGAAAATTAAAGTAATTTGTCAAATTATGTGACAGAAGCAGGCGAAAACAAGATAGTTGGCTGTTTATTTTATTATTTTGCTAGTCAAAGTCAATATTTTAGTAAAACTAGTGCTGTGCTAATACGTGGTTACATTCAGTTCCTTGAATAAAAAGGTAAGTTCAAATATTAACCGTTTCTAGTTGATTTTAGTCACATTGTTTACTTGTGGTACACATTTGTACCGGCAGTCTTTATAGCTGGTATATTTATTTACAAGCAGTACTGTATACATACGACTTTACTTGAATGCAGTATACCGTTTTTTATAGATGGCAAAGAGATACTTAACAGAAAAATAATTGGAGGACTTGGCAAACCAAGATATATGTCAACAAGAGGATGAAGATTTTGAAGACTGTTATAGGCCTTCTGAATCGGACGGTGAGTCAGATATTTATCTTTCTGGCTCAGATCTTTGTACAGAATCTGAATCAGATGACGAAATAAAAAAATAATAACAAAAACATATCAGTTGATTGTGATACAGCAGTCAATTCTACTGATTCCGATGTGCAACCTATAACTCAGTCAAATAACAATGTTTTGTCAAGTATGTGGAAGCCCTACCCTGTATTTGTTGTATACAGCTGACATACCAAAATCCAGTACAACCACACTTGCCACATACGCAGATGACACCGCTGTGCTAGCTACTCACCCTAATCCTGAAGCTGCCACAAGAAGCTTGCAACATTACCTTGATAACATACAACTTTGGTTAAATAAATGGAAACTGAAAGCCAATGAGGATAAATCAGTTCAAGTAACTTTCACTACGAGAAAAGGTAATTGCCCGCCTGTAACACTAAATGGAAAAGAATTAAACCATGCAGACGATACAAAATATCTTGGCTTACACCTCGACCGACGTATGACCTGGAAGAAACATCTATTTACTAAACGAAAACAGCTTGGATTAAAACTCAGACAAATGTACTGGATGATAGGAAAACAATCACAATTAACGCTAGAGAACAAAGTACTACTATACAAGGCTATTTTCAAACCAATATGGGCTTATGGCATTCAATTATGGGAACTGCTAGCCACAGCAACATAGAAATCATCCAACGCTTTCAAACAAACTACTCCGTGTATTAGTCAATGCGCCGTGGTATGTTCCTAACACCCGAATACATAGTGACTTATGTGTATCCACAGTTAAAGAAGAAATTTAAAAATACAGTGTTAAATACAGTGACCGAGTGGTAGTTCACCAAAATGTGCTTGTTGATAAACTTATGGACAGAACAGACGAAATTAGACGTTTAAAACGATTCAAACCTTCGGACTTACCCATCAGATTTAATTAGGTCACTCTAGATATCTTAGTATGATTATAAGCCATAAGTAGTAAGCTCAAATAATAAGGAGAACATTCATAGGAATGTTTTCCACATGTCAATGTATATGTATTACATTTATATCTAACGAAGCACTTATTGTCCTATCTTTGGACAGATTGTACGGCTATATTTTTTGAACATTAAAAAAAAAAAAAAAAAAAAAAGTATGTGGAAGGCAGACATTATTTTTTTACGTATGAAACAAATTTCTGCGAGTCGTCAATGAAATTTATCGTCGCATATACAGAAAAACTTATCTCCATTAGAATACTTCAAAAAAATGTTTCTAAATTCATTGTGTTGTTACATTGCGCAATGTACGAACGAGCGCCTCCGTATTTATGCAACCAAAGAAAACAAACACTGCCGTATAAAAGAAACTGATCGAGGTGAAATTGAAATTATGTTCATAATGTGTTACAATCATGTTCCTCACCTAAGTCAATACTGGTCGATTCATCTATCACTTGGCAATGAAGCCATAAAAAATGCGATATCGTGTGACCGATTCAAGATTATTTCGTCAAAAATGTATTTCGCGCCTCCTGACAAACCACAGGATTGTTCCAAAACATACTACGTTGATGATTTTGTCAAATGATTGAAAGGCACGTTTAGAAAACATCGAGACGACAGTGTATATCAGAGCATCGTTGAATCGATGACCAAATTCAAAGATCGGTCATCGTTTAAACAATATATGCCGAAAAAGCCTGTCAAAAGAGGCATCAAATTGTGGCTTCGAAGTGAAGCGTTGTCGGATTACACATAAGACTTCAATATTTATAGTGGACGTGAAACTGAGACACAGGAGAAAACTCTTGGCGAACGTGTAGTCAATAAATTGGCAAACACTATTACCGATAAAGACGTCGTACTTTGTTTCGCTAGATTTTTTAGCAGTCTAAGGGCCGGTTGCAGAAAGCAACGTTAAGGGCCGGTTGCAGAAAGCAATGTTAAGTCTGGTGTTAGCTAACATCGCGTCAAAGTGAACAAAATCGCATCAAATTTTGTTTACTAATGTATTAGTTACCATAAGCATTTGAGATTTGATTCGTTTTTGTTCACTTTGACGTCGCGTTAGCTAACCCCAGACTTAACATTGCTTTCTGCAACCGGCCCTAAGTCTGGCGTTAGCTAACACGACGTCAAAGTGAACAAAAACGAATCAAATCTCAAATCTTTATGGTAACTAATACATTAGTAAACAAAATTTGATGCGATTTTGTTCACTTTGACGCGATGTTAGCTAACACGAGACTTAACATTGCTTTCTGCAACCGGCCCTAAATCTTATGGAATCAATAGGAATTGCAGCGTTAGAAACCTGCATTTCGAATAGAAAGAACCTACCCAGAATTGAGACCAAGCTAGAACGAGGTGAGTGCGAGTTCAAGTGCACGGACACCGGAATATTGTTTGTCAAGTGGAAGGACACCAATGATATTCTGCTATTGAGCAATTGTCATGATAATGCTATGACAAAAGTAAACAGAACTTTGAAAGATGGGTCAAAACAGGAAGTTGATTGCTCAGAAATGGTCTCCTTTTACAGGAAAATTATGGGGGGAGTTGATAGAGCCGACCAAATGATGAGTCTCTACGAATTAGACAGAAAGTCAAGAAAATGGTGGAAGAAGGTGTTTCACAGACTAACAATGATGGCGGCTGTAAACGCGTGGGTCTTATATAAAGAATCGAATATGAAAAAAATCTCGTTTTTAGAATTTCTTGTTCCATTGGCTGAAGATCTTATAGCTGAAGGCAGACAAATCGCAAAAGTAATAAGGCAAACTAAAGTTGGCAGACTATCGAGCAAAATGAGAGCATTGGGCAACGTCTCTCCACTTGTCAGTACAAGGTGATACGAGAAGACGTTGTAGCAGCTGTTCAATGAACAAAAAACAAACACGCACAAAAACAATGTGTGAATTACGTAACATTCCCTTGTGCAAAGACTGTTTTGCTTTGTACCATAAATAATTTCTTCTGCGTAATCACATCCATAATAATATTAGCTTGTAAGTACTATGTAGTTTAGTGTTTTATATACAGAAAAATATTTTTTTTATAATACAAGTTATGTTCTTTTTAAATACAAATATAAAAAATGCTGCGTTGTGTTGTGTATAGTACATCAGGACGGCTGTTAACTATGTGTACCACATAGTGGGACTGATGGTGCATACAGGTACCGGCCCCTAAATAAAAAAAACCCAGAATTTTCGATTTTTTTTTCATAATATATATACGGTAACCCTTGTGAGAAAATAAACATATTTTTTTTATTAAATTTGCAGAAAAAAAATCCGTCTCGAAAAGGTTAAATAACACATATTTCTCTTACAACAATCAATTATGTAGTCAAAAATATGAAGTACCCATGGGTTCACCAATATCGAGTGTCATTGCCGAATTAGTACTAATGGATATTGAAACCAAATTAGTTAAAAACAACAAACATATTTGCTTTTACCAAAGATACGTCGACGATATAATAATGGAAGCTCATAAACAAAAAATAGAATCAATTTATCAAATTTTCAATAATGTTCATCATAGATTAAAATTTGCCATAGAAAAAGAAAACAAAAACATAAATACATTTTCTAGACCTTTCACTAACCAGAGAAAATACTGGCAAAATAAGTAGGAATTGGTACAGAAAATCAATAAAATCAGACAGATACTTGAATTACTTCTCGAACACAACATTCAAATATAAAAAAGTGTAATATCAGGACTAGTAGATCGTGCCATTTTTTTTATCAGACAAAAACATCACAAAAACAATTTAGCTATCATAAACAGCATATATACCGGGTGTCCATTCTCAAAGTCGAACATAGGGAATTAACATTAGTGCATTCACTCGTCCTTCATTGAAATAGTTCGTTTTTCTGTAGATAATTTTAACAGACGTTGATAGAAAATACCTGATTTACGCCAACTAATTACCAATTTTTTTGACAAAAGCTATCGAACTTGAGAAGCAAGGCATGGCATATTTAAAAATTCTCAAATTTTAAATTAATATTTTAAAATAAAAATCGCATCTTGAATATTATTATTGGTATCATTTGATGCGCAATAATTTTGTCTTTCCATTGATACAATTACCTTCCCTGTAAGTTAAATTGGTGAGCAGGAATCGGCAAAAACGTTCAATACAATGTTAATCGCCTATGTTCGACTTTGAGAACGGACACCCGGTATATACGTATATAAGCGGTTTTGAGTACAGCTAGTTTAGCCATCTGACGCATCCCAATTTCCATGCAGTTCTATTTCTGAACCCGTCTTCTTCTAGTCCTCTTTCATAACCAACATACTTTTACAAAAGAATTACCCTTTAGAATTCATCAATAAAAATATAAAGAGAAGAATAAAAAGTCTACAGTTACAAAACAATATTAATAATTCAGTAAATCTACAACCAAATTTTCTAAATGAAGAATTCAACAATCAAAATTATACAACTATCCCATATATCCCCGTCTTATCTGAAAAAATAGAAAAGGAATTAAAAAAAAACATTTTTACTGCTTTTCAAAACCATAATACATGACAAAATATATTTTATAAGAACTGAAAACAAAACTGATAAAAAATTAAAATCACACATTATTTACGAAGTACAATGTAACAATTGTGACGCAACTTATATGGGACAAACAAAACAATATTTACAGAGACGAATTGCCCAACACAATCAGTTAAAAAAACTAATTAATCCACAAAAAGCTAATACCGCTCTCTTAGACCATGCAATTGAGCACTTACATAGTTTTGATTTAAACGATCCTAAAGTATTACACAATGAAACACATTTAAAAAACGTCTATTATTAGAATGCATTGAACTTAAAAAATCACCAAAAGCAATAAATTATAATACAGACACAGAAACATTAAACAAAACTTACGACAATATTATTAAAAACAAGTAAATTATTATTAACTAAATAAAATTAAATTGCAAAAATTAAAATTAGGAAAAAAAACATTCTTGGAATAACAATTAGCTCAAACAAAAAATTTTAGATGTTACGAAAAACAATATAAACTTCCATCATTAACCACAAGATGGCACTGCAGTCTCAAGGTCACATTTCCAACTAAAATTAAAATGTGCTCGCACATAAAAATTAATGAAAAATTTTATCGTACACGTAAGTAACTAATAATTAACCCTGCCTGGGTGTGGTGGGGTATCATATACCCCACGCTTCTAAAATAGCAGTAATTTTGCAGTAAACGTTGTAGTAGCGCCCTCTACACATTAGTAGCTGTAGTTATATAATATCATAATTTCATTCTAGCGCAAAAATTCTGTAATTGCAATGTTACCAACCAAGAAAAATTTCAGAAACCTAGCTTTGGGTATGCTATACCCCATGACACCAGTTAGGTAAGTTGTTTGTGCAACAGACAGTTAACCTTGTTTACGTGCTAGAAACGTTTAAAAGAAGAAAGAAAAACATGTGGGGCTACGAAAAAGAGCAGCTGAGACTAGAGGAACTATGGAAAGAGGTTGAAAGTGAAGTTGAAGTAGAATAGCCAGTTTGTGACAGTGAAAGCGAGAATGTATCAGACCATCTTACTGAAAGTTCACATGACACGAATACGGATCAAGATTTTGATGAAGTCATGGAAGATTTAGAAGGTATTGAAGATGCCGAAGGTAGTGGAGATATAGGTGAAGTTGTAGAAACGCAGAGACCTTACTGGGGTAAAGACCAGCGCACAAAATGGTTGAAAACATGTGGGAACACTGCTATTCGCACTAGAGCAGACAATATTATTAGTTTTTGCCTGGTGTAAAGCAACGCGCCAAAGAGGCTAAAACTACAATTGAGTGTTGGAATCTATAGAACAAGGGATAATAGAGAATATAGTAAAATGCACCAACTACAGGTTACAGAAAGCTGACAGAAAGTAGATTGGGACGCGGTGAAAATCGGAACTAATGTTAGAATCTAGTAATTTTCAAGTTTCGTATTGGTAAAATTTTTACATCTATCATATTGACATTAAATTGTTAACCTTATTTAAGGTAAATGACAATAAATCAGAGGCGTACGCAACATTGCGGTATGGTATATTATCAGTTCTTGAATCTTAATAAGATTGAGGAAATAATGATGTACGTTGAACAACCAGACTCTGCTAAACCTTCTATCCCAGCAACAACAATTTTCACACTATAACACAAAGAATCTGTCATATGACATTAGTCACTGCGCAAACGAAATCCCTCTACCCACCGTTGCTGTTTATTTGTCATTTAAAATATAACCTGACTTTGTATGTTTTTGACAACTTTCCACATATTGCCAATTCATCAAATATGATCACAGCGCCTTTTATGACCTACCTTGACACCCAATCTACTTTCTGTGACCTGTACAAAATTAATGAAGTTAAGGGCCGTTACGACGACAGACACCAGGTGGCCGATTCTCGAACTCAGCGTTACACTAACGTTAGCGTTATCTGATCACGTGATCGCCCGTAACGTGGATTTTAGTAAATGGCTGAATCTCGAGACGCTTACACAGACGTTATGTTGCACGTTAACGTATCACTCGGTCGTTCTTTGGTGAAGTAAACAACGTGAGTGCATTAAGCCCCATATTTTCGTAAGTATTTTCATTTTCGAGCACAAAAATATGGTGTGATACACTCACACGACTTCCTTTTACAGTGATCTTATAATTAGCCAAAAATTTGATTTTAATTTTTTAAGCATTTGTCAAAAATTTGCAAATATTACAAATTCTACAAAAACGGTACAAAATAAAGCGTTAGTTAAAGAGACAAATTTTCTCTAAAATTTCAAGCTGAATTCAGAAATGTAATAATATACCGGGTGTTCTATTTAAAAAAATAAACAGAATAATTGTGACTAAATTGAATATACCACATTGCAGAATACCTTTCAAATATATAATGGAGAACTATATTCCTGCCATTGAAATTTTGGATATAGCAGATGGACTTGCAAACCAACAAGCTCGACGATTTCATGTCCGAGATGATGCATTTGAACTGTCCGATGCTAAATTTATAAAATTATTTCGACTAAATAAACCTCTAACCGAGCAACTTATCACATCGTTAGAAGGTATATTGCCTGGACCTTCCCGTGTATCAGCACTTGATGTGAAAACGAAAGTAAGTTCAAAGAGCCGATATAAAAAATCGTCAGGTAGGTACTTACTTATCTTTTTTTTTATAGGTGCTCACTGCTTTATTATTCTATGCACACGGAAGTTACCAGACGAGTGTAGGTAATGATATTAATATGGCTATCAGCCAAGCCTCTGTGTCAAGATCTGTTAATGAGATAACTGATGCCATTAACGATCACTTATTCCAGCAGTGGATACATTTCCCCTTTAACCCAAGAAGAAATTGTTACTGCAAGACATAGGTAGTAATTATATAAATTACGTAGAGTCGATGTTATTCATTAATCAGTGCACATTTTGTAGGTTTTACAATATCCTAGAATTCCCAGGAGCAGTTGGTGCATTAGATTGCACTCATGTGGCTACAGTGTCCCCCAGAGATAATGACGTAATTTATCCAGACCATGCTTACGTTAACCGAAAAAACTATCATTCCATAAATGTTCAACTAGTAGGTATTGGTTTAACATTTCATTTTGAAAGGCAACATCTTAAAATTGTTTAATAAAAAAATGCCTAATATGGTTTCATTTTGTTCTAGGTATGCGATGCCAATGCAAAAATTATAAATGTAAATAGTAGGTTCCCTGGATCAACTCATGATTCTTATATTTGGAGGCATTCTCAACTGCATGCAGAAGTTATGATGCACGCAATAATATCGGGTTTTTTCTTTTGGGTAAGTCTCCATTATTATCGGTCTCACTGCAAATTCAAATAAATTGCCAAAATCATTACAATTGTACTTATTTATGGTTTTGTAGCGAGACAGAAAATAGTCCATTTTGTTATTTACTTAATTTGTAGCTTCTTTAAATTTTATATTACATCTATTTATTGCAGGTGATTCTGGTTATGGGTTAACACCTTGGGTAATGACACCCATATTAAATGCTGCTCCTGGATCTAGAGAAGAAGCTTATACAACTGCACATCGAAGAGCTCGTTGTGTTCTAGAAAGGTGCAATGGAATTTTTAAAAACAGATTTAGATGTCTGTTAAAACATCGAGTTTTACATTATAAACCAACTGTTGCTTCCAAAATTGTGAATGCTTGTGCAGTGTTACATAAGATGTGCATAGAAAATAACATTGCACCTGTAAATGACGATTTGCCTCCAAATGTTGACTTGGGTTTATACAATAATGATGCTCCACCAAACCGATTCCAACCTCACCGAGCCGATAGACTTCTTCAGGCAGGCCAGTTAATACAAAGAAATATAGTACAAACGCATTTTTAAAAATGAACATGTTTATTAATTAAAAATACATACATATTATTTTTAAGTGAAAAATTCGGTAGGTAAGTAATTTAAAATAAAATGCTACTTCTCCCCAGTTTTCTTTGCTCTGTTGGAAGAATTAAGGATTCCAGCCAAGTTATCCCACAATTCCCTACAATCACTTGCAGTAAAATTATTTGTGAATTTTCCCCTAACCATTTTCTAGTTATTTTTAATGTAATCCACCATAATGTTTTTCTGCTCTTCAGTCACCTTTGGAGCCCTCTTTTTTTGTCACAAATCCCGCTAATTTTCCAACATAAAAACAAAAAGAGGTTACAATAACAAGAAATACCACGTGCTTGCTGCTGCTGCTCTTGCTCGTGACGGATATGTTGACACACTTGTACTCAACGAAAAATGAACTGGGCATGCGATGTATACTATATATTAGGCATGCAATATTTTAAACGTTCACAACGTCCCGCGTAACGTTAAGTGTTCGAGAATGCGCTTTTTCGGCACCTGACGTAAAAATGTGGGTGATAAAATAACACATCGCTAAAGCGTTACGTACCGTGCAGTTCGAGAATCGACGTCCAGTATGCCATAACAGAAACCAATTTTATAGAAATTAAAGCTCTTTTTGGGTTACTGTAAATTGCAGGCATGGAAAAAAAATCTAGAAGAAGCCTAGAAGATATGTGGGCAACGGATAACACATGAACTTCAATATTTAGGAAAACTAAGTCTCTGAAACACTTTCAGTTCTTATTACAGTATATACGTTTTGGTAATTGCCAACACATGAAGAAAGGAAAAAGGTTGACAAGCTAGCCCCAGTTAGAGCTGTATTCGAAAAAGTAGTGGACAATTTTCAGACTGCTTATACACCAGGGATGTAAAGGGTGTCTCAGAATGTTTTTCGTTTTTGTTTTTACCGTTACGCGCCAAACATATGTAGGGGAAAGTACTCTGAGTCGGCATAGTCACTGAAATGGCATAGCGCCTTTAATTTGTGAAAATCGAAACGATATGGCAACACCGGTGTTGCTCAGCGTGAAGAATACGTGTGCCGTGGTACTGACACGATTCTTAGTTCATTTCTGTTGACTAACGAGTTGGTACGTAGATGTTTATAAAAACCGACTGTTTTAAGTTTTGTGTTATAAATCTTATTGTGTTTGTAATTGGACACCGGTACACGATATAAGGTATGTTTTAATTTATTTTGTATCTTTTGAGAATACTGTTGAAACTAATCTTAAGGGTTTATAGTTTGTTTAAAGTTTAAAATTGTTGAGGTTGTGTTTCGTTTTGCACGTGTGTGTGGATGAGATGGCATAGGAGCTGGTTGACTGAGATGGCATACTATGCCATCTCATCCACCACGACTATTTTATATTAGTCTGTTTATATATTTTATTAAAAATTGTATAAACTTCATTTCAGATATGGCTCCATATCTTAGGAAATCTTCAAGGCAGTCGTGGGATGAGAATCAAATGAGGGAGGCCATCGATGCCGTAAAGAGCGGTAAAATGGGTTGGTTATTGGCGTCCAAAACTTTTAAGGTTCCGTTTACTACATTGCGGCGACGTGCTCAAAAGGGGAATACTTCAAAAGGATATCTAGGTGGGTACAAGGCGACGTTTGACGTCAATTTGGAAAAAGAAATAGTAAATCATTTACAAGATTTGGAAATCAGATTCTTCGGGATGACTTCGGTCGATGTTAGAAGGTTAGCGTATCAAATAGCTGTTAAAAAAAAACTTCCTCACAGATTTTCAACTGAAAATGAAATGGCTGGTAGAGGGTGGTTAAAATTATTTAGACTGCGGAATCCAACGATATCTCTACGCATACCTGAAGCTACTTCAGCTGCAAGAGCCCGCGGTTTCAACCGAACTCAAGTTCAAACATATTTCCGTCATTTAACGGAAATAATGGAAAAACATAAGTTTGAGCCATACCAAATTTGGAACGTTGACGAATCAGGGTTTAGCACAGTACCAACGCAACCAACCAAGATTTTCGCAACTAAAGGTCGAAAACAGGTTGGTGTTTTAACAAGTGCTGAGAGAGGCCATCACTACACTTCAGTTTGCTGTGTAAATGCTCTTGGAACATACATTCCGCCCGTTTTTATATTTCCCAGAAAAAATATGAAATTAGACTTAATGGACCATGCTCCAACGGGTTCCGTTTGCCCAGGAAAAGGGTTGGATGAATGGAGAGGTATTTCTTAAATGGTTGCAACATTTTGTTAAACACAGCAACGTTTCACCTCAAAACAAAGTTTTGTTGCTTTTGGATGGTCATTCTAGCCACAAAAACATAGATGTTTTAACATTTTCAAAGCAAAATGGCATCGTAATTTTCTGCTTACCGCCACATTGCACCCACAGGCTTCAGCCGCTAGACGTTAGTTTCTTTGGGCCTTTAAACACATTCTATAATCAAGAATTGAATGTTTGGCTCAAAAGCCACCCTGGTAGAACGGTAACTCACCAACAAGTTACTGGAATTTTCAAGGAAGCATACCTTCGAGCTGCAACGGTTAAAAATGGCCAAAGTGGCTTTGCATCTGCTGGAATATTCCCACTTAATGAAAATATTTTTCCGGACTGGATGTTCGCACCTGCAGATATAACTGATATACCAGAGCCAGTGGTACCAGAAGAACCAAATGGACTTGAAGTAACCGTCCAAGAACAACCTGTTTCTCCATCGTCTAAAGATTCAGTGGTATCTAAAAATCCAAATGGCCTTTCAGTAATCGCCCAAGAACGACCTGGTCCTTCATCTTCTAAAGAACCAGTGGTACCAAAAGAGCCAAATGAACTGTCAGTAACTGTCAAAGATCAACCTGGTCCTTTTTCGTCCAAGGATTTAAGTATATCCGAAATTTCGCCATTGCCAAAGGCAACCGTTACAACCAGATCAAATCGGAAA
This sequence comes from Agriotes lineatus, assembly GCA_940337035.1. NCBI lineage: Eukaryota > Metazoa > Arthropoda > Insecta > Coleoptera > Elateridae > Agriotes > Agriotes lineatus. The sequence goes on from CALNHX010001303.1 coordinate 218,293, forward strand.
AAAGGGAAATTCGGAGTTCTAAATGCTACTCCGGATATTGAAGAACTGAAGTTAGAAGTGGCTAGTAAGAAAGCTCCAGTTTTAAGAACATCTGCTAAGCGCTCGGCCAAAAGAAAAGTTCGAATGCCATCGTCTTCTGGGAGTGAAAAAGAAGAAACAGTTTATTCTGGATCGGAAGATGAAGATCCGGCCTGCATTTATTGCCTTCAACTATACAGTATGTCACGAAGTAAAGAATGGTGGCTACGATGCCAAATGTGCCAAAAATGGTGCCACGCAGACTGTATCGGCCTACCCAGAAGTGCAAAAATTATAGTTTGCGATATTTGCAAATAAAAGATATTAGTTTTAAGTATATGCCATCTCACCCATAGGGGGTGGGTGAGATGGTTTTTGTAATAGTTTACGTTTTATTTTTTTTATGTGTAATATACATCTTTATTCAGTTATTGTGAACATTTTTTGTCAAAAATAAAACATATTGTTTGCACAAATTTTTGTTTTTTGTCATCTATAAAAAATAAAATTTTTATAAATTATTTTCAAAAAGTATGCCATCTCAGAGTACTTTCCCCTAGCAGGGGGAGGGGAGTGGTGTCAAACGCTTGTCGGGCTGGTTTAGTTTCAGTAGGAATGGATCGTTTCACGGGACCGCAGCGCGCATTTTGCGTACGAGCGTTTTACAAAAACAACGATTCTTACACGACGCCTTTACAGGACACATTTTAATTTAACGACCATGAGAAATGTGCCAGATGCGAATTTAATCACTGGGTGCGCAAGTTTGAAGAGACTGGAAACACAATGCCAGATAAATCAACTGGGCGAAAAATGACATCAAGAACGAACATGAATGTCGAGCGCGTTCGCCAGTCTGTTATGGACGATCCACGACAGTCACTACGGTTGCGCGCAGCTTCTCTAAATTTGACTTTTTTGGCTCCAGAAATGCAAAACCAGATTGGCTACAACCGCAACACATTTTTCCAGCAAGACGGAGCCACTTCATACGTTACAAATGACTCGTTAGCTGCTCTTCACGATTTATTCCCTGAAAGAGTAATTAGTCGCCGAGGAGACATCAACTGGCTACCGAGAAGTCCAGATTTAACACCTGCTGACTTTTTCTTATGGGGCTACTTAAAAAGTAAAGTTTTCAACCCATTACCACCCAACGTGAATGTTTTAATCAAAAACGAAAAACATTCTGAGACACCCTTTACCTTACGATCAATGAAAAGCTCGAAAGGTTTTGTGGAAGGTGCTCCTTCCGTCAATACATGCCCAATAAGCCTGCTCGTTACGGCATTAAAATTTTTGCTATGGCGAATTCGAGATGTTATTACACCATAAATATGGAGGTGTACTATGGTACGCAGCATGAAGGCCCATACAAGTTGAGTAATAAAACTGAAGATCTCGTGCTGCGTCTGATTTCACCGATATCTGGCAGCAAAAGGAATATAACTTTCGACAACTGGTTTACCAGCTACCCATTGATGACACGGCTTTTGAATGAACATCAACTAACATCAGTAGGAACTGTTAAGAAGAATAAAAGGGAACTGCCAGGTTCTTTCTTGAAATTAGGAAACCGGGAGCTATGCTCTTCGTTGTTTGGGTTTCAGAAGAACACAACTTTAGTGTCATATTACCCTAAAAAGGGTAAAAACGTTCTGCTTCTGTCGACACTTCATCACGATAGCTCAATCGACGAAGCTACAGGAGAAGCGAAAAAACCTGACATAATTACGTTTTACAACTCCACCAAAGGTGGAGTTCATACTATTGATCAGATATGTGCTGCTTACGATGTTTCTCGCAACAGCAGAAGATAGCCCCTGACAGTTTTGTTGCTTTATTGAATGTTTGCGCGGTCAATGCCCAAGTTATATATAAATTGAATACTCAAGACTATGGTTTGAAACGTCGACAATTCCGAAACAACTGGCCTTGGCATTAGTATCGGAACACAAGCAACAACGACAAAAAATCCAAGGCTATCCAGGGAACTGAGGGATAACTGGTCAAAACAAGTTGAAAGTGACGAACCAATGCCAAAACGGCAGAAGACAAAAGGACGATGTTTGATATGTCCCAGACAACGAGATAGGAAGAGTCATTACGTCTGTTATTCTTGCAAGAGATATGTTTGCCTAGAACATTCCGTATTAAAATGCGACGTTTGCGCCGCATCGGAAAGTGATTAAATTATTTTAAATAAGTATTATGTGTATTTCTTAATGTTTTTCAATCCTATTACTAATAACATTAAGCACAGTTTTAGTTTAAAGTCGTTTCTTAAGATTAGTATAAATGTTCGCAAAATTACCTAATCTAAGCTTTTCTGTATTTTTTTTAATAAATCAATTTGAAAATGTTATTTTCTCTGTTAAAGATTTACCAGTTCCTTGAATAACGTAAAAATACTTCGCAAAAATTTTAAAAATATGTAACATTATTAGAAAGAAAAAAAAAGAAAACCGTTGGGGTACCACATACCCCACCACACCACTCACGACATTTTTATTCACCACACCAATGCAGGGTTAAAGGAACTACAGAAACCAATAAATTTTGTTTTACAGTATAAAAATCACCAGTCAATAAAACTACAAAATTTAAAGTGGGAAAAGATAAGAAAAGGTAAAATAATAACCTAAATAAAGCACGAATCAACAATTACAATGTAATTTATTCCAAACAGATTGAAAATAACCAATAAACGCATATCGAGGACAATGTGCAATATGAATTGAATCCTAATACAACTAAATACAAAAACAAAACAATTTTGCCAAAGGTACAGTATAACACAAAACAAAATTCTTCCATTCTAAACGTAGCGTTTCTGGTTCTCTAAAATCAAAGTTGATCAAAAAATATTCGCCAATTATTTAGGATCAGGGGCCAACAAATAATTAATACTTCTACACCTATCGATTTAAGAAAAATAAATTGTTTAAATAAAGACAATTAACACCGTTTGAAAGAGTTTCACCGAACTAAATCAGTATTGCAAAATAAATAGTTAGAGTTTAGACGGACACAGGCCATCCTCGAGTTTCGAAACGGTGGTTATATGATAGTTATTAATAATAGTTGTTGACGTTCTTGCTTTCCATTGCAGATCATAATGGTTAAAACATAAAGAGGTGATATTTCGACTATTCAAATTACATTTAAACAAGAATAGGAAACCGAAACAAAGAGCAAATACTTAATAATTAAATACCTTCACAAACTAGAGGGGAAGCTATCAAATTAAATAATAAATATCAACAAGGAGAACAATGTTTAGACAAAACGAAACTTCAAAACTAGTAATTCAAGCAACAAGGAGTCAAACCAACACAATCCAAAACTAAGAAAAGTACATTTGTAAGCTAAATACTAAAATATAGATTTAAAAAATTTTTAACGTTTCTTATTTTCTAGTAAAAGAATATAACTGATTTTACAAGAGAAGTTTTATTTTAACTTTACAACAAAACTTTTAAGAACTAGCAAAAAAAAGGTGACTTTAAAACAGGTAATTAATATTTTCAGAAAGTGATTCTGTTATATATATGGTCCTAATTTATGAAAAAAAGATTTGTCTGAAGAAGCTAACTTAGTGATTTAGCCAAACATAACGTCTTTTTATCAATTTTTAATAATAAATTTTAATGTGTTTTGACAAAAACGTAATTGTTTTCACGTAGTTAAACATTTAACCTAGCTGATATTATCTCTCGGATTGTAATGTGGAAGAAGTTTCTGGTGAATATGTAAACCCATCAGGGTAAACATTATAGATCCAATAATTGCTTATCTATCTTACAAATTCATAAATTGCACAAACAGCTGTAAAACAAACTTAAAGATATATTAAAGTACACTTTGAAGAAGAAAAACAAAATGCATATTGGACAATGAAAGAAAATCAATTTAAATTATGGTTTACAAAATACTTGTAAAGAAGTCAGATTTTTTTTACGATTTACAAAATAAACGCGAGATAACTGCAGCAATAAATCAATATGTAGCCAGCACAAACGATAATAGCATGGGATCAGAACTATTGACATATATCTATGAGAAATATAAATTCACGTCAAGCCGCACCTATAGGAGTTTCGAAGAATCGTGTGCAAAATTACAAGAGCATAAATATCACCTACACTACAATTAATAGTAAGTATCGGTAGTGGTAGCGAGTACATGTGCTATACAGTGGTAAGATGAAGCCTTATTACCTTAAAATTAAAAAAAAAAACATTAAATAAGCATAACTTAACTATGCGTCAACTTATAAAAAATCCTGTGTTATTATTTGTACGTGATGAAAGTTTCCGTAATTATGTAACAACAAGATTTCATTATCGTGAACCTATAACATGATACGGCCGAGAAATGACATAGATATTCAAAATAACCCAGAAGCATTACAATTAGCACGTGCACATTATAACGATTGGATATCAGATATAGATGCACCACATGATTCTGTGCAGTGGTTCCATATCTGGTGAAATTTCACCAGATCTGGTGATTTTTGACCCCATTTGGTGACTGATGAGAAACTTTCTCGAAAACTAAGAATGTGGTGATTTTTCAGGATCCTAACTTACATGTTTTTTTTTTGTTAAATGCCTATTTTCACGCCAGATTGTAATTTTTCCAATGACGTACGTAAGTATTAACAAAGTTGAATACGTAGGAACAAAGATTTATTTGTTTATACTCATAAGTCAAATGGGTGGCCGTCGCCGGCGCCGCTGGTCATACTATATCCTACTCTAAACGTGAGTTTTTCTAAACCAAGTATCGAATTACAGCTGTAGTACCCACACCCCACACGTTATCGGTTTATTTATTATTTCACAGAATCCTTTATAATGAATAATCTTACAGAGAAACGTAGGCTGAGCGTAAATGATAACAGCCAATCGCTAAAAATATTTCGGTATATTTAGTAGTGAAGTGCCGAACGCGTTGAACCGTTGAACGGTAACAATAGAAAGGGGCATTCCTTAAAAAACAATAATTATCAAATCTATTTTGATTAACGAAAATCCTCTGAATTAAAAGTCTTTGTAAGCAAAAAAGGGTAATCCCCGAAAAATCGAATTCTGAGGCTATAGCCTTCAGTAAGAAATCAAATTTATTTGCCACTGCAGTCACGTCAAAGCAAATATTTTAATGTAATAAAAACCAACTTTTTTGTGCATGCAGTAAACAATTTAAACCAAGCTATAAAGTAAGTGTATTATGTATTTAGTATTTGTTTATTTAATTCAAATTGTGAATTAAGGGTACATTATTATTTTTGCGATGTTAAACATTTCGTGGCCATGAAAATATCTGCATTACGGTTAACTGATTTTCATTGTTTCGTTTTAGTTATTTCATTGACATGAGGAAATTTCTCTTAACAACATCTAATAAAAAGGAAGGGGAAGGAGCAACTACTTCTCAAGAACCCTTACACTCCACTAATGCTGCTGCCTCTGAAAACTCGAATATTTCTTCTGCTTCATCTGATACTGAAGAAGAAAAACGAACAACACGCAAACGCGTTTATGCCCATAAATACAACTCAGGATGGGAACATCATCATGACTTCAAAGATTGGCTAGGACCTAGTGAGAGCGGCAACACCTCTTTTAGATGTAAGGTCTGCTTTAAAGATTTTATTGGGGGTATAGCTGCCGTAAAAAAGCATAATGACTCAAAAAAACATCATATTAAAATGAATGCCTTCAAATTTCAACCTACAATTACAAAAAACATCTTTTAAATTTCCCACGTTTGTCTGATGAATAATTTCTGTTTCAGATGAAGTTGCAAGAAAAAATGCGTCCTGCCCGGACGCGTAACCAACAATTCTTTCCTGAACTTTCAACGAATATGCAGACGAAAGAACCCACATTGCTCTTACAAATGGCTAGCACAGAAATGCGCCAATCACAAAGAGAGCAATACACCAGGGACGCCTGCATTAAAAGGAAATTGGTCTTTTTGACTGTTGTTACCCCATTTAAATACTAAATAAATAGTTTGGAAGTCTTATTGTAGCATTTGTTGAATGTAGATGATGTTTGAGGAGATAAGATATAGTAGATGGTGTATGCAGGTTGTTCCAATAACATTGCAGATTTAGATGACAGGATAATGCCAGTGTATTCACAGTATCATCGGCCATATTCTTGCTGTAACAAAATAGAAATTATTATTGTAACATATCGTATCAAATACATAATGTATAAAAGAAAACAAACTCAAACCAGTTCGACAGTCTTAGGAGAAAATGTAGACACGACACCAACGAGCAAACTTTTGCGTTTACATCTGACATTTATTGCATGATATTTATGTCAGACAGAAATTGTGACTAATGTAAACAGTAGAGAATAGATGTAAACGCTGATTGTTTTCAAGTTCAGACTTGCCTAAGAAAAATTGCAAAAGTTGACGATTCGTCTACTTTTGTGGGACTGTCGCGCAATAATAAGTGTCTGTGAGTTTCGTACTTCGTGTAAATTTAAAAATATGGGCGGCAACAAAGAGTGGTTAAAAGTCGAAATTGATGAACTAATTAATATGTACCACGGTAAACCTGAATTATGGGACGTTAAATGCAAAGTTTATAAAGACAGAGTAAAAAAGCATAATGCCTTAACGGTAATTGCAGAAGCGTTTGGCACTACAATAGAAGAAATTCAAAGAAAAATTCATAACCTAAGAAATCAATTTAACAGTGAATTTAAAAAGTCACTAAGAGAAAATCAGGAGAGGGCACCGATGAATTATATGTTTCAAAATGGCCCTACTATCAGTCATTTTTGTTTCTACAAGGAGGTGCAGCGTGCAAATCAGCAATAGGAAATTTACCACCGATAAGTAAAAACTGCATCATTTTTTCATCTTTATTTTAAGTTTAATTGTTTACATTAATTTGTATTGCCAAGGTACTTCCCCTTGGCTGCTAACAAAATATTCCACCGCCCTACAAAATTTAAAAAAAATTTTGTTGCCAAGTATTTTTGAACGAATTTAGGGTAATTCAGGTCTGCTGAATTCAAAAATAAAAGCAGTTTTTCCAAATTGGCTCTAGTTTTTGAGGTAATGGATACATAATTTTTTAAGGAATTTAGCTATAACATATGCTTTTTATTTTTTAAGAATAATTTACAAACAAGAAATTTACGCAGAAACGAGAGTTCGACCCTGTTTAGTGAGCGTACCACGTGCCGACTGCTGATCACGTGATCAGTGCGTGCACTTGTTTGTCTTGTGTCTCTTGATTTTAACTGTCAGTTCAGCGTAAGCAGTTGTTCTACTAAGACTTAGCGTCGCGGTTATTGTGCTTTTCTTACGTATTTTGTGTATTTAGTTCTTATTGCCTACCTAGTGAAGTTATTTAAATTTAATAGACGTCAAGTGGAAGGTAGGAGTACATGTGACGAATATTTGTACCTATATTTTTAACTAAAGTTACTCTTTTTTCAGAGGAATGAGTTCTTCACGCAGAAGCTGTTTGAACAGCCCTAATGTCTTCTGCTACATTTGTGGCGAATATACTGTAGCGAAACAAAGAAAAAATATCACAGATTTTGTTAGACAAGCTTATCAAGCTTATTTCGGCGTACTGCTTGGAGACCAAGACAAGTCCTGGGCTCCCCATATAGTGTGCAAAACGTGTGTCGAATGTTTACGACAGTGGTCAAACCAAAAAAGAAAAAGTTAGAAATTTGGTGTGCCCATGGTGTGGAGAGAACCTAAAAACCACCATGATGATTGTTATTTTTGTTTAGTTAATGTAAAAGGTTTTAACAAATACAAGAAAGGCAAATGGGATTATCCTGATTTAGAAATCAGCACGAAGACCTGTGCCACATAGCGAAGAGATTCCCGTACCAGTATATACAACACTGCCAGATGTTCTGATGTCGGAAGAAGGAGAAATTAAGGACCAGTACAGTAGCAGTGGAAGTGAATATGAGCAGGAAATACAATCAACACCACAGCAGTTCTCTCAAGAAGAACTGAATGACCTGATACGGGATCTCGGTCTATCAAAGCAAGCATCTGAACTTCTGGCATCCAGATTAAAAGAAAAAAACTGTCTACAACCAGATATAAAAATAACCATTTATAGAACACGAGAGGTGAAACTTGTTCCTTACTTTAGCCAAGATGAAGATCTTGTTTATTGCAACAACATTCCCGGACTTTTTCGTCAAATGGGAATACAATTTGTTCCAGGTGACTGGCGACTATTCATAGACAGTTCCAGTAGAAGCTTAAAGTGTGTTTTGCTACACAATGGCAACCGATATGCGTCAATTCCTATCGCCCACTCAACAAAACTTAAGGAAGAATATCAAAACATTAAGTTGGTATTACAGAAACTATCCTATGAAGAACATCAGTTTTCCATTTGTGTTGATCTAAAAATGGTCAACTTCTTGCTTGGGCAGCAAGGTGGGTACACAAAATACCCTTGTTTTATCTGCTTGTGGGATAGTAGGGCGAAGCAAGATCATTGGAATATGGTTAATTGGCCAATAAGACAAAATATGACTGTAGGAACAGCAAATGTCATAAACGAACCATTGGTTGACCGTGAAAAAATCATTCTCCCACCGCTCCACATCAAGTTAGGACTAATGAAATAATTTGTTAAGGCTTTGAGTAAAGATGGCGAGTGCAAATACATTTGTAGATCGTTTCCTAGGCTAAGTATGGAAAAGCTAAAGGCGGGTATTTTTGATGGCCCTCAAATTCGCAAACTTATTAAGGACTCTAATTTTACAAATCACATGACGACACTTGAAGCTGCTGCTTGGTGTAGCTTTGTTATGGTAGTTAAAAATTTCTTGGGTAATCACAAAGCGGACAATTACGAGGAATTAGTGCAACAGATGTTATTAAACTTTAAAAACTTGGGTACTAATATGAGTATTAAAGTACACTTTCTTCACAGCCACTTGGATAAATTTCCCGACTATCTTGGCAATTTCAGTGAGGAACAAGGGGAACGGTTCCACCAGGATATAAAGGAGATGGAGGAAAGGTATCAGGGCAGATGGGATCATCATATGATGGCAGACTATTGTTGGAGTCTCCAACGTGATGTACCTGACGGTTCTCATAAAAGAAAATCCTACAAAAAGAGCTTCTTTCCTACGAATTAGATGTAATTTCTTAAATTAAATTATTTCTTTGCTGTTATACCTAATCAATAATGAATTTTATTATTTTTTCGTTTCTCTTTTTTGAAACCACTTTAATATTTTTTACTAAAAGTTGCTTATAAGGGCCATTGGTCTATTAAATTGATATTTTTCTCTAATTTATCATATTTTGATAATATATCTCTAAAATTAGAGCCAATTCACCTAAATGGACTTCAAATTCGTGATCAGCACCACGAAATTTCCTAGAAATCGCTCAAATATTGTTGACAATAAAATTAGTGTTGATCAGTGTTCTCGAAACTCTTCTCGTATTTTTTTAACGTTATTTGAGTAGTTATTACTGCCTTGTTGCGCTAGTGGTAGCAGAGTATCTTCGGCATTTCCATATTTCGCCAACTTCCATTTATTATTTCACCTGTTTCTAAATTTTCTCGGTCAAATGTGCCTTCTGGAGCATATATATTTGCAGAAGATTTTTCAGACAATAGCCAGTTATGTAAACTGCAAATAGCCAAAACTACAGCATCTACACGTTCTGGAGCAAGAAGCATCGGCTTCCTCAATACTCTAAACACACTAGACATAATACCAAAGGCATTTTCCACAATTCTTGCTCTGGAAAGTCTGTAGTTATAAATTATCATGGAACCTTGACTATTAAATGGGTAAGGTTCCATGATATGTGGTTGTAAAGGAAAAGCATCGTCTGATACAAAAACGTGTGGCACACATAATCTTCTGCCTGCGAGAGGAGTTTTTCTAGACTGTTTGCTGCAGTTTCAATAAAATCTGCAACTCCACTGGCTCTGAAAACTCCCCCATCCGACACTCTTCCATTGGTGCCAACTGTAACTATGAGGAATTTATATTCGGCATCAACAACTGCCATCAAGACAATACTATGCTGTCCTTTATAATTAAAGTAGTAACTGCCACTATTCTTTGGAGCTTGGATGAGGACATGTTTACCGTCAATAGCACCCAAACATTTGGGGAAGTTCCACTTTAACTCAAATTTGTTGCTAACTCTTTCCCATTCCTCTAGCGTAGGAGGTGCCTGTAATTTTTCATTAATTAAAATGTATTGTAACTAATATCTAACTAACTAATAAATTTATTTTTAAATAGGATGCTGCAGTGGATGAAACTGTAAATGAAAACGAGGCACTGTCTGATAGTCAAGATATATCATTGGAACAATCTGAGGAAGTGAATGACTTGGCATCCCAAAAACGAGGAATTCAAATCAATCCCGCCAAGAAAAGGAAAATTGAAGCCTCAAAAAAATGATTTACTTATGCAAAAAGCTATAAGCATTTTGAACGAAGAAGAGGATCAATATGAGGTTTTTGGCAAATATGTAGCATCCGAAATGAGAAACCTCTCTTCTGATTATTTACGTAAAAAAAATGAAGCAAAAATTTAATCAAGTCATACTGGAGATAAATGAAGAAGAAGAGCAACTTTCAAATCCTGCTTCTAATATATACAGTAATCCAAATTCGGTTCCTTCATTTTCTGGACATTTGAGTTATCAAGCAATTCTGAACAGTATATAAATCGACAACTACCAACTCAAACCTTAACATCTTACATACAGACTGAAACTGAAAATCATAACTATTTAAATCTTATACAACAATTACCTTAATGTAATCCTTTAATGCTGACATAATTGCTCTGCATACTTCGGGAACAATTAAACTTATGGTACATTTTGGTATTCTGAATAAATAGCGTAGGCTTGCATAAGAATCACCTATAAAATATGTTAAATTTCAATCAATATAAAAATTTAAAAACACAAGACTTTTTATTAAATGTATACCTACTTACCTGATGCCAAAAATCGTAAAGTTACAGCAAGTCGTTCCGTTACACTAATAGCCTTTCTAAATTTACTATCTTGTTTTACTATAAGAAGACCAATTTTACAAGCAAGCTTTTCGAAATCAGCTGGTTTAATTCTTAAGAAATTTGAAAACTGCGCGGGATCCTCAATACGGAGTTCAGACATTAATTGACTGTATGCATCTAGTTTTTCACGTCTCAAAATCCACTCTCGAACCCACACAGACCGTTTCTTCCTCTTTTTTAACATCTTCAGAATAATCTCACTGGCTGCTATTTTGCGTGTCAGTACTCTCATTATATTTCAAGTAAAATGAACTCTGAATAGATTGAAATGTACGACACATGACACAACTATATTTCGTATGTATATGTAAACGGTTTGTATATTTGTTGCAAATTTTAGAACTTCGGGGTTGTCGTATACATATGTATGATATTAGTTTCTAGTAATTTCTATCAATATGTAAACAGTGAAAGCAATTTTATGTCCGACACTTGACATATATATCCGGATAAAAGTGTCAGTCAGATGTAAACGCACCTTAAAAGTTCAGAATAAACAATGCAAAATTGTTAGACTAAAAATTAAATTCTTAAAATTGCTGAAGGACTTTAGGTTACAAATATTACAGAGAGAGGAAGATCCATAGTCAGACAACTTTCCATCTATCACTAAAGTAAATGTAGAACAGGAAAGTACCCATTAGGGCGTAATACTTGCTAAAATATTAAAAGTCGTGGAAAATCATTTAAACAGAAATGCTTGGTCATTTCGCAAGACATCAAGATGTATGGACCGGTAGGAGTGGAAAAATTAAAAGACCATAAAAGACGGAGAGCAACAAATTAAACAAGTAGCAAGAAAAGGTAGGAACACATGAATGATGCCTACATATAAACAACAAATAGGTATGATAAAATCATTTCTTCTTCCTCTTATTATAGGTCAGTGGCCTGTTTTAACCACAAAGTAGTTCTGTGAGCCATCTTTACCTTAATAAGCACGGGTCACAGTAGGCTGCTTACCAGCTGCTGCTGACCAGCGGCTGGCAGTAGCACCAGCAAGCAGCGGCTGGCAACCCGGTCACACTGTCGGCTGCTACTCGCCAGTTTGTTCTTCGATATTCAGCAAGCATGTCGTCTGTGGGTTCCCATAAAAAACAACTAATTAAGCGGTTGTTAAGGGAGAGTGTGAGAGAACTTTCTTTAGAAATGCTTAACCAGCTTAACTACAATCAGAGACGATGGTGGGTTAGGCCGTGGATACAAAGAAGAGAAGAATTAGGAGCATTTTCAAAACGTTTTCAAGAGCTGAAAGAAGAGGATCCAGAAACATATTGAAATGTTTTAAGAATGACGGCCCCTCAATTTCAAGAATTGTTGGATTTACTTGAACCTTTCATTAAAAAATCTGGCGTGATCGTGTGAAACACTCACAGAACTTCCTTTTACAGTGATCTTATAATTAGGCAAAAATTAGATTTTTAATTTTTAAGCGTTTTACAAACACTTTTGATCCAAATTAAATATTTGACATAGTCGAACAAAGAGGTTATGGGAACCAATCTTGCTAACTTGCTTTTGATGAGAGAGTTTTCAGAGTATTGATGATTCTTAGAATCTCTATAACCGACTATTAGGAATATATGGCCAATTTAGTTAAATTTAGATTTGCATGTGTGAATCTATCGGTCGTAACATTTTGCAAAATATGTGAAAAAGGCACTTTTATCACACATGCCTTGCAAAAAGTGATCCAAACCAATCAAAATGTATCCCGTTGTTTGCCCAACTCTTAGTCACCTATATACAGGGACTCTAAACAAAATTAGAGATCCTGTATATAGTTTCCTAAGAGTTGGGCAAACAGCCTGATTTGACATACATTTTTAATCCAAATTAGATATTTGACATATGTCGAACAAAGAGGTTTTAAGAACCAATCTTGCTAACTTGCTTTTGATGGGAGAGTTTTCAGAGCATTGATCATTCTTATGATCTCTAGAACCGACTATTAGGTTTAGTTAAAATGTAGAATTGTTTGTGTGAAACTATCAATCGTAACATGTTACAAAATATGTAAAAAGGCCACATTTATCACACATGCCTTGTAAAAAGTGATCCAAGCCAATCAAATAGTATCCCGCTGTTTGCCCAACTCTTAGTAACCTATATACAGGGACTCTAAGCAAAATTAGAGTCCCTGTATATAGTTTTATATACAGGATCTCTAAGCAAAATTAGAGATCCTGTATATAGTTTACTAAGAGTTGGGCAAACAGCCCGATTTGACATACATTTTTTATCCAAATTAGATATTTGACATATGTCGAACCAAGAGGTTATGGGAACCAACCATGCTAACTTGCCTTTGATGAGAGAGTTTTCAGAGTATGGATCATTCTTAGGATCTCTAGAACCGACTATTAGGAATATACGCCCAATTTAGTTAAAATTTAGAGTTGCATATGCGATACTTTCGGTCGTAATATATATATACCGTGTGTCCACAGGAGTACGCACCATAGAGATAAGATAATGCTAATAGAATATAAATATCAACCAGTGCTATGACCACCGTCCCTTTTCTTGTACCATTTATAACAATATTGTTTCATACAGTGGCGAGTCAGAAGCCAGAAAACAACGTTTTAGCGTGCCGGCTATCACACTATTAGCCGATCTTTCTATTCTATTCGGTTATCCCTATGGTGCGTCCTCCTGTGGACACACGGTATATATATATATATATATATATATATATATATGTGCATTTCTATCGAGTTCGCCTCCTCATACGGAACAGACTTCCACCGCTCCGGCAGAAGGAAAAACGCCAGAGCTAATTTTTTTGTTGCTTTATACATATCTGACGTAATTCTATAGCGACCACCTGAGAGGGGTAAATAAATTCTGTTTTTAAAGAATCGTGTATAACTATAATTTTCTATCTAGTTTGCTTCCGTTACAATTACCGGACTTATGCAACTCCTCTTGTATATATTGTGCATACTATACGATCGGTTTAGCCTCCAACAGCATTGCCACATATACTAGGTGCAATTCTGCAAGTTTTTATCTGAATATTCTGTCTTAACCCGGGAAAAGTTTATGCGTGGTCATTTTAGTATCGCTCAAACCGTGATATCGGATGTAAGTTAGTCAGCTGTGTATAACTTACGCGCATTTAGTTTATTAGTCACTTATCATTAGCGGTATTATACCTGCAGCAGTGTAGTGAATATTCATTCGAAAATGGTACTCCCAGGTTCAAGGGGGAAACTAATCGTAAAATTAGTAAAACTTGATTTTAACGGTAAGTAATACCTATAGTTATTCAACTTGCATGAGCACTACACATCGTAAAATCTTTTTGTATGGTATTTCAAGCACAGTTTTGGAAATATTCCGCTATATTCACTTGTGAATTATTTTATTTGTCAAAAGATCTTAGTACAAATTCATAATAGTTTTCCACATTACATTAAATTGTTGATTAATATTGAAATAAGTGCATCAGATTATGTTTTTGTTATAATTCGTGTTACATATTTGGTTTTCATTTGACGAATTTTAGCTCCAGACATTAAGAAAAGACTACCGGATGTGCCTAATTCCCCAAGTCATTATAATAAAGTATAGGTTAGTGTAATAATTTTAATTTGTTTCAAGTTCACTAAAGTGAATATTGATTTACATTGTCAGCTATTTGTAACCCGTGTGGCGGCAAAACCCTAATTGCATCACCTTTATTATGTAATTGTATTTGGCTTACGAAGTTCTTTTTAATCTCCATTGTAGTTTGTTTCTCCTTTATCAAAGCAATTTAAAACTCTAAATATATTATACATAACTTTCTTGTATTACATTTCCGTCAAATGACATCAGCCTAATAGTAAATTGATGTGAAAAATGCGACCGTCAGCAAGAACACGATTATGTCAGGTGATAAGTAGCTTTTGCATTATTTGTTTATTATTAATGTTGTTATTGTGTGTTGCACTTACGCGAAAAAACTATTTTTTATTAAGATTAACAAAAATTGAAATTGGCCTGTCTGTTCTAAATTTTGTCGGTAGTGTAGGTATGAAGTTAATGTTCATGAATTTTTAGGACTGGCTGTTGTCAAAAGAAAACATCCATGTTGCACCTCAGCAAAAATCTGCAGAAATATCACTTGTAAGTCAACCAAAACATAATTTGGTATTTTTTGTAGTTGTCCTATTTACCTTTTTATCCCTTGCTTTGTTTTTGATTTGTAAAATAATTAATATTGGAAAAAACTTAATACGATTTGGTTTAGGAGAACGTTGTCGGTGAAACACATCTGGGAAATAAAAATGATTTGACTTCTATAGATTTTCAAAATTATAAGAGCAATAGTTTATCTGAAAAGTCGGCAAGTTATGTTTACCAGTCTTCTTCATCATCGTATGTTCCAGAAACTGATTACAGTGATAGTTCAGTAGAAAATCTAAAACAAAAACGCATTTCTGATGATGAGAAATTCTTAACATTGAGAAACATCACCACCGAAAAAAGCCAGCTAGATGGCAAATCAATCTGTTCATTAGAAATTCCGTGCCAGAATAAAACTTCTGAGTTGAATAATTTATTTACGACGTTTGCAAGAAGCAATATAGGACTATCAAATTATGTCGCTGATAGCGGTGAAATAGACCACTATAGAAACCAAGACGGGCAATTAAATACAATTTCAGCAATCCAAACAATAAATCCTAATTCTGAAAATGTATTTATTTCCGAACAGAGAAATAATATTAATAAAGCTTGCAGTACTAAGACAAATACCCCTTCGAGGATTACCGAAATAGAAAAACATGTAAGTACTTATATTTATTTATTTTCATATCTGGTTAGATTCTTCGATTACAATTTAAGTTTTAGGACTCTGTGTATAACATAACCTAAAAATCAAACTTTAATCGACGATATCTCAAAAACTGTTTGAAAAATTGCAATAGGGATGTAACAAAACAATGTAGTTACCTACACGAGAGAAGGTTACTGGTTGGCGAAGGACACACAATGACCATGACATGTGGTGTTCCCCAAGGCTCCGTCCTGGGGCCCACACTATGGAACGTGTACTACGATGATGTATTCAGCTTGGAACTGCCCGAAGACACAACGCTGGTCGGGTACGCAGACGATCTCGCACTAGTGGTCTGCGGTAGGAACCAGGAAGCCATAGAGGACGACATCATGTGGTCTATTCACAGAGTGGAATCTTGGATGAGGAGGAAAGGGTTGGAGTTAGCGGCCCAGAAGACAGAGATGGTCATACTCGCGGGGAAGAGGACATTGCAAACCGTCGAGGTGACACTCCATAACGGCAGAATAGGGAGCCAACCAAGTGTAAAATACCTTGGCATAATCATATCCCGAAACATGCTTATGGGAAAACACATTAAACAGGCAGCAATGAGGGCAGAAAGAGCGACAGCAGCTCTTAGTCGATTGATGCCCAACCTTGGTGGGCCAAGGCCCAATAGGAGGAAGGTGCTGTATTCGGTAGCAAACTCCATATTACTATATGGGGCTCCAGTATGGAATGAGTGCCTGTCCTCCATTAATCATAGAAAGCAACTGGAGAGAGTACAAAGACGGGCGGCTATCAGAATAGCCAGCGCATACAGGACCGTATCTACTAAGGCGGCTCAAGTTGTGGCATCAACGGTTCCCATTCACCTGCTGGCACGAGAACGCTCGTACGCAGCTGGAGCAAATAGAAGGGCGGCAAAGAAAGAAGCAAGAGAGGAGAGTCTGCGCATATGGGAAGACGAATGGCGCCGAAATACCGAGACTGCAGGGTGGACAAAAATCCTTATTAGGGAAGTAACTCCATGGGTCAAGAGGGAACATGGCAAGGTGGGATACCATCTGACCCAATTCCTGACGGGACACGGTTGCTTTAACGCATACCTGCACCGAATGCACCTACGGGACAACAGTGCCTGCACATACTGCGGCGAAGAAGACTCAGCTCAGCACACTATTTTCGAGTGTGAGAAATGGGGTGAAGAAAGAGCAAGAATGACGGAACTAATCGGGGAGCGGCTTACCCCAGGAAACATCGTTAGCCACATGTTAGAGAGTGAAGACAAATGGAAAGTTATAGAGACCGAAGTAGCAAAAGTCATGAGCTGTAAGGAAGAAGAGGAGAGAAGGAGGCAAGCAGGACAACCATAATTAGTAGGGGCAAACCGCGCTGAAGCAATACCAACCGGGATCCCGGTGCGGCGAGCGACAGGAAGGGGGGGTTTTTAGTCGGTAGGCGGTTGGGCCCCCTTCCCAGCCGAATCCGACACACCCGGATAAACTCCGTTTTTTCCGGGCGTCTTTTGAAGATTTTCCCCTCCTTCCTACAGGAAAAAAAAAAAAAAAAAAAAAGGTGCCTTTTTTAAAAATTAAATATTTCTATAATTACTAAAAAATATTATTTAAATAGGTATAATATAATAAAGTCGTATCCCAGGGTTTTCTAAAAAAAATGTAGTGTGATTGAGATTAAACTTATTATAGATTTCTCAATATAGTAACTACTATGTATATCGGAAATATAAAATCAGCTCTATTTCTGAAATGGTTAATTTAAAGACTTATGTTTACTAAGATTTTTTAATTTTAATAAGCATCATTACTTAACATTGTTGTTAAAATTTTTACATTTTTTCCGCAGCCTGTATATTTAAAACTTACAAATCAAATCCTAGAGATATCTAGTACCTTATTTACATCACGACTTCGTATTTTAAGTGCTAGTTTAGGTTATACACAGTTTAATCATGCTAATAAATCTGTCAAGATCAAAGATGTAATTGAAATAAATTTTATAGATTCAAATTAGTTTGGAAAAAAATAAGAAAAAAAGAACTGTATGTAAATTTTGCTACGATTCGGTCACAAATTTTGAAAGGCATTTGACCAGAAATCATCACGATGAAAAGGAGGTACTAGAACTAGCCAAGTATTCAACAAAAAATGCAAAAGATAAAAATATAAGAAGAAAGTTAATTGCACTATTGAGGTATGAAACCCAGTTTCAAGAATTTGCACAGAGAGAACACGAAAATCCAAAACAATTGCCCTGTTCTTATTGCAAGCGTTTGATTTCTGTCAATTACCTATTCCGTCACTATAAAACATGTATTGTTAAAAAACCAGTCGATAAAAGTGGAAAAAGGGTGCAACATAGAATTCAATCCCATACTTTGTTAGCATGCGCCAACGAAATCAGTAACACAAATACTACTTTACGGATTCTTAAGGAAGTTTATCCAAAAATGAAAGCGGATCATATATCATATGTCGCGAAACGAGATCCACTAATACGGCAATTTGGCGAAGCATATCTAAAGAAACACAAACGAGCTCAAATAGTTTATGCTTGTTCTAATAAGCTAAGGGAATGTGCTAGACTTTTAATAGAAATACGACGCCGATCAGGTATG
>CALNHX010001304.1:0-202802 GCA_940337035.1 Agriotes lineatus
ATTTTGCACAAGCTATATGGGGGCGGTCCTCTAACAAACGAATCCGGTTTCGAAGCCCTACGCCGCTCCCAAGGTGCGGCGTCGCGGCGCTAAAATCGATTTTTTTCCTCGAGAATTTTTTCACGAAATTACATATCTAGGTCAAGGATAACATACTAAGACGTTTCTAAGCGGGCAGGCCCAAAAACGACGACAGGCGCCGTCGGCGTCCAATTCTCCTCGAATTTAGTAGTGCGATTTGGGATACTGGGGTCAGCTCGGTATTTTTGCAATAAATTAAGATAGCAACCTTGAATTTTGCACAAGCTATCTGGGGGCGGTCCTCTAACAAACGAATCCGGTTTCGAAGCCCTACGCCGCTCCCAAGGTGCGGCGTCGCGGCGCTAAAATCGGATTTTTTTCCTCGAGAATTTTTTTCACGAAATTACATATCTAGGTCAAGGATAACATACTAAGACGTTTCCTAAGCGGGCAGGCCAAAAACGACGACAGGCGCCGTCGGCGTCCAATTCTCCTCGAATTTAGTAGTGCGATTTGGGATACTGGGGTCAGCTCGTATTTTGCAATAAATTAAGATAGCACCTTGAAATTTTGCACAAGCTATATGGGTGCGGTCCTCTAACAAACGAATCCGGTTTCGAAGCCCTACGCCGCCTCCCAAGGTGCGGCGTCGCGGCGCTAAAATCGGATTTTTTTCCTCGAGAATTTTTTTCACGAAATTACATATCTAGGTCAAGGATAACATACTAAGACGTTTCCTAAGCGGGCAGGCCCAAAAACGACGGACAGGCGCCGTCGGCGTCCAATTCTCCTCGAATTTAGTAGTGCGATTTGGGATACTGGGGTCAACTCGTATTTTGCAATAAATTAAGATAGCACCTTGAAATTTTGCACAAGCTATATGGGGGCGGTCCTCTAACAAACGAATCCGGTTTCGAAGCCCTACGCCGCTCCCAAGGTGCGGCGTCGCGGCGCTAAAATCGGATTTTTTTCCTCGAGAATTTTTTTCACGAAATTACATATCTAGGTCAAGGATAACATACTAAGACGTTTCCTAAGCGGCAGGCCCAAAAACGACGACAGGCGCCGTCGGCGTCCAATTCTCCTCGAAATTTAGTAGTGCGATTTGGGATACTGGGGTCAACTCGTATTTTTGCAATAAATTAAGATAGCACCTTGAAATTTTGCACAAGCTATATGGGGGCGGTCCTCTAACAAACGAATCCGGTTTCGAAGCCCTACGCCGCTCCCAAGGTGCGGCGTCGCGGCGCTAAAATCGGATTTTTTTCCTCGAGAATTTTTTTCACGAAATTACATATCTAGGTCAAGGATAACATACTAAGACGTTTCCTAAGCGGGCAGGCCCAAAAACGACGACAGGCGCCGTCGGCGTCCAATTCTCCTCGAATTTAGTAGTGCGATTTGGGATACTGGGGTCAACTCGTATTTTGCAATAAATTAAGATAGCACCTTGAAATTTTGCACAAGCTATCTGGGGGCGGTCCTCTAACAAACGAGTCCGGTTTCGAAGCCCTACGCCGCTCCAAGGTGCGGCGTCGCGGCGCTAAAATCGGATTTTTTTCCTCGAGAATTTTTTTCACGAAATTACATATCTAGGTCAAGGATAACATACTAAGACGTTTCCTAAGCGGGCAGGCCCAAAAACGACGACAGGCGCCGTCGGCGTCCAATTCTCCTCGAATTTAGTAGTGCGATTTGGGATACTGGGGTCAACTCGTATTTTTGCAATAAATTAAGATAGCACCTTGAAATTTTGCACAAGCTATATGGGGGCGGTCCTCTAACAAACGAGTCCGGTTTCGAAGCCCTACGCCGCTCCCAAGGTGCGGCGTCGCGGCGCTAAAATCGGATTTTTTTCCTCGAGAATTTTTTTCACGAAATTACATATCTAGGTCAAGGATAACATACTAAGACGTTTCCTAAGCGGGCAGGCCCAAAAACGACGACAGGCGCCGTCGGCGTCCAATTCTCCTCGAATTTAGTAGTGCGATTTGGATACTGGGGTCAACTCGTATTTTTGCAATAAATTAAGATAGCACCTTGAATTTTGCACAAGCTATATGGGGCGGTCCTCTAACAAACGAATCCGGTTTCGAAGCCCTACGCCGCTCCCAAGGTGCGGCGTCGCGGCGCTAAAATCGGATTTTTTTCCTCGAGAATTTTTTTTCACGAAATTACATATCTAGGTCAAGGATAACATACTAAGACGTTTCCTAAGCGGCAGGCCCAAAAACGACGACAGGCGCCGTCGGCGTCCAATTCTCCTCGAATTTAGTAGTGCGATTTGGGATACTGGGGTCAACTCGTATTTTTGCAATAAATTAAGATAGCACCTTGAAATTTTGCACAAGCTATATGGGGGCGGTCCTCTAACAAACGAATCCGGTTTCGAAGCCCTACGCCGCTCCCAAGGTGCGGCGTCGCGGCGCTAAAATCGGATTTTTTCCTCGAGAATTTTTTTCACGAAATTACATATCTAGGTCAAGGATAACATACTAAGACGTTTCCTAAGCGGCAGGCCCAAAAACGACGACAGGCGCCGTCGGCGTCCAATTCTCCTCGAATTTAGTAGTGCGATTTGGGATACTGGGGTCAACTCGTATTTTTGCAATAAATTAAGATAGCACCTTGAAATTTTGCACAAGCTATATGGGGGCGGTCCTCTAACAAACGAATCCGGTTTCGAAGCCCTACGCCGCTCCCAAGGTGCGGCGTCGCGGCGCTAAAATCGGATTTTTTTCCTCGAGAATTTTTTCACGAAATTACATATCTAGGTCAAGGATAACATACTAAGACGTTTCCTAAGCGGCAGGCCCAAAAACGACGACAGGCGCCGTCGGCGTCCAATTCTCCTCGAATTTAGTAGTGCGATTTGGGATACTGGGGTCAACTCGTATTTTTGCAATAAATTAAGATAGCACCTTGAAATTTTGCACAAGCTATATGGGGGCGGTCCTCTAACAAACGAATCCGGTTTCGAAGCCCTACGCCGCTCCCAAGGTGCGGCGTCGCGGCGCTAAAATCGGATTTTTTTCCTCGAGAATTTTTTTCACGAAATTACATATCTAGGTCAAGGATAACATACTAAGACGTTTCCTAAGCGGCAGGCCCAAAACGACGACAGGCGCCGTCGGCGTCCAATTCTCCTCGAATTTAGTAGTGCGATTTGGGATACTGGGGTCAACTCGTATTTTTGCAATAAATTAAGATAGCACCTTGAAATTTGCACAAGCTATATGGGGGCGGTCCTCTAACAAACGAATCCGTTTCGAAGCCCTACGCCGCTCCCAAGGTGCGGCGTCGCGGCGCTAAAATCGGATTTTTTTCCTCGAGAATTTTTTTCACGAAATTACATATCTAGGTCAAGGATAACATACTAAGACGTTTCCTAAGCGGCAGGCCCAAAAACGACGACAGGCGCCGTCGGCGTCCAATTCTCCTCGAATTTAGTAGTGCGATTTGGGATACTGGGGTCAACTCGTATTTTTGCAATAAATTAAGATAGCACCTTGAAATTTTGCACAAGCTATATGGGGGCGGTCCTCTAACAAACGAATCCGGTTTCGAAGCCCTACGCCGCTCCCAAGGTGCGGCGTAGCGGCGCTAAAATCGGATTTTTTTCCTCGAGAATTTTTTTCACGAAATTACATATCTAGGTCAAGGATAACATACTAGACGTTTCCTAAGCGGCAGGCCCAAAAACGACGACAGGCGCCGTCGGCGTCCAATTCTCCTCGAATTTAGTAGTGCGATTTGGGATACTGGGGTCAACTCGTATTTTTGCAATAAATTAAGATAGCACCTTGAAATTTTGCACAAGCTATATGGGGGCGGTCCTCTAACAAACGAATCCGGTTTCGAAGCCCTACGCCGCTCCCAAGGTGCGGCGTCGCGGCGCTAAAATCGGATTTTTTTCCTCGAGAATTTTTTTCACGAAATTACATATCTAGGTCAAGGATAACATACTAAGACGTTTCCTAAGCGGCAGGCCCAAAAACGACGACAGGCGCCGTCGGCGTCCAATTCTCCTCGAATTTAGTAGTGCGATTTGGATACTGGGGTCAACTCGTATTTTTGCAATAAATTAAGATAGCACCTTGAAATTTTGCACAAGCTATATGGGGCGGTCCTCTAATAAACGAATCCGGTTTCGAAGCCCTACGCCGCTCCCAAGGTGCGGCGTCGCGGCGCTAAAATCGGATTTTTTTCCTCGAGAATTTTTTTCACGAAATTACATATCTAGGTCAAGGATAACATACTAAGACGTTTCCTAAGCGGCAGGCCCAAAAACGACGACAGGCGCCGTCGGCGTCCAATTCTCCTCGAATTTAGTAGTGCGATTTGGGATACTGGGTCAACTCGTATTTTTGCAATAAATTAAGATAGCACCTTGAAATTTTGCACAAGCTATATGGGGGCGGTCCTCTAACAAACGAATCCGGTTTCGAAGCCCTACGCCGCTCCCAAGGTGCGGCGTCGCGGCGCTAAAATCGGATTTTTTTCCTCGAGAATTTTTTTCACGAAATTACATATCTAGGTCAAGGATAACATACTAAGACGTTTCCTAAGCGGCAGGCCCAAAAACGACGACAGGCGCCGTCGGCGTCCAATTCTCCTCGAATTTAGTAAGTGCGATTTGGGATACTGGGGTCAACTCGTATTTTTGCAATAAATTAAGATAGCACCTTGAAATTTTGCACAAGCTATATGGGGGCGGTCCTCTAACAAACGAATCCGGTTTCGAAGCCCTACGCCGCTCCCAAGGTGCGGCGTAGCGGCGCTAAAATCGGATTTTTTTCCTCGTAGAATTTTTTTCACGAAATTACATATCTAGGTCAAGGATAACATACTAAGACGTTTCCTAAGCGGCAGGCCCAAAAACGACGACAGGCGCCGTCGGCGTCCAATTCTCCTCGAATTTAGTAGTGCGATTTGGGATACTGGGGTCAACTCGTATTTTTGCAATAAATTAAGATAGCACCTTGAAATTTTGCACAAGCTATATGGGGGCGGTCCTCTAACAAACGAATCCGGTTTCGAAGCCCTACGCCGCTCCCAAGGTGCGGCGTACGCGGCGCTAAAATCGGATTTTTTTCCTCGAGAATTTTTTTCACGAAATTACATATCTAGGTCAAGGATAACATACTAAGACGTTTCCTAAGCGGCAGGCCCAAAAACGACGACAGGCGCCGTCGGCGTCCAATTCTCCTCGAATTTAGTAGTGCGATTGGGATACTGGGGTCAACTCGTATTTTTGCAATAAATTAAGATAGCACCTTGAAATTTTGCACAAGCTATATGGGGGCGGTCCTCTAACAAACGAATCCGGTTTCGAAGCCCTACGCCGCTCCCAAGGTGCGGCGTCGCGGCGCTAAAATCGGATTTTTTTCCTCGAGATTTTTTTCACGAAATTACATATCTAGGTCAAGGATAACATACTAAGACGTTTCCTAAGCGGCAGGCCCAAAAACGACGACAGGCGCCGTCGGCGTCCAATTCTCCTCGAATTTAGTAGTGCGATTTGGGATACTGGGGTCAACTCGTATTTTTGCAATAAATTAAGATAGCACCTTGAAATTTTGCACAAGCTATATGGGGGCGGTCCTCTAACAAACGAATCCGGTTTCGAAGCCCTACGCCGCTCCCAAGGTGCGGCGTCGCGGCGCTAAAATCGGATTTTTTTCCTCGAGAATTTTTTTCACGAAATTACATATCTAGGTCAAGGATAACATACTAAGACGTTTCCTAAGCGGCAGGCCCAAAAACGACGACAGGCGCCGTCGGCGTCCAATTCTCCTCGAATTTAGTAGTTCGATTTGGGATACTGGGGTCAACTCGTATTTTTGCAATAAATTAAGATAGCACCTTGAAATTTTGCACAAGCTATATGGGGGCGGTCCTCTAACAAACGAATCCGGTTTCGAAGCCCTACGCCGCTCCAAGGTGCGGCGTCGCGGCGCTAAATCGGATTTTTTTCCTCGAGAATTTTTTTCACGAAATTACATATCTAGGTCAAGGATAACATACTAAGACGTTTCCTAGCGGCAGGCCCAAAAACGACGACAGGCGCCGTCGGCGTCCAATTCTCCTCGAATTTAGTAGTGCGATTTGGGATACTGGGGTCAACTCGTATTTTTGCAATAAATTAAGATAGCACCTTGAATTTTGCACAAGCTATATGGGGGCGGTCCTCTAACAAACGAATCCGGTTTCGAAGCCCTACGCCGCTCCCAAGGTGCGGCGTCGCGGCGCTAAAATCGGATTTTTTTCCTCGAGAATTTTTTTCACGAAATTACATATCTAGGTCAAGGATAACATACTAAGACGTTTCCTAAGCGGCAGGCCCAAAAACGACGACAGGCGCCGTCGGCGTCCAATTCTCCTCGAATTTAGTAGTGCGATTTGGGATACTGGGGTAACTCGTATTTTTGCAATAAATTAAGATAGCACCTTGAAATTTTGCACAAGCTATCTGGGGCGGTCCTCTAACAAACGAGTCCGGTTTCGAAGCCCTACGCCGCTCCCAAGGTGCGGCGTCGCGGCGCTAATATCGGATTTTTTCCTCGAGAATTTTTTTCACGAAATTACATATCTAGGTCAAGGATAACATACTAAGACGTTTCCTAAGCGGGCAGGCCCAAAAACGACGACAGGCGCCGTCGGCGTCCAATTCTCCTCGAATTTAGTAGTGCGATTTGGGATACTGGGGTCAACTCGTATTTTTGCAATAAATTAAGATAGCACCTTGAAATTTTGCACAAGCTATCTGGGGGCGGTCCTCTAACAAACGAGTCCGGTTTCGAAACCCTACGCCGCTCCCAAGGTGCGGCGTCGCGGCGCTAAAATCGGATTTTTTTCCTCGAGAATTTTTTTCACGAAATTACATATCTAGGTCAAGGATAACATACTAAGACGTTTCCTAAGCGGCAGGCCAAAAACGACGACAGGCGCCGTCGGCGTCCAATCTCCTCGAATTTAGTAGTGCGATTTGGGATACTGGGGTCAACTCGTATTTTTGCAATAAATTAAGATAGCACCTTGAAATTTTGCACAGCTATATGGGGGCGGTCCTCTAACAAACGAATCCGGTTTCGAAGCCCTACGCCGCTCCCAAGGTGCGGCGTCGCGGCGCTAAAATCGGATTTTTTTCCTCGAGAATTTTTTTCACGAAATTACATATCTAGGTCAAGGATAACATACTAAGACGTTTCCTAAGCGGGCAGGCCCAAAAACGGACGACAGGCGCCGTCGGCGTCCAATTCTCCTCGAATTTAGTAGTGCGATTTGGATACTGGGGTCAGCTCGTATTTTTTGCAATAAATTAAGATAGCACCTTGAAATTTTGCACAAGCTATCTGGGTGCCGTCCTCTAACAAACGAATCCGGTTTCGAAGCCCTACACCGCTCCCAAGGTGCGGCGTCGCGGCGCTAAAATCGGATTTTTTTCCTCGAGAATTTTTTCACGAATTACATATCTAGGTCAAGGATAACATACTAAGACGTTTCCTAAGCGGGCAGGCCCAAAAACGACGACAGGCGCCGTCGGCGTCCAATTCTCCTCGAATTTAGTAGTGCGATTTGGGATACTGGGGTCAACTCGTATTTTTGCAATAAATTAAGATAGCCACCTTGAAATTTTGCACAAGCTATATGGGGGCGGTCCTCTAACAAACGAATCCGGTTTCGAAGCCCTACGCCGCTCCCAAGGTGCGGCGTCGCGGCGCTAAGATCGGATTTTTTTCCTCGAGAATTTTTTTCACGAAATTACATATCTAGGTCAAGGATAACATACTAAGACGTTTCCTAAGCGGGTAGGCCCAAAAACGACGACAGGCGCCGTCGGCGTCCAATTCTCCTCGAATTTAGTAGTGCGATTTGGGATACTGGGGTCAACTCGTATTTTTGCAATAAATTAAGATAGCACCTTGAAATTTTGCACAAGCTATATGGGGGCGGTCCTCTAACAAACGAATCCGGTTTCGAAGCCCTACGCCGCTCCCAGGTGCGGCGTCGCGGCGCTAAAATCGGATTTTTTTTCCTCGAGAATTTTTTTCACGAAATTACATATCTAGGTCAAGGATAACATACTAAGACGTTTCCTAAGCGTGTAGGCCCAAAAACGACGACAGGCGCCGTCGGCGTCCAATTCTCCTCGAATTTAGTAGTGCGATTTGGATACTGGGTCAGCTCGTATTTTTGCAATAAATTAAGATAGCACCTGAAATTTTGCACAAGCTATCTGGGGGCGGTCCTCTAACAAACGAGTCCGGTTTCGAAGCCCTACGCCGCTGCCAAGGTGCGCGTCGCGGCGCTAAGATCGGATTTTTTTCCTCGAGAAATGTTTTCACGTAATTACATTTCTAGGTCAAGGATAACATACTAAGACGTTTCCTAAGCGGGCAGGCCCAAAAACGACGACAGGCGCCGTCGGCGTCAATTCTCCTCGAATTTAGTAGTGCGATTTGGGATACTGGGGTCAACTCGTATTTTTGCAATAAATTAAGATAGCACCTTGAAATTTTGCACAAGCTATCTGGGGGCGGCCCTCTAACAAACGAGTCCGGTTTCGAAGCCCTACGCCGCTCCCAAGGTGCGGCGTCGCGGCGCTAAAATCGGATTTTTTTCTCGAGAAATTTTTTACACGAAATTACATATCTAGGTCAAGGATAACATACTAAAACGTTTCCTAAGCGGGCAGGCCCAAAAACGACGACAGGCGCCGTCGGCGTCCAATTCTCCTCGAATTTAGTAGTGCGATTTGGGATACTGGGGTCAGCTCGTATTTTTGCAATAAATTAAGATAGCACCTTGAAATTTTGCACAAGCTATCTGGGGGCGGTCCTCTAACAAACGAGTCCGGTTTCGAAGCCCTACGCCGCTCCAAGGTGCGGCGTCGCGGCGCTAAAATCGGATTTTTTTCCTCGAGAAATTTTTCACGAAATTACATATCTAGGTCAAGGATAACATACTAAGACGTTTCCTAAGCGGGCAGGCCCAAAAACGACGACAGGCGCCGTCGGTGTCCAATTCTCCTCGAATTTAGTAGTGCGATTTGGGATACTGGGTCAGCTCGTATTTTTGCAATAAATTAAGATAGCACCTTGATATTTTGCACAAGCAATCTGGGGGCGGTCCTCTAACAAAGCGATACTTTATACCTATGTCAAAATTACACAAAAATGTGATAAAATATGCATTGCTTTACATACGAGTGTTTAACTTTAAAATTGAAATTTTGAAGACTTTGGATATTTTAAACTTTGAGTAACTAGTTGAACAATTAAAAAAAACAATGAAAACATATATTATTAGCAAAATAAAAATACGCCGGTAACTATCTGGTGCAGTTCATTGTTTTGTCTAGTGCAGACTGCTATACCGGGTAGCCAATTAAGGAGGGCACTCGGCCCTATCTCGAAAAGTAATTGTAGTAAAGACTTGCGGAAAAAAAATTTATGACTAAAGCGGCCAAGAGAAAACGCTGGAAATTATTTTTAAGTTTCTAGAATGGCCACCAGGGGGTGTAATCGCATTCTTGAATTTTAAATCTCGTTTTTTGAGAAATATTCTTATATTACAGATAGCTAAAATGGACTCCGTTTTAAAGCTGAGATAAATTCTATTCTTTTTCGTTAAATGCTTTTTGCTCTATTTCTTAAGGGAAAGTGGTGGGAGGTATCCGAACATTTTGGGAAAGAAATGTCAATAACTTCAAAATGGGCGAACTGATTTTGTCAAACTTGGAGTCGTTGAAGAGGGGTTTTCTTAGGCTATCAACACTGCCTTGAGCGGATTGATTTAGATGGCTTGTCTCGCCGCTAGAGGGCGTTTTGCGAGAACACTACAAATGAAATAGATTTTCTCAATAAAATTAAATGCAATGATATCACTTTTATTGCAACAAAAGATAGTCAAATAAGGGTCTAACACGCTAATGAAAACCGCATTTCGATATTTCTTTCCTAACCTAAAATATCAGTAAAAGAAATTAAAACTCGAAATAATGTGGCATCTTTGGGAATATTTTCAGTATACCTGCCATTATTAAATTCTAATTATCGTTCTTTTAGCAAAATATATATAAATTTACTGTTAAAATACCAACATTATATTTAAAATGTCAATAATAAGTAATACTCACTCAATATGATTGAATATTGCCCTTCTGTCCACACGAAATGCGAAATTTTTAAAATGCAAGTGTGCTTTGGAAAAAAAGATACCAAAAATTATAATGGTGGTCATTAAGTGTCAATCATATTAAGATATCAGCTATTTATAGTGCATTTTGGTGGCCTTATCTGTTAAAAAAAAATACCTTTTCCACCTGCAGAAGTGTTTGATATGTTTCGTGTTTAATTTCAAAACAATGAAAACGCAACTGTTTTTGTTAGAATCTATGCGATAGAGTATCCTGATAGGCGCCATTCAACTGTCAAAGTTTTTCGTGTGAACAGAAAGGCAATATTCAATCATATTGAGTGAGTATTAATTATTGTTGACATTTTAAATATAATGTTGATATTTTAACAGTAAATTTATATTTATTTTGCTAAAACAACGAGAATTAGAATTTAATAATGGCAGGTATACTGAAAATATTCCCAAAGATGCGACATTATTTCGAGTTTTAACTTCTTTTACTGATATTTTAGGTTAGGAAAGAAATATCGAAATGCGGTTTTTACTAGCGTATTAGACCCTTATTTGGCTATCTTTTGTTGCAATAAAAGTAATATCGTTGCATTTAATTTTTTTGAGAAAATCTATTTCATTTGTAGTGCTCTCGCAAAACTCCCCCTAACGGCGAGACAAGCAAGCTAAATCAATCCGCTCAAGGCAATGTTGATAGCCTAAGAAAAGCCCTTTTCAACGGCTCCAAGTTTGACAAAATCAGTTCAGCCATTTTGAAGTTATTTACATTTCTTTCCCAAAATGGTCGGACACCCCCCACCACTTTCCCTTAAGAGATAGAACAAAAAGCATTTAACGAAAAAGAATCGAATTTGTTAGTATATCCTTGTCGATAGCAGCTCGTACTCTTTTTATATTACTGCAAAAACGGTTAGAAATTTTTTGTTTATGCCAATCCATGAAACTCATTGCCCACTTTTTTCCTGGTACATTGTTATTGAATCTTGTTTCTTTCCTGCCCGTTTTGTCAAGGTAATTTTTCACGATCCATCGAAGATCCGTAATAGTAATAGGATAACCATAATCACATAATTTAATACCATGCTCAACTAACAAAGTTTCTTCTTCGTCTGTGAATACTATTCTCCGGCCTGGTGATTTAACATTTTCTTCAGCTACAGCTTTCATTTTCAGTAACAATGAACTACGCGGAATTTGAAAATGTTTGGCAGCTGCCCGTTGACTCATTTTTTTTTGTCTTATAGCCTTCAAACATGCGTCAAAGGTTTCGGGGGAGTATGGCAAGTATGGACGTCCTCCAACTTTGCGCCGACTTTGTTTATTTGACATTTTAAAAATATATTTGCTGAAAAGAAGAAACAAAGAGGTAATATGAATTGATTTTAAGTAGGTAACAATATAACAACAATAAAACCCAACTACCCACATGAAAAAGGAGAGAAAATAATAATTTTAAAATAACATAAAAGTAAGTGCCCAACTATGTACCACTTGCAGGTCGGTAAATAGTTGTGATGCAAGTTGCAATTTTTTATATATATTTTTTTTTAACAAATACGTGTACTGGAATCTGGTGTAGATATCACACGGTTAATAATGACATTATAGGGTATACCGTCAGTTAAAAGTAATGACTGTAACATTCACCTACCTTGCTCCAGGCGGGAAAGTTTGCACGTAACCTCAAAACACGTGTTTTTGCTATCAATTCACAAATATTACTGATGGTCACGTACGTGTGTTGATGGAACTTTGCAGCGCACTAGTAGATGGCGCAACCTCTTATATTTACGAATTATTCGAATTTAAGTGTTAATTGTGTTGCATTCAAAAGTAACAAATTTTAATCTACGAAAAAATGCAATGGACCATAGTTGTATAGCCGGCCTATAGTTAGGAAATTTTACGGTAGCTGAAATCTTAATATGATTGACACTTAAACACCACCATTATAATTTTTGGTATTTTGTTTTCCAAAGCACATGTGCATTTTAAAAATTTCGAATTTCGTGTTGACAGAAGGGCAATATTCAATCATATTGAGTGAGTATTACTTATTATTGACATTTTAAATATAATGTTGGTATTTTAACAGTAACTTTATATATATTTTGATAAAAGAACGATAATTAGAATTTAATGATGGCAGGTATACTAAAATATTCTCAAAGATGCGACATTATTTCGAGTTTTAATTTCGTTTACTGATATTTTAGGTTAGGAAAGAAATATCGAAATGCGGTTTTCACTAGCGTGTTAGACCCTTATTTGACTATCTTTTGTTGCAATAAAAGTGATATCTTTGCATTTAATTTTATTGAGAAAATCTATTTCATTTGTAGTGTTCTCGCAAAACGCCCTCTAGCGGCGAGACAAGCAATCTAAATCAATCCGCTCAAGGCAGCGTTGATAGCCTAAGAAAAGCCCTCTTCAACGACTCTAAGTTTGACAAAATCAGTTCGCCCATTTTGAAGTTATTGACATTTCTTTCCGAAAATGTTCGGATACCTACCACCACTTTCCCTTAAGAGATAGAGCAAAAAGCATTTTACAAAAAAGAATAGAATTTATCTCAGCTTTAAAACGGTGTCCATTTTAGCTATCTGTGTAATATAAGAATATTTCTCAAAACACGAGACTTAAAATTCAATAATGCGACTACACCCCCTGGCGACCATTCTAGAAACTTAAAAATAATTTCCAACGTTTTCTCTTGGCCGCTTTAGTCATAAATTTTTTTTCCGCAAGTCTTTACGACAATTACTTTTCGAGATAGGGCCGAGTGCCCCTCTTAATTGGCCACCCGGTATAGCGGTCTGCACTAGACAAAACAATGAACTGCACCTGGTGCATAGTTACCGGCGTATTTTTTTTATTTTGCTAATATTATATGTTTTCATTGTTTTTTTTAATTGTTCAACTAGTTACTCAAAGTTTAAAATATCCAAAGTCTTCAAAATTTCAATTTTAAAGTTAAACACTCGTATGTAAAGCAATGCTTATTTTATAACATTTTTGTGTAATTTTGACATAGGTATAAAGTATCGCTTAGTTAGAGGACCGCCCCCAGATAGCTTGTGCGAAATTTCAAGGTGCTATCTTAATTTATTGCAAAAATACGAGCTGACCCCAGTATCCCAAACCGTACTAGTAAAATCAAGCAGAATTGGACGCCGACGGCGCCTGTCGTCGTTTTTGGGCCTGCCCGCTTAGGAAACGTCTTAGTATGTTATCCTTGACCTAGATATGTAATTTCGTGAAAAAATTTCTCGAGGAAAAAAATCCGACTTTAGCGCCGCGACGCCGCACCTTGGGAGCGGCGTAGGGCTCCGAAACCGGACTCGTTTGTTAGAGGACCGCCCCCAGATAGCTTGTGCAAAATTTCAAGGTGCTATCTTAATTTATTGCAAAAATACGAGCTGACCCCAGTATCCCAAATCGCACTACTAAATTCGAGGAGAATTGGACGCCGACGGCGCCTGTCGTCGTTTTTGGGCCTACCCGCTTAGGAAACGTCTTAGTATGTTATCCTTGACCTAGATATGTAATTTCGTGAAAAAATTTCTCGAGGAAAAAAATCCGATTTTAGCGCCGCGACGCCGCACCTTGGGAGCGGCGTAGGGCTCCGAAACCGGACTCGTTTGTTAGAGGACCGCCCCCAGATAGCTTGTGCAAAATTTCAAGGTGCTATCTTAATTTATTGCAAAAATACGAGCTGACCCCAGTATCCCAAATCGCACTACTAAATTCGAGGAGAATTGGACGCCGACGGCGCCTGTCGTCGTTTTTGGGCCTACCCGCTTAGGAAACGTCTTAGTATGTTATCCTTGACCTAGATATGTAATTTCGTGAAATAATTTCTCGAGGAAAAAAATCCGATTTTAGCGCCGCGACGCCGCACCTTGGGAGCGGCGTAGGGCTCCGAAACCGGACTCGTTTGTTAGAGGACCGCCCCCAGATAGCTTGTGCAAAATTTCAAGGTGCTATCTTAATTTATTGCAAAAATACGAGCTGACCCCAGTATCCCAAATCGCACTACTAAATTCGAGGAGAATTGGACGCCGACGGCGCCTGTCGTCGTTTTTGGGCCTACCCGCTTAGGAAACGTCTTAGTATGTTATCCTTGACCTAGATATGTAATTTCGTGAAAAAATTTCTCGAGGAAAAAAATCCGATTTTAGCGCCGCGACGCCGCACCTTGGGAGCGGCGTAGGGCTCCGAAACCGGACTCGTTTGTTAGAGGACCGCCCCCAGATAGCTTGTGCAAAATTTCAAGGTGCTATCTTAATTTATTGCAAAAATACGAGCTGACCCCAGTATCCCAAATCGCACTACTAAATTCGAGGAGAATTGGACGCCGACGGCGCCTGTCGTCGTTTTTGGGCCTGCCCGCTTAGGAAACGTCTTAGTATGTTATCCTTGACCTAGATATGTAATTTCGTGAAAAAATTTCTCGAGGAAAAAAATCCGACTTTAGCGCCGCGACGCCGCACCTTGGGAGCGGCGTAGGGCTTCGAAACCGGACTCGTTTGTTAGAGGACCGCCCCCAGATAGCTTGTGCAAAATTTCAAGGTGCTATCTTAATTTATTGCAAAAATACGAGCTGACCCCAGTATCCCAAATCGCACTACTAAATTCGAGGAGAATTGGACGCCGACGGCGCCTGTCGTCGTTTTTGGGCCTACCCGCTTAGGAAACGTCTTAGTATGTTATCCTTGACCTAGATATGTAATTTCGTGAAAAAATTTCTCGAGGAAAAAAATCCGACTTTAGCGCCGCGACGCCGCACCTTGGGAGCGGCGTAGGGCTTCGAAACCGGACTCGTTTGTTAGAGGACCGCCCCCAGATAGCTTGTGCAAAATTTCAAGGTGCTATCTTAATTTATTGCAAAAATACGAGCTGACCCCAGTATCCCAAATCGCACTACTAAATTCGAGGAGAATTGGACGCCGACGGCGCCTGTCGTCGTTTTTGGGCCTACCCGCTTAGGAAACGTCTTAGTATGTTATCCTTGACCTAGATATGTAATTTCGTGAAAAAATTTCTCGAGGAAAAAAATCCGATTTTAGCGCCGCGACGCCGCACCTTGGGAGCGGCGTAGGGCTCCGAAACCGGACTCGTTTGTTAGAGGACCGCCCCCAGATAGCTTGTGCAAAATTTCAAGGTGCTATCTTAATTTATTGCAAAAATACGAGCTGACCCCAGTATCCCAAATCGCACTACTAAATTCGAGGAGAATTGGACGCCGACGGCGCCTGTCGTCGTTTTTGGGCCTACCCGCTTAGGAAACGTCTTAGTATGTTATCCTTGACCTAGATATGTAATTTCGTGAAATAATTTCTCGAGGAAAAAAATCCGATTTTAGCGCCGCGACGCCGCACCTTGGGAGCGGCGTAGGGCTCCGAAACCGGACTCGTTTGTTAGAGGACCGCCCCCAGATAGCTTGTGCAAAATTTCAAGGTGCTATCTTAATTTATTGCAAAAATACGAGCTGACCCCAGTATCCCAAATCGCACTACTAAATTCGAGGAGAATTGGACGCCGACGGCGCCTGTCGTCGTTTTTGGGCCTACCCGCTTAGGAAACGTCTTAGTATGTTATCCTTGACCTAGATATGTAATTTCGTGAAAAAATTTCTCGAGGAAAAAAATCCGATTTTAGCGCCGCGACGCCGCACCTTGGGAGCGGCGTAGGGCTCCGAAACCGGACTCGTTTGTTAGAGGACCGCCCCCAGATAGCTTGTGCAAAATTTCAAGGTGCTATCTTAATTTATTGCAAAAATACGAGCTGACCCCAGTATCCCAAATCGCACTACTAAATTCGAGGAGAATTGGACGCCGACGGCGCCTGTCGTCGTTTTTGGGCCTGCCCGCTTAGGAAACGTCTTAGTATGTTATCCTTGACCTAGATATGTAATTTCGTGAAAAAATTTCTCGAGGAAAAAAATCCGACTTTAGCGCCGCGACGCCGCACCTTGGGAGCGGCGTAGGGCTTCGAAACCGGACTCGTTTGTTAGAGGACCGCCCCCAGATAGCTTGTGCAAAATTTCAAGGTGCTATCTTAATTTATTGCAAAAATACGAGCTGACCCCAGTATCCCAAATCGCACTACTAAATTCGAGGAGAATTGGACGCCGACGGCGCCTGTCGTCGTTTTTGGGCCTACCCGCTTAGGAAACGTCTTAGTATGTTATCCTTGACCTAGATATGTAATTTCGTGAAAAAATTTCTCGAGGAAAAAAATCCGATTTTAGCGCCGCGACGCCGCACCTTGGGAGCGGCGTAGGGCTCCGAAACCGGACTCGTTTGTTAGAGGACCGCCCCCAGATAGCTTGTGCAAAATTTCAAGGTGCTATCTTAATTTATTGCAAAAATACGAGCTGACCCCAGTATCCCAAATCGCACTACTAAATTCGAGGAGAATTGGATGCCGACGGCGCCTGTCGTCGTTTTTGGGCCTGCCCGCTTAGGAAACGTCTTAGTATGTTATCCTTGACCTAGATATGTAATTTCGTGAAAAAATTTCTCGAGGAAAAAAATCCGATTTTAGCGCCGCGACGCCGCACCTTGGGAGCGGCGTAGGGCTCCGAAACCGGACGCGTTTGTTAGAGGACCGCCCCCAGATAGCTTGTGCAAAATTTCAAGGTGCTATCTTAATTTATTGCAAAAATACGAGCTGACCCCAGTATCCCAAATCGCACTACTAAATTCGAGGAGAATTGGACGCCGACGGCGCCTGTCGTCGTTTTTGGGCCTACCCGCTTAGGAAACGTCTTAGTATGTTATCCTTGACCTAGATATGTAATTTCGTGAAAAAATTTCTCGAGGAAAAAAATCCGATTTTAGCGCCGCGACGCCGCACCTTGGGAGCGGCGTAGGGCTCCGAAACCGGACTCGTTTGTTAGAGGACCGCCCCCAGATAGCTTGTGCAAAATTTCAAGGTGCTATCTTAATTTATTGCAAAAATACGAGCTGACCCCAGTATCCCAAATCGCACTACTAAATTCGAGGAGAATTGGACGCCGACGGCGCCTGTCGTCGTTTTTGGGCCTGCCCGCTTAGGAAACGTCTTAGTATGTTATCCTTGACCTAGATATGTAATTTCGTGAAAAAATTTCTCGAGGAAAAAAATCCGACTTTAGCGCCGCGACGCCGCACCTTGGGAGCGGCGTAGGGCTCCGAAACCGGACTCGTTTGTTAGAGGACCGCCCCCAGATAGCTTGTGCAAAATTTCAAGGTGCTATGTTAATTTATTGCAAAAATACGAGCTGACCCCAGTATCCCAAATCGCACTACTAAATTCGAGGAGAATTGGACGCCGACGGCGCCTGTCGTCGTTTTTGGGCCTGCCCGCTTAGGAAACGTCTTAGTATGTTATCCTTGACCTAGATATGTAATTTCGTGAAAAAATTTCTCGAGGAAAAAAATCCGATTTTAGCGCCGCGACGCCGCACCTTGGGAGCGGCGTAGGGCTCCGAAACCGAACTCGTTTGTTAGAGGACCGCCCCCAGATAGCTTGTGCAAAATTTCAAGGTGCTATGTTAATTTATTGCAAAAATACGAGCTGACCCCAGTATCCCAAATCGCACTACTAAATTCGAGGAGAATTGGACGCCGACGGCGCCTGTCGTCGTTTTTGGGCCTGCCCGCTTAGGAAACGTCTTAGTATGTTATCCTTGACCTAGATATTTAATTTCGTGAAAAAATTTCTCGAGGAAAAAAATCCGACTTTAGTGCCGCGACGCCGCACCTTGGGAGCGGCGTAGGGCTCCGAAACCGGACTCGTTTGTTAGAGGACCGCCCCCAGATAGCTTGTGCAAAATTTCAAGGTGCTATCTTAATTTATTGCAAAAATACGAGCTGACCCCAGTATCCCAAATCGCACTACTAAATTCGAGGAGAATTGGACGCCGACGGCGCCTGTCGTCGTTTTTGGGCCTACCCGCTTAGGAAACGTCTTAGTATGTTATCCTTGACCTAGATATGTAATTTCGTGAAAAAATTTCTCGAGGAAAAAAATCCGATTTTAGCGCCGCGACGCCGCACCTTGGGAGCGGCGTAGGGCTCCGAAACCGGACTCGTTTGTTAGAGGACCGCCCCCAGATAGCTTGTGCAAAATTTCAAGTTGCTATCTTAATTTATTGCAAAAATACGAGCTGACCCCAGTATCCCAAATCGCACTACTAAATTCGAGGAGAATTGGACGCCGACGGCGCCTGTCGTCGTTTTTGGGCCTGCCCGCTTAGGAAACGTTTTAGTATGTTATCCTTGACCTAGATATGTAATTTCGTGAAAAAATTTCTCGAGGAAAAAAATCCGATCTTAGCGCCGCGACGCCGCACCTTGGGAGCGGCGTAGGGCTCCGAAACCGGACTCGTTTGTTAGAGGACCGCCCCCAGATAGCTTGTGCAAAATTTCAAGGTGCTATCTTAATTTATTGCAAAAATACGAGCTGACCCCAGTATCCCAAATCGCACTACTAAATTCGAGGAGAATTGGACGCCGACGGCGCCTGTCGTCGTTTTTGGGCCTACCCGCTTAGGAAACGTCTTAGTATGTTATCCTTGACCTAGATATGTAATTTCGTGAAATAATTTCTCGAGGAAAAAAATCCGATTTTAGCGCCGCGACGCCGCACCTTGGGAGCGGCGTAGGGCTCCGAAACCGGACTCGTTTGTTAGAGGACCGCCCCCAGATAGCTTGTGCAAAATTTCAAGGTGCTATCTTAATTTATTGCAAAAATACGAGCTGACCCCAGTATCCCAAATCGCACTACTAAATTCGAGGAGAATTGGACGCCGACGGCGCCTGTCGTCGTTTTTGGGCCTACCCGCTTAGGAAACGTCTTAGTATGTTATCCTTGACCTAGATATGTAATTTCGTGAAAAAATTTCTCGAGGAAAAAAATCCGATCTTAGCGCCGCGACGCCGCACCTTGGGAGCGGCGTAGGGCTCCGAAACCGGACTCGTTTGTTAGAGGACCGCCCCCAGATAGCTTGTGCAAAATTTCAAGGTGCTATCTTAATTTATTGCAAAAATACGAGCTGACCCCAGTATCCCAAATCGCACTACTAAATTCGAGGAGAATTGGACGCCGACGGCGCCTGTCGTCGTTTTTGGGCCTACCCGCTTAGGAAACGTCTTAGTATGTTATCCTTGACCTAGATATGTAATTTCGTGAAATAATTTCTCGAGGAAAAAAATCCGATTTTAGCGCCGCGACGCCGCACCTTGGGAGCGGCGTAGGGCTCCGAAACCGGACTCGTTTGTTAGAGGACCGCCCCCAGATAGCTTGTGCAAAATTTCAAGGTGCTATCTTAATTTATTGCAAAAATACGAGCTGACCCCAGTATCCCAAATCGCACTACTAAATTCGAGGAGAATTGGACGCCGACGGCGCCTGTCGTCGTTTTTGGGCCTACCCGCTTAGGAAACGTCTTAGTATGTTATCCTTGACCTAGATATGTAATTTCGTGAAAAAATTTCTCGAGGAAAAAAATCCGATTTTAGCGCCGCGACGCCGCACCTTGGGAGCGGCGTAGGGCTCCGAAACCGGACTCGTTTGTTAGAGGACCGCCCCCAGATAGCTTGTGCAAAATTTCAAGGTGCTATCTTAATTTATTGCAAAAATACGAGCTGACCCCAGTATCCCAAATCGCACTACTAAATTCGAGGAGAATTGGACGCCGACGGCGCCTGTCGTCGTTTTTGGGCCTGCCCGCTTAGGAAACGTCTTAGTATGTTATCCTTGACCTAGATATGTAATTTCGTGAAAAAATTTCTCGAGGAAAAAAATCCGACTTTAGCGCCGCGACGCCGCACCTTGGGAGCGGCGTAGGGCTTCGAAACCGGACTCGTTTGTTAGAGGACCGCCCCCAGATAGCTTGTGCAAAATTTCAAGGTGCTATCTTAATTTATTGCAAAAATACGAGCTGACCCCAGTATCCCAAATCGCACTACTAAATTCGAGGAGAATTGGACGCCGACGGCGCCTGTCGTCGTTTTTGGGCCTACCCGCTTAGGAAACGTCTTAGTATGTTATCCTTGACCTAGATATGTAATTTCGTGAAAAAATTTCTCGAGGAAAAAAATCCGACTTTAGCGCCGCGACGCCGCACCTTGGGAGCGGCGTAGGGCTTCGAAACCGGACTCGTTTGTTAGAGGACCGCCCCCAGATAGCTTGTGCAAAATTTCAAGGTGCTATCTTAATTTATTGCAAAAATACGAGCTGACCCCAGTATCCCAAATCGCACTACTAAATTCGAGGAGAATTGGACGCCGACGGCGCCTGTCGTCGTTTTTGGGCCTACCCGCTTAGGAAACGTCTTAGTATGTTATCCTTGACCTAGATATGTAATTTCGTGAAAAAATTTCTCGAGGAAAAAAATCCGATTTTAGCGCCGCGACGCCGCACCTTGGGAGCGGCGTAGGGCTCCGAAACCGGACTCGTTTGTTAGAGGACCGCCCCCAGATAGCTTGTGCAAAATTTCAAGGTGCTATCTTAATTTATTGCAAAAATACGAGCTGACCCCAGTATCCCAAATCGCACTACTAAATTCGAGGAGAATTGGACGCCGACGGCGCCTGTCGTCGTTTTTGGGCCTACCCGCTTAGGAAACGTCTTAGTATGTTATCCTTGACCTAGATATGTAATTTCGTGAAATAATTTCTCGAGGAAAAAAATCCGATTTTAGCGCCGCGACGCCGCACCTTGGGAGCGGCGTAGGGCTCCGAAACCGGACTCGTTTGTTAGAGGACCGCCCCCAGATAGCTTGTGCAAAATTTCAAGGTGCTATCTTAATTTATTGCAAAAATACGAGCTGACCCCAGTATCCCAAATCGCACTACTAAATTCGAGGAGAATTGGACGCCGACGGCGCCTGTCGTCGTTTTTGGGCCTACCCGCTTAGGAAACGTCTTAGTATGTTATCCTTGACCTAGATATGTAATTTCGTGAAAAAATTTCTCGAGGAAAAAAATCCGATTTTAGCGCCGCGACGCCGCACCTTGGGAGCGGCGTAGGGCTCCGAAACCGGACTCGTTTGTTAGAGGACCGCCCCCAGATAGCTTGTGCAAAATTTCAAGGTGCTATCTTAATTTATTGCAAAAATACGAGCTGACCCCAGTATCCCAAATCGCACTACTAAATTCGAGGAGAATTGGACGCCGACGGCGCCTGTCGTCGTTTTTGGGCCTGCCCGCTTAGGAAACGTCTTAGTATGTTATCCTTGACCTAGATATGTAATTTCGTGAAAAAATTTCTCGAGGAAAAAAATCCGACTTTAGCGCCGCGACGCCGCACCTTGGGAGCGGCGTAGGGCTTCGAAACCGGACTCGTTTGTTAGAGGACCGCCCCCAGATAGCTTGTGCAAAATTTCAAGGTGCTATCTTAATTTATTGCAAAAATACGAGCTGACCCCAGTATCCCAAATCGCACTACTAAATTCGAGGAGAATTGGACGCCGACGGCGCCTGTCGTCGTTTTTGGGCCTACCCGCTTAGGAAACGTCTTAGTATGTTATCCTTGACCTAGATATGTAATTTCGTGAAAAAATTTCTCGAGGAAAAAAATCCGATTTTAGCGCCGCGACGCCGCACCTTGGGAGCGGCGTAGGGCTCCGAAACCGGACTCGTTTGTTAGAGGACCGCCCCCAGATAGCTTGTGCAAAATTTCAAGGTGCTATCTTAATTTATTGCAAAAATACGAGCTGACCCCAGTATCCCAAATCGCACTACTAAATTCGAGGAGAATTGGATGCCGACGGCGCCTGTCGTCGTTTTTGGGCCTGCCCGCTTAGGAAACGTCTTAGTATGTTATCCTTGACCTAGATATGTAATTTCGTGAAAAAATTTCTCGAGGAAAAAAATCCGATTTTAGCGCCGCGACGCCGCACCTTGGGAGCGGCGTAGGGCTCCGAAACCGGACGCGTTTGTTAGAGGACCGCCCCCAGATAGCTTGTGCAAAATTTCAAGGTGCTATCTTAATTTATTGCAAAAATACGAGCTGACCCCAGTATCCCAAATCGCACTACTAAATTCGAGGAGAATTGGACGCCGACGGCGCCTGTCGTCGTTTTTGGGCCTACCCGCTTAGGAAACGTCTTAGTATGTTATCCTTGACCTAGATATGTAATTTCGTGAAAAAATTTCTCGAGGAAAAAAATCCGATTTTAGCGCCGCGACGCCGCACCTTGGGAGCGGCGTAGGGCTCCGAAACCGGACTCGTTTGTTAGAGGACCGCCCCCAGATAGCTTGTGCAAAATTTCAAGGTGCTATCTTAATTTATTGCAAAAATACGAGCTGACCCCAGTATCCCAAATCGCACTACTAAATTCGAGGAGAATTGGACGCCGACGGCGCCTGTCGTCGTTTTTGGGCCTGCCCGCTTAGGAAACGTCTTAGTATGTTATCCTTGACCTAGATATGTAATTTCGTGAAAAAATTTCTCGAGGAAAAAAATCCGACTTTAGCGCCGCGACGCCGCACCTTGGGAGCGGCGTAGGGCTCCGAAACCGGACTCGTTTGTTAGAGGACCGCCCCCAGATAGCTTGTGCAAAATTTCAAGGTGCTATGTTAATTTATTGCAAAAATACGAGCTGACCCCAGTATCCCAAATCGCACTACTAAATTCGAGGAGAATTGGACGCCGACGGCGCCTGTCGTCGTTTTTGGGCCTGCCCGCTTAGGAAACGTCTTAGTATGTTATCCTTGACCTAGATATGTAATTTCGTGAAAAAATTTCTCGAGGAAAAAAATCCGATTTTAGCGCCGCGACGCCGCACCTTGGGAGCGGCGTAGGGCTCCGAAACCGAACTCGTTTGTTAGAGGACCGCCCCCAGATAGCTTGTGCAAAATTTCAAGGTGCTATGTTAATTTATTGCAAAAATACGAGCTGACCCCAGTATCCCAAATCGCACTACTAAATTCGAGGAGAATTGGACGCCGACGGCGCCTGTCGTCGTTTTTGGGCCTGCCCGCTTAGGAAACGTCTTAGTATGTTATCCTTGACCTAGATATTTAATTTCGTGAAAAAATTTCTCGAGGAAAAAAATCCGACTTTAGTGCCGCGACGCCGCACCTTGGGAGCGGCGTAGGGCTCCGAAACCGGACTCGTTTGTTAGAGGACCGCCCCCAGATAGCTTGTGCAAAATTTCAAGGTGCTATCTTAATTTATTGCAAAAATACGAGCTGACCCCAGTATCCCAAATCGCACTACTAAATTCGAGGAGAATTGGACGCCGACGGCGCCTGTCGTCGTTTTTGGGCCTGCCCGCTTAGGAAACGTCTTAGTATGTTATCCTTGACCTAGATATGTAATTTCGTGAAAAAATTTCTCGAGGAAAAAAATCCGACTTTAGCGCCGCGACGCCGCACCTTGGGAGCGGCGTAGGGCTCCGAAACCGGACTCGTTTGTTAGAGGACCGCCCCCAGATAGCTTGTGCAAAATTTCAAGGTGCTATGTTAATTTATTGCAAAAATACGAGCTGACCCCAGTATCCCAAATCGCACTACTAAATTCGAGGAGAATTGGACGCCGACGGCGCCTGTCGTCGTTTTTGGGCCTGCCCGCTTAGGAAACGTCTTAGTATGTTATCCTTGACCTAGATATGTAATTTCGTGAAAAAATTTCTCGAGGAAAAAAATCCGATTTTAGCGCCGCGACGCCGCACCTTGGGAGCGGCGTAGGGCTCCGAAACCGGACTCGTTTGTTAGAGGACCGCCCCCAGATAGCTTGTGCAAAATTTCAAGTTGCTATCTTAATTTATTGCAAAAATACGAGCTGACCCCAGTATCCCAAATCGCACTACTAAATTCGAGGAGAATTGGACGCCGACGGCGCCTGTCGTCGTTTTTGGGCCTGCCCGCTTAGGAAACGTTTTAGTATGTTATCCTTGACCTAGATATGTAATTTCGTGAAAAAATTTCTCGAGGAAAAAAATCCGATTTTAGCGCCGCGACGCCGCACCTTGGGAGCGGCGTAGGGCTCCGAAACC
The DNA here is from genome assembly GCA_940337035.1 of Agriotes lineatus. Lineage (NCBI taxonomy): Eukaryota > Metazoa > Arthropoda > Insecta > Coleoptera > Elateridae > Agriotes > Agriotes lineatus. The sequence continues at coordinate 24,170 of CALNHX010001304.1, forward strand.
GGACTCGTTTGTTAGAGGACCGCCCCCAGATAGCTTGTGCAAAATTTCAAGGTGCTATGTTAATTTATTGCAAAAATACGAGCTGACCCCAGTATCCCAAATCGCACTACTAAATTCGAGGAGAATTGGACGCCGACGGCGCCTGTCGTCGTTTTTGGGACTGCCCGCTTAGGAAACGTCTTAGTATGTTATCCTTGACCTAGATATGTAATTTCGTGAAAAAATTTCTCGAGGAAAAAAATCCGATTTTAGCGCCGCGACGCCGCACCTTGGGAGCGGCGTAGGGCTCCGAAACCGAACTCGTTTGTTAGAGGACCGCCCCCAGATAGCTTGTGCAAAATTTCAAGGTGCTATGTTAATTTATTGCAAAAATACGAGCTGACCCCAGTATCCCAAATCGCACTACTAAATTCGAGGAGAATTGGACGCCGACGGCGCCTGTCGTCGTTTTTGGGCCTGCCCGCTTAGGAAACGTCTTAGTATGTTATCCTTGACCTAGATATTTAATTTCGTGAAAAAATTTCTCGAGGAAAAAAATCCGACTTTAGTGCCGCGACGCCGCACCTTGGGAGCGGCGTAGGGCTCCGAAACCGGACTCGTTTGTTAGAGGACCGCCCCCAGATAGCTTGTGCAAAATTTCAAGGTGCTATCTTAATTTATTGCAAAAATACGAGCTGACCCCAGTATCCCAAATCGCACTACTAAATTCGAGGAGAATTGGACGCCGACGGCGCCTGTCGTCGTTTTTGGGCCTGCCCGCTTAGGAAACGTCTTAGTATGTTATCCTTGACCTAGATATGTAATTTCGTGAAAAAATTTCTCGAGGAAAAAAATCCGACTTTAGCGCCGCGACGCCGCACCTTGGGAGCGGCGTAGGGCTCCGAAACCGGACTCGTTTGTTAGAGGACCGCCCCCAGATAGCTTGTGCAAAATTTCAAGGTGCTATGTTAATTTATTGCAAAAATACGAGCTGACCCCAGTATCCCAAATCGCACTACTAAATTCGAGGAGAATTGGACGCCGACGGCGCCTGTCGTCGTTTTTGGGCCTGCCCGCTTAGGAAACGTCTTAGTATGTTATCCTTGACCTAGATATGTAATTTCGTGAAAAAATTTCTCGAGGAAAAAAATCCGATTTTAGCGCCGCGACGCCGCACCTTGGGAGCGGCGTAGGGCTCCGAAACCGGACTCGTTTGTTAGAGGACCGCCCCCAGATAGCTTGTGCAAAATTTCAAGTTGCTATCTTAATTTATTGCAAAAATACGAGCTGACCCCAGTATCCCAAATCGCACTACTAAATTCGAGGAGAATTGGACGCCGACGGCGCCTGTCGTCGTTTTTGGGCCTACCCGCTTAGGAAACGTTTTAGTATGTTATCCTTGACCTAGATATGTAATTTCGTGAAAAAATTTCTCGAGGAAAAAAATCCGATCTTAGCGCCGCGACGCCGCACCTTGGGAGCGGCGTAGGGCTCCGAAACCGGACTCGTTTGTTAGAGGACCGCCTCCAGATAGCTTGTGCAAAATTTCAAGGTGCTATCTTAATTTATTGCAAAAATACGAGCTGACCCCAGTATCCCAAATCGCACTACTAAATTCGAGGAGAATTGGACGCCGACGGCGCCTGTCGTCGTTTTTGGGCCTGCCCGCTTAGGAAACGTCTTAGTATGTTATCCTTGACCTAGATATGTAATTTCGTGAAAAAATTTCTCGAGGAAAAAAATCCGATTTTAGCGCCGCGACGCCGCACCTTGGGAGCGGCGTAGGGCTCCGAAACCGGACTCGTTTGTTAGAGGACCGCCCCCAGATAGCTTGTGCAAAATTTCAAGTTGCTATCTTAATTTATTGCAAAAATACGAGCTGACCCCAGTATCCCAAATCGCACTACTAAATTCGAGGAGAATTGGACGCCGACGGCGCCTGTCGTCGTTTTTGGGCCTGCCCGCTTAGGAAACGTTTTAGTATGTTATCCTTGACCTAGATATGTAATTTCGTGAAAAAATTTCTCGAGGAAAAAAATCCGATCTTAGCGCCGCGACGCCGCACCTTGGGAGCGGCGTAGGGCTCCGAAACCGGACTCGTTTGTTAGAGGACCGCCTCCAGATAGCTTGTGCAAAATTTCAAGGTGCTATCTTAATTTATTGCAAAAATACGAGCTGACCCCAGTATCCCAAATCGCACTACTAAATTCGAGGAGAATTGGACGCCGACGGCGCCTGTCGTCGTTTTTGGGCCTACCCGCTTAGGAAACGTCTTAGTATGTTATCCTTGACCTAGATATGTAATTTCGTGAAAAAATTTCTCGAGGAAAAAAATCCGATTTTAGCGCCGCGACGCCGCACCTTGGGAGCGGCGTAGGGCTTCTAAACCGGACTCGTTTGTTAGAGGACCGCCCCCAGATAGCTTGTGCAAAATTTCAAGGTGCTATCTTAATTTATTGCAAAAATACGAGTTGACCCCGGTATCCCAAATCGCACTATTACTAAATTCGAGGAGAATTGGACTCCGACGGCGCCTGTCGTCGTTTTTGGGCCTGCCCGCTTAGGCAGGGGCGGACTGGCTAGGGATGCCGGGATGCGATCGCATCCCGGGCCCTTGAGCCGTCCGGGCCCGCAGGCTTTAAACTAAAATACAACACCACTAGGGCGTTTACACATGCACACGCCTCACAATTAATTTGTAATCCATGTATTATTTAAATTTAATTAAAAATAGCGCTTTAGGGTCCCCAAAATCCTACAGCACCGGAAATATCTTATTGATGTAAATACTTCTTTGTGTATAAAAAATCCAAACCCCACTCGATTAGTATTTGAAATAGCGCCATTGGCGTAACTAGCGGGGGGGGGGGGCAGGCCCTCCCCAGAGTGCAGTCTGGCCCACCCCAGAAAAATAGAGGTTAAATAAATTTAAAAATCTGCTTTTTTTATTAACCCATTTATACTAAGGGGTTGGTTATCGACCCTCACACATTCTTACATTTTCTGGTTTTATTACCTTTTTTGGCTTAAAAACATTATAGTATAAATACCATATGTTGGATGGATGACTCTACTGAATAATAATATACAAGAGAAAACGTTATTAGTTAGCTAATAATTACTTTGAAAACACTGCTTTCGTCTGAATATTTTTTTGTTATATTTACACAATTTTTGTTAGTTTCTCTTAAGTTTAAACGAATAAAGGATCAATTTATGTTCACAGAAAAATAAAATTGCAATTATTTCATATGTGGGTAAGTAAATGAGTTGAAAACTTGAGTGCATCGGTAACTACTCACTGGGCACATACAGCTAGCTGCCTATTATAGGATCGTCCAGTTCAGACTTAAGGTGACTTGCTATTTAGATGTTTGCCTTGCCGAAAGAGTTGAGTTTATAGCTTAAAAGAGTACGATTCAAAATTTTATGTTGAATGGTGTTTCATGTACCGCAAAGAGCATTTTGTGGTGCTTGAATTTCCACAGTTGCTAGCCCAAGATAGAATAAAAAGATATCACAATAACAATTAAAAGGATACTGATGTTTTCAGAAAGTATTTGCTTCGAGGCGGAGAAAAAAATAAAGATTGTGGCCCAAAAACGTACAAATGGAAACCAAGTGATGTTTCTCCTGGAATAATATTTTTTCGACGACTGACATCGAAAGTAGATTTTTTATTATACCTGCATCAGAATCGCCGTTTAAAGCATGCCTGAGCGTGCGAATACAGACGATTAAAGCTCGCCGAGCTTTAAAGGTAGTCAAGGAAACGATTGAATGCAACAACGGACATGGACGCGACAAACACGTAAATAATTCTCGTAACTATAGTAGCAATATTATTATGCCCTCTCGATTTATCACGACAAAAATTATTTCCAAGTTTTTAGTGCGTAATTTATTTCCAGTATTGGAGGTATAATAAAAAAATAGCGTAAAGTATTCGTGGATAACTGGTCTTTAAAACACTTGCTCTATTTCGAGCACTCCGGCTACGCCGTCGTGCTCGAAAACTCGCGCGTGTTTTAAAGACCTTGTTATCCACTCATACTTTAATATACTATTTCTCACTGTCATTTGACAACAGAAAGTTGACATTTGCCGCTGAGCGTACGTTTTCATCATTTTGCCGCTAGCCGAGCGTTTTGGGTTTTCCGCGTGAACAAAATAGGTAGCCACGTCTGAATGTTTCCTTGACAACGCCCGGCATTTGTGGAAATAATCGCGTCACATGTCATATAGACTGCGCGAGTAATGTTAACTTGATTGTCATTTAATTTTTGCGATAAAATGAAATTTGATATTTTCCTTTAATAATATGTCAGTCGTCGAAAAAATAGTATGTATATTTCGAGCTAAAAGTGCGCTTGCCGCTTTTGCATGATTGCTGGTTTCGACTTCGTCTCAACCAGCAATATTCATGCGCAAGCGGCAAGAATGCACTTTCAGCTCTTAACATACAATATACTATTTTATCGTCAACCTCATTGAGTTGCAAGAGGTAATCTATACATTTTTATGTTGTTTATGAACCGAAAAATAATTTATTGATATGCTCTTTAGACACGTAGTATTACGAGAGTATGTAGCAACCATAATTTCTGTAAACCAATATATCAAGTGTACCATCGAAATGTAACTTGCTATAAACAAATGTTTGTTGTTTTCTAGTTTAACAGTTCAAATTTAGTTACTATACAGTTAGTTTTGAAATAAGTGTTGTGCATCAAAAATGAACATAAGGGGCGAAAATTTTAGAGCCATGATTTACTATGACTTTAAAAGTTCCCTTTCTCTGAAAGAAATGACTTCGTGCTGATTTTGGTGGCCAGGCGCATATTTCTGGTTTAATGAATTTAAATTTGAACGAGTTTCAGTCAGCGACGATTTTTGGGAAAACAAATTTCAACAGTTACTGATACGAACGTAGACGCTGTGTGAAGAATGCTTCAGTAGGACAATCGAGTCACTTACACAATTATTAAAAGCATCTTGGACATTGGCATGACTGCAATACACAAGATTTTACATACTCATTTGGGTGTAAGAAAAGTCTGTCTTGGGTGGATACCACACAGTTTAACAGACACACAGAAACACAACAACAACATGTGGAATAGTATAAGAAATATGATGAAGGTAGATCTAAAGCAGTTTACATAATAACTGGTGACGAAAGCTGGATATATGCATTTGAATCTGATTCTAAGCGGCAGTCAGCACAATGGGTGTTTCCAACAAATCCTAATCCAGTTAGAGTGAAGCGATTTTGAAGAGTTGGTAAGAAAATAATTGCTTGTTTCTATTCAAAATCAGGACTTATCCCAACTGTCGTGCTTAAAAATAAACGTAGAGTTATTGCAGGATGGTACACAACTATATGCCTGCCAGACGTTATTCAAAAATCTCGGCTTATGGCGCCCAAGGGGTGAGATCGTTCTGCACCATGAAAATGCTTCTAGTCATACCGCACATCAAATAAAATGATTTTTAGAGATTTTCGAGTTAAAATTGCTAACTTATCCCCCATTCAGTTCCGATCTAGCACCTTCCGATTACTTTCTAGTTCCTCCATTAAACGATAAAATGCGTCGTGTACGATTTGTAACTCCCGAAGATGCGGTGGAAAGCTTCAAAAACCTTGTTTCTTAAGTGACTCAAAAATTGTGGAATTTATGTTTTGAAAATTGGTTCTACCGAATGCGTAAATGTTGAGTTTAAGGGGGAATACTTTGAGAAAATAATAAAAACAAATTTTGGTTACTGAACATTGTTTTATTAGACTGCAGAAATTTACGAGAATGCCCTCGTATAACGGCATCAAAGAACAAGCAATTAAATTTATGCGAAAAGGTTATGCATGTACGTAAATTCCTGTCTTCATAGGTATACATAGGTATTGACGATGGTTGGTTGGGGGGCCTGGCCCTCCCCAGCCAAAAATCCTAGTTACGCCAATGAATAGCGCGCGCCGCGATCGACAGCCGGAAAGCAGAGAACAAGCCCTTGTGTTGACAGTGGCAGCAAACTCCTCAGTAAAATGTTGTTGAAGTAATTCAATTGGTAATATATAATGTATTGTTATGATATTGGTACAGGGGTCTAAAAATCAGATTAATAAGATTAAAAGAATACAGTATTAAAAATTATAAAGATGAATTTAGATGTGAAATGTATATCAAAATTATTAAGATTAATTTAGAAAAGAAAGGAAATACAATATATAATTTAATTAAATGAAGCTAATTGAGAAAAAGTAGGATTTTAATTAATTTAATATCTGAAATGAAATTGGAAGTTAATTACAAATGTTTTTCCGAAATATACTATTTAACATAGTAGGTATTAATCAAATAATCAAGCTTTAATAGTGTGTTGGACTGAAAAAAATAAACTAGATCGCTAAGGAGGAACCAAAATGATGTAATGTAATTTTGTAAAATTTGAAATTAAGAAATAAACCCTTTTATAAGTTTTTAAAAATAAATATTTGTAATAATAAAAGGGTTAAAATTACATACAAATTGCCGGGCTCCATAGCTTAGTGGTAAGCATTCTGGCTACTGATCTAAGGGTCGAGAGTTCGATCCCCGATCCCGGTGTGGTTTTTAAAAATAAAAAAATGCTGATGCAAGCCTCTACAGAATGCCATCCTTCGGAAGTGATGTAAAGTCGTGGGTCCCATGCTACTACGATGTGTAGCATGTAAAAGATCTCTTGCTAGGGTTGGAACTCCTTAGTCTCGGCAAAATTCTAAGTAGGACTAAGGGTACAGTTGCGGCCCCTACAAACTCAGACACCGACTTTTGACACGCTTGGCACTGTTAGTTTATGTCAAATTCTAGGTTAGCCGGTAAGGTTTTGCGTCAGTTTTGACACAGATTGACGCAAAACCTAACCTGCTAATCTCGGATTTGACATAGACTTACAGTGCCACCAACATAAACAGTGCCAAGCGAATGACAGGCGGCTTAAATTTCTTGTCTATCACAGAATGTGTCAAAAGTCGGTGTCTGAGTTTGTAGAGGCCGCAACGGTACCTGGTACTCTGCATGCCTAGACCTTGTCCACGCGGTTGGTAAAAAGGGCATATGAAGGCCTACTTGCTAGACACGAGTCTCCCCGAAAATACTACTACTACATACAAATTGGCGGGATGAAGAAAACTAAAAACTAAAATATTAAAAGAAGAATAGGGGGAAAACTATATAGATGAAGACTAGAATGTGGTGAGAAAAGCAATTTAATACAATTATAATCAAATAAAAGTAAGGGAATGTTAATTGAGTTTATTTTGGAATTACATTTGCATCGACTGAATTGGATAACAAGAAACGCTTTACAAGGGAGGTGGATTGCATCGACATCATTAGCAGAGTCAGCAAATTTGTGGGGCTTGTCAAGTGATATCTGGTGGCTTGCCTCTGGTCAAGATTCATGGTGCTGGGTTGTAGCAGAATTCATATATGTGATTTGATTCAACATTAAAGTAACGCATCTGCGGCTGAGGTCTATTTTGATGATTACTGTGGTGTAGATGCCGATTCTTGTGGCGAGCTGGGTTCCTGTGTTGATTTGGATCCGGAGTCTGTACATCTTGGCAGTTGGTTATCAGTTGAGGCCTTCGCCGTGGCTTTGAGTGGAGCAGTTTTTTAGCGTGGTCAGTTGCAGAGTTGGACGTATTGGGTTTATCAGCGGAGAGTGTTAGGTTTAATAAAAGATAACAGAATCCAGGTAATTTAAAATAAGAACTGAAAGAAAATAAAAAGTAAAGTGAGTTAATTTTAATTAAGGAAGTACTTATTATTTGAGATTGTCGTATGACAAATGTAACCATGAAATATTTGTAATTGAATTTTCAAAACTAGTTTGAAGTGTCAGTTGACAGAAGTTTTGAGTTGCCATAATAATATAGGAACATCAAATTTCAGAATATAAGCAATCTAGATTAAAAAGAATCCGATCTGATTTTCAGTCAAGTGTATCTACTCGGGTTAGCAGAAAATAATTTTGAATATCCAAAATACATAAATAGGGCAATTAAATTAAATAAAATTCAATTATAATATACGATAACATAATTTGGGCACACAAAGTGGAGCTAATCACCTTTAACAGTATAGATAACAATAATAATCCCAGCCTAAATTTTAATAAAAAAATTATGTTACTTACACAATGAGGATGTATATAGATTCATTCATATATACTTATATGTTGTTTGTTTATGAAGTAGTTTTAATGATTCTATTTCTGTTTTTATGCCTTAATCTTCTTGAGAATGAAAGCCTAGTCTTTCGAAACGTAGAAGATGTGAAAAATAAGAAAATATGTAGTTTGTTGTTACCATAAACTTAAAACATTAACACCAATGGATCACGAAAGGCTGCAACAAAATATAATATATACATTAATACATCTACTTATTCAATAAGATGCTTATTAGAAAGTTATGCAATGCATGATTCGATCAACATGTTCAGTACATTGAGACTCGCCGCTGACCGCCACCTTGCCCCTTGCCAAATCCACTCACAAGCTCGCAGGTTCCGAGTGACAATTTGGTATTTGCTAGTTACATTATTGGTCGTAGGCCTTCCTCGAATATAATTTTCGCAAGATTTGAACTGCGCGCTGAGGTAGTGTTACTAGTAGGTGGTAGTTACTAGTTGGCGCCTGTTAATCGCGTCCTAAAATAGCGTTTTAGGCCATAAAATGTATCGCACCAGCGAAAAAAAATTTCGGCGTCGGCGTTATTGTCTCTGGCGGCTGGGGCTTGGCCCCAGGCCCGAACTATACCGCACAACCTCGTGGGGGCCGCGGGCCCCCCAGGCATCCAGCATCCCGGGCCTATTAGTCCCAGTCCGCCCCTGCGCTTAGGAATCGTCTTAGTATGTTATCCTTGACCTAGATATGTAATTTCGTGAAAAAATTTCTCGAGGAAAAAAATCCGATTTTAGCGCCGCGACGCCGCACCTTGGGAGCGGCGTAGGGCTTCGAAACCGGACTCGTTTGTTAGAGGACCGCCCCCAGATAGCTTGTGCAAAATTTCAAGGTGCTATCTTAATTTATTGCAAAAATACGAGCTGACCCCAGTATCCCAAATCGCACTACTAAATTCGAGGAGAATTGGACGCCGACGGCGCCTGTCGTCGTTTTTGGGCCTGCCCGCTTAGGAATCGTCTTAGTATGTTATCCTTGACCTAGATATGTAATTTCGTGAAAAAATTTCTCGAGGAAAAAAATCCGATTTTAGCGCCGCGACGCCGCACCTTGGGAGCGGCGTAGGGCTTCGAAACCGGACTCGTTTGTTAGAGGACCGCCCCCAGATAGCTTGTGCAAAATTTCAAGGTGCTATCTTAATTTATTGCAAAAATACGAGCTGACCCCAGTATCCCAAATCGCACTACTAAATTCGAGGAGAATTGGACGCCGACGGCGCCTGTCGTCGTTTTTGGGCCTGCCCGCTTAGGAAACGTCTTAGTATGTTATCCTTGACCTAGATATGTAATTTCGTGAAAAAATTTCTCGAGGAAAAAAATCCGATTTTAGCGCCGCGACGCCGCACCTTGGGAGCGGCGTAGGGCTTCTAAACCGGACTCGTTTGTTAGAGGACCGCCCCCAGATAGCTTGTGCAAAATTTCAAGGTGCTATCTTAATTTATTGCAAAAATACGAGCTGACCCCAGTATCCCAAATCGCACTACTAAATTCGAGGAGAATTGGACGCCGACGGCGCCTGTCGTCGTTTTTGGGCCTGCCCGCTTAGGAAACGTCTTAGTATGTTATCCTTGACCTAGATATGTAATTTCGTGAAAAAATTTCTCGAGGAAAAAAATCCGATCTTAGCGCCGCGACGCCGCACCTTGGGAGCGGCGTAGGGCTTCAAAACCGGACTCGTTTGTTAGAGGACCGCCCCCAGATAGCTTGTGCAAAATTTCAAGGTGCTATCTTAATTTATTGCAAAAATACGAGCTGACCCCAGTATCCCAAATCGCACTACTAAATTCGAGGAGAATTGGACGCCGACGGCGCCTGTCGTCGTTTTTGGGCCTGCCCGCTTAGGAAACGTCTTAGTATGTTATCCTTGACCTAGATATGTAATTTCGTGAAAAAATTTCTCGAGGAAAAAAATCCGATTTTAGCGCCGCGACGCCGCACCTTGGGAGCGGCGTAGGGCTTCTAAACCGGACTCGTTTGTTAGAGGACCGCCCCCAGATAGCTTGTGCAAAATTTCAAGGTGCTATCTTAATTTATTGCAAAAATACGAGTTGACCCCGGTATCCCAAATCGCACTATTACTAAATTCGAGGAGAATTGGACTCCGACGGCGCCTGTCGTCGTTTTTGGGCCTCCCCGCTTAGGAAACGTCTTAGTATGTTATCCTTGACCTAGATATGTAATTTCGTGAAAAAATTTCTCGAGGAAAAAAATCCGATTTTAGCGCCGCGACGCCGCACCTTGGGAGCGGCGTAGGGCTTCGAAACCGGACTCGTTTGTTAGAGGACCGCCCCCAGATAGCTTGTGCAAAATTTCAAGGTGCTATCTTAATTTATTGCAAAAATACGAGCTGACCCCAGTATCCCAAACCGTACTAGTAAATTCGAGCAAAATTAGACGCCGACGGCGCCCGCCGTCGTTTTTCTGTCGGCCCGCTTGGAAAACGTGTTAGTTCTTCTTCCTTGATCTAGAAAAAAATCTAAGAGAAAAATAAAATTGATTTTTTAAATGATTTAATTAATTTATTGTTTATAATAATAATTATTTTAATACAATATAAATGAATAGACAAAAAGCGTTGTTATTACACATATTAACAATAATAGTTTTTATATCTAGGGTGTAATGACATTGTATGACACCTAAATTACGCATTTTAAGCTTTGTGCATATTCTTGGTATTGTTGTATATTTGCGCAACATATTTGTCTCTGCTAATACTACAATTCGACTTGCAATTGTTAATTTATTGGTGTAGTTCAAGGTTTGTGGTGTAGTTTACTTTAAGTTGAAGCTCCTCGAGCGGTTCTGAATTGTGCAGCCTCCCTCTTATGTTACTAGCTCTCGAATCGGTAGTTCATATGTATTCCCTATCTGGACCCCAGGAGCCCAAATCCTACCGGCAAGAGTTCATGCTCTATTTGCAAAACTAAAGCAGTAGCGGAAGATGGGTTAGTTAACCATATAGGAACACATACACCAGAAAAACCTTATTCTTGTTTGATTTGTGATTTTAAAACAGCTCAGAAACGTTATTTAGTTCAACATATAAAAATACATACAGGAGTAAAACTTTATTCTTGTTCAATTTGTGACTATAAAGCAGGCCACAAATGTCATTTGGTTCAACATATAAAAATACATACAGGAGAGAAACCTTATTCTTGTTCAATTTGTGAATATAAAACGGCCACAAAAATTTATTTGTTTCAACATATAAAAATACATACAGGAGAAAAACCTTATTCTTGTTCAATGTGTGAGTATAAAACAGCTCAAAAAGGTAATTTAGTTCATCATACGAGGATACATACAGGAGAAACACCTTATTCTTGTTCAATTTGTGAATTTAAAACAGCTGACATAAGTAGTTTAAGTCGACATACGAAGCTACATACAGGAGAGAAACCTTATGCTTGTTCAATTTGTGAATATAAAACAGCCAGAAAAAATTATTTGTTCCAACATATAAAAATACATACAGGAGAAAAACCTTATTCTTGTTCAATTTGTGAATATAAAACAGCTGACAAAAGTAGTTTAAGTCGACATACGAAGCTACATACAGGAGAGAAACCTTATGCTTGTGCAATTTGTGAGTATAAAGCCGCCCAAAAATGTCATTTGGTTCAACATATAAAAATACATGCAGGAGAAAAACCTCATGTTTCAGTTGCACGTATAAAACATCTGACAAAACGAGTTTAGTTCGACATATGAGGATTCATATAGGAGAAAAACCTTATCGCTGTTCAATTTGTGAGTATAAAGATGCTCGTAAATACTCCGTAGTTAAACATATGAAGACACATACGAGAGCAGGACATTGAAGTGATAACATCGAGGTGATGTTATTATGGTTAAATTTTATATTTATATTAGATGTACAATAGAGGATTGGAAAGGTATGAGTTGTTGTTTATAGGAAAGTTGAGCAGTGGTGGAAAAATTCAACAATATTCCGTTACGGTTTCAACCGTTACATATCCCTTATATCTTTTGCTACAACCAAGTTGCCTGATAATTCATAAATTTTGTTTTGTGGGTCCCCTTTATTTATCTATTTCAAAATGTTTCTATTTCTATATTATAAAAATGTATGTAAAATATCCTGCTCTGAGACCACTACTGAAATCCAAATTTGTGTCCAGAAATACTAAAACAAGGGTATGCAGGACAGTTATTCGACCAACGGTAACGTGTGCATACGAGGCTTGCGTTTTGAAACAACGGGGAAAGAGACCTATTGGACAGATGGGAGAGAAAGGTTTTGAGATCCATTTATGGTGGGACGAGAACAGAAGAAGTTTGGAAAAGTAAGACAAAGGAGGAAATACAAGAATTATATAAGGAACCTAGGATATCGGTAAATGATAAATCACAACGAATTCGGTGGTTAGGATACGTGCAAAGACTACAAGGGGAGAAAATGCCCAAGACGGTCTTGTATAGACAGCCAATAGGTTAAAAAAGAAAGGCAAGACCACGAGAGAGATAGTTGAAACAGACGCAAGAGGATCTAAATGCTATCGGAGTTGCAAACTGGAGGTTAAAAGCGACAAATAGAAGGGAATGGAAAGAAATTATAAATAAATGCCTAAGAAATGTCATGTAGAAGTAATTATGTAATTAGGTAAAAATAGTGTATAATGCCCTAGGGCTTCATGGCCTGTAGAGCAAAATAAATAAAAAAATTATCTAAAATTAAACTTTCTTTTAATTGCACACGAGTAGATATACAATACTTGATGTCTAATAAAATTTTAAATTTTGATATAAACTTTTTGTCCAATCACGTACGATAATACAAATTCAGAAGTTATTTTATAATTCCACAAGTTATGTAAGCAGAGGATGTTCAAGTGAAGCATGTTAGATCCTAACTTAAGATCAACAGCCGTAAGTATTGTAATTGACTATGCTATAATGGTCTTTATGTTTGCAAATGGTTTTATGTCATAACAATAATTAGGTATACTATTTTAGCTATTACATCTGGCTTTTACTATACCTTAGTTTATTTTCAATCAATTCTCTTTTAGAATCGGGAGATCGGTGCGGACCGGCAACGTGCTAACAGGACGGGACCCGGCTCTAGATTTGAATAAGGCTTAAAGTGCAATCAGTGTTATCAAATAAAATTATGTGAAGTGCTTATCTCTAAGTTGTCACTTTAGACGAACTATACTGTAAGTACAATCTAAATCCTTAATTTTAAGAGTAATTCGAACGGGAATTCGACCGATTATTACACGCGCTATACACATCGGTGAAGACGCGCTCGCCCTAATCGCGCGCGCCAGCTCTGCTGTGATGACTGCATAGATAATCACGCAAATGACATCGAACTTTAAACATAAAACTGAGTGATAACCAGACAGGGTCTCTTGACTACAGGAGTACCCAAAACCCATCAACTACTGAGTCCTCACTTGGATCCAAATCGTACTCTACCGCATTAACACCACCAATTCCCAACCAAAGAACAGGCAATAATATTCAGCTCCAGCGATGGCATTAAACTACAAGAATACATATTTGGTCTAGGCACCATTATCGGTCCGAAGAACATCATATTTTCATCAAGGATATCAAATAATCGCATATGTGTCTACCTAAGTAGCACAGAATTCGTTAACGATTTCATGGCCCAGCAAGGTGCGATACAAATTAATGGTCAAACATTCATCGCACGCAGACTTATCACACCAGCAGAACGCCTAGTAATGTCCAACGTATGTCCCACGATCCCGCACAAAGCTTTAGAAATAGAGTTACAAAAACTGGGGATAAAGCTAGTGTCACCAATCACATTTCTAAAAGTAGGCGTGTCTAACCCCGAGTACAGCCACATATTTAGCTTCCGGCGTCAAGTATTTTTTACTCCAACGTCAAGCCCCAATATTCCAGAATCAATCCTTGTATCCTATGATAATATCTCCTACCGCATTTTCCTATCGCAAGATTTGCTATCCTGCTTCAAATGCAAGAAACCAGGACATCTTGCAGTGCTCTGTCCAAACATCTCACAACACGAGCAAACACCTGAAGTCAAAGAAGAAACCACAACAGAATCATTAACCCTTGCTAATGAAATAGAACCAATGGATGCTACTAGTTAGAACCCAGCCAAAAGACCATTCTCAGAAACACTGTCACCACCTATAGGTATTCTTTCTAACAATCTTGCAAATACAAGCGACATGTTTACAAAACCCGAAACCAAACAACTAAAAGAATCGAAGAATTCCGGATCTTCAAGTAAAATACTTCCAGCAGCAGAGCTTCTAGAACCTACCAAAGACTTCATTGAATGGCATTCTCCCCCGTTCATTCTCAATTACAACCAAATTGTTGATTTATTCGAAAATGTTCACGGTGCTGCAGAACCCATAAATATTGTATCTAATTACACGGAGAATCTTCAAGCATTAATAGTAATGCTACAGAAAATATATCCTTACTTTACCGAAAGAAGTATTAAAACTCGTTGCACAAAACTGAGGAAGAAATTATTGAAACATCTCGACATACAACCACTAGAGTTAGAAAGTGACTCATCCCAAGACACGTACTAAGACAGCTTTAACGTAGTATACCATTGCATGCTGTTTATATTTCTAATGGCTACTAAAAATCAAATTGTACAGTGGAACATTAACGGATATTATTCACACTTAGAAATGTTAAATTTACTCATATACGATCAAAAACCTAGCGTTATCTGTCTCCAGGAAACTCACTTCCGGAATAATAAAACACACAGTGTTAAGCACTACAAATGTTTCTCTCGTAATAGAAACAATCCAAAAAGAGCAAGTGGCGGAGTAGCTATTTTTGTTAAAAACGACTTCGAAGCACAGGAATTCCAAGTTAATACTGATCTTGAAGCGATTACAGTAGCAGCTCATATTCCTAATAAAATTTATATATGCAGTTTGTATATCCCGCCCAACCAAGAGATTACTAGTCGAGTCTTAGCAGCACTCATTAATCAAATTCCGATACCACGCGATTTTAACGGACATAATATAATATGGGGAAGCAGTCACACTAACACTCGAGGCAAAATTATCGCCGACGTTATTCAACAGACTAACTTACTTTTACTAAATAACGGCGGGAAAACAAGATTCAATTCTTTCACCGGCGAATTTTCAACCCTAGACTTAAGCTTATGTGACCCAACATTATCAGTGAATTGGGATTGGGAAATTCTCCCTGACTTATATGGTAGTGATCACTTCCCAATAAAAATTACGAACATTCGAGACATACCGGACAATTCCAAGCCACTCCCCAACCCCAAATGGCGAATAACTAACGCTAACTGGACAATGTTTGCTAACATAATAGAGGACAACCTGCAAAGATTGGAATGCAGATGTCGACAGAAATTTAAATAATTTTATTCATACAACAAACTACGCTGCTGAACATGCCATTGGAAAAACATCTCATATCTCCAAACATACAGCAGTACCGTGGTGGAACAAGGACTGCAAAGAGGCTATAAAACTAAGTAAACAAGCATTCAACAAATTTAAAAAACACAAAACAGTTGAAAATCTACTAATTTTTAAAAAATAAGAGCCAAAGCAAGATACACGATCAGGAAAAGCAAGAGACGCTCTTGGGTAAATTATGTTAGCAACATCAATTCATCCACATCAGTGACCGAAGTATGGAATAAAGTAAGGAAAATAGCCGGAGCCAACACTTACAATGCCGTAAACTCGTTGATACATATCATCCAATAAAGAGGTAGCGCAAACCTTTGCCAAGACCTACGAAAAATATTCCAACAACACCAACTACAACATTGCTTTCATGGAACATAAACTTAAGGAGGAATCTGATAATCCACCTATCATAGGAGACGAATATTCTGCTTTAAATCTACCCATAACCAATGTAGAGCTCAGTGAAGTAATTGTAGACCTGAAAAATTCCAGTGCAGGTCCGGATGATATCCCAGCAATATTTCTTAAGAAGTTACCAGACACTGCGAAGGAACACTTTCTTAACATCTATAATAGTATATGGTGGCTTCAGGAAACATAGATCTCCGAATGATAACATCATAAACCTAGAAACGGATGTACAGGAAGCTTTTGTGATTAAGCAAAACTGCATTGCTATATTTTTGACATAAAAAGAGCATATGACACCGCATGGCGCCATAAAATACTGAA
Organism: Agriotes lineatus; assembly: GCA_940337035.1. Classification (NCBI taxonomy): domain Eukaryota; kingdom Metazoa; phylum Arthropoda; class Insecta; order Coleoptera; family Elateridae; genus Agriotes; species Agriotes lineatus. The sequence continues at coordinate 40,566 of CALNHX010001304.1, forward strand.
AAAGCTCCAGTCATGGCAAATTCAAGGGAACATGCTCGCATTCATTAACTAATTTTTAAGCACTAGACATTTTCGAGTAAGAGTAAACGGATGTTATTCTCAGATGCCAGTTCAACAGAACGGAAAGCCGCAAGGGTCTGTACTCAGTGTAACATTATTTCTTGCGGCAATTAATGATGTAGAGAATATCAAACTACCTGTCAAAAGTCAATTATATGCCGATGATATGATCTTATATATCAAAGGTAAAAACATACAGACCATGACGTCACTTTTACAAGATCATTTAAGCAGCTTGGAGAATTGGGCAACTATTACCGGTTTTCAATTTTCAACCCAAAAAACTAAATGCATGCTTTTTTCTAGAAACACCGAAGCAGTTCCTCCATTTTTAACTTTATGTGGAGAAAACCTAGAATTTGTGGACAACATCAAATTTCTGGGAATGATATTTGACCGTCGACTAACTTGGAAACCTCATATTAAGAACCTGAAAATATCTCGCCAAAGGGGTTTAAATTTACTAAGAATCCTATCAAACAAAAGATGCGGAGCAGATTCAGTAACGCTCTTAAGTTTATATCGTTCCCTGATAAGATCCAAGATTGACTATGGATCCATAACCTACTCATCAGCGAAGAAATCAACACTCAAATCGCTAAACTCTTTCCACAACACAGCATTACGTATAATACTGGGGGCATTTTGCACTAGCCCTGTCGAAAGCTTATATTGCGAAGCGGGCGAACCGCCTATAAGCTATCGAAGACAAATGTTAAGTCTTTCATATGCCTCTGCCATATCTTCAAACACAGACAACCCAACATACAAAAACGTATTCTCAACCAGATATAGAAACCTATATGCAAGAAGAGCAAGAACACCCCCATTGCATGAAAGAATAAACAGATATCTGACAGATCTGCCAGATTCTTGCCCTGCCACTCTGCCAATAACTATATCCTCGCCTCCTCCTTGGATAGTAAACATCCCCGAATGTAATTTAAACCTTACACACTTCAAGAAAACAGACACAAACCCTGACCTAATAGTTAACCACTCTCACGAAATTATGCCCAGTAATCCTAATTATGTGGCGTTATACACTGACGGATCCAAAACGGAAGAAGGAGTAGGATCAGCAGTTGCGACGCCAGAATCAATCCTGATTTTCCGTTTACCAAAATGCAGTAGTTCATACACAGGGGAACTCTACGCAATATGTCAAGCTCTCGTATAACACCTGTTACATAAGTTTTTGGAAAAACTTATAGAAAGATATCATTTAAATTTAAGTAACCTTTATCAAGTAAACATAACATAACAATAACTAATGGGCCTTAGACTTTAACACCTGGTTGCCATATTGCTGCCAAGGGTCCTCTATCCTCAATAAGACGAAGTTTCTGCCTTACGTGTCGCATCAGCGTCTGGACACTTTCTAAGCTCAATTCCCTAATTTTTTGAAAAATTCTTTGCCGCAAGTGTTGTTGCTTCGGTGTTTCCCAACCATTATTATATACTTTTCTTGCCAATACACCCCAAAAGTTTTAATTAGCCTTGCCTGGGGGACATTTCCAGGAAGCTTTGCATGGCTAAAGGTAAAATATTTTTCGTCTTCCATGACAATGATCAGGTTGTTGGCGAAATGATGACGTCTCAAAGCACGACAACGACCAGAGATTCTGGCCAATTGTGCGGCGGTATTCTTGGAAAATTGTTTGCGTTTTCTGTATTTTAAGCCTCTTCTTGCGATGTATCGAGAAATTATAGCATTCGAAACATGGAAACGACGGGAAAGCTTACGGGTGGACACCCCAATGGTGTTTTGGAACGCTCGGCTAGCCTATTGACGTGTTAATTTCAGTTAATTTACGTGGACGGCCTGTTTTTGGTAGGTTTATACATGGAATACCCTCTTTTCATTCCCAAATTGTACGATATAAAGTACTTCTTGAAATATTTTACTAGCGAAGAATGTTTACTATATCTCGTTTCGGCAGCTGTCCAACCAGGTTGTAGACGGACTTTCGAATTTCAAGTTTATATGCCATTTCTCACATGACAAATAAAAATGTGAAATGTTAAACAAATTGACAAAACCTCTAGAAACATGTTTCTTTATAGTTGACTAGATGTATTAGCTTTACTATGTTACAGAGGGCAGTATAAGTTTTTCATATACAATACCGCGAGCGGTCGACGAATTGCCGAACATTTTTGTCAAAGTGTATGAGTGTTTATTGCTTCGATATAAGCAATAAACACGAATAAACAGTTTGACAAAAATTCATGCAATTCGTCGGCTGCAAGCGGCATTTGAAGGACTATTCAACGAACAAAATTGGCATTTCTTAGTAATTAATCAATTTTATCACGTCCTCTTTGAAAATAAAAATCTGTTGACGTAAAATAAATTGTTTGTCAAATTTGACATTTCTAATATCATATTTGATTAATTTTACAGGAAGTTAAATAAATGTCACAGGAAGAGAAACAAATTGTCATTAAAACTCCGCTAGCGGAATTGTTGCACAATTTTACGCTGATTGGTGGCAAATGACATAAATACTAAATTATGATTGGTGAATAGTTAACTTGAAGGGGGTGAGTTGAATAGTCCCAAAAATTATGTAACAGGTTTTATGCAAGGCAACAGAACTACCGAAAGTTTCTCGTAATTATAGACTCCCTTAGCTCCATACTAAGTCTGCAACATATTTACATAAAACATCCCGTTCTCCTTCTAATCAAGCAAGAACTACATAGCATACAGGCATCCAACAAACTCGTGAAATTTTTATGGGTCCCCTCCCATATTGGAATAGCAGGCAACGAAAAAGCGGACGAAGGTGCAAGAGAAGCAATTACGAATCCGGAAGCTAGAGCAACGACAAGAGCGACATCAGAAGATCTTAAAGGATTTTTTAAAGAAAAAGTGATTCGCGAGTGGCAAAATAGGGGGAACGAGGTAACTACTAACAAACTTTTCGAGGTAAAAGTGTCAATTAAGCCGCGGAAAAGTGTACCAAAGTGCCGCCGAGACCAAAGTTTGCTATCACGATTACGCATAGGTCATACGAAATTCTCACACTGTTATTTATTAAATCGTGAAGAAGAACCAAAATGTGAAACTTGTCAAACAAAGTTATCCGTGAAACATATTCTGGTGGACTGCCCAAGACTAACACCAGTTAGACAGTCTTACAACTTACCAGACATTGTAGAATTGCTGGATCTGTTTTCTAGTAGTCGTAAATTGTGCATATTAACACCCCTAAATGCCCCGTGTACTGAGTAATAACTTCCTAGTTATAAATAAAAATTTCAGGACGCTACAACATCCTCCACACGGCGTTCTAACATCAAAGATACAGCAGAACTTTGATCGTAATATTTCTTGCAGGGGGTTTTGGCAATTAAAGTTACTACAGAAGGCAGTAGTCGTTAGCCTGAGATCTTCTGTGTTGGATCCGCCTTTTTTCCATTACATATCCTTCTCTTAAAAATACCAGACATTTAAGAATTGCTAGAAGTGCATTCCGGTAGTTGTAAATTGTGCATATAAACATCCCTAATTGTCCCATGCATCGAGTAACAATTTCCAAGGTACAACTACAAATTCTGGGATGCTGCAATAATTTCTAGACGACTTATTAGCATAAGCGATACATAACTCTAAAGCCAAAGTTTCTTAGAGGGTGTTTGCAGCACATAGAGACACCCACAAATCTATAGGCGTTAGCCTGTCCATCTTCTGCTATGGATCTTCCAGCCGCCATTACATGTCCTGCTGATATAAATACTAGACATTGTAGAATTGCTGGATCTGATTTTTGGTAGTCGTAAATTGTGCACATTAACACCCCTAAATGCCCCGTGTACTGAGTAATAACTTCGTAGTTATAAATAAAAGTTTCGGGGCGCTACAATAACCTCCAGACGGCGTTTTAACGTCAAAGATACAGCAGAACTTTGATCGTAATATTTTTTGCTGGAGGTTTTGGCAATTAAACTTACTACAGAATGCAGTAGTCGTTAGCCTGAGATCTTTTGTGTTGGATCCGCGATTATCCATTACATATCCTTCTCTTAAAAATACCAGACATTTAAGAACTGCTAGCAGTGCTTCCCGGTAGTTGTAAATTGTGCATATAAACATCACTAATTATCCCATACATCAAGTAACAATTTTTAAGGTATAAATACAAATTCTGGGATGCTGCAATAAGTTGTAGACGATTTATTAGCATCAACGATACATAACCCTAAAGCCAAAGTCTCTTAGAGGGTGTTTGCAGCACATAGAGACACTCCACAAATCAATAGGCGTTAACCTGTGCATCTTCTGCTATGGAATTTCCAGCCGCCATTACATGTCCTGCTGATATAAATACCAGACATTGTAGAATTGCTGGATCTGATTTTTGGTAGTCGTAAATTGTGCACATTAACACCCCTAAATGCCCCGTGTATTGAGTAATAACTTCCTAGTTATAAATAAAAATTTCTAAACGCTACAATAACCTCCAGACGGCGTTTTAACGTCAAAGATACAGCAGAACTTTGATCGTAATATTTTTTGCAGGAAGTTTTGGCACTTAAACTTACTACAGAATACAGTAGTCGTTAGCCTGAGATCTTTTGTGTTGGATCCGCGATTATCCATTACATATCCTTCTCTTAAAAATGCCAGACATTTAAGAACTGCTAGCAGTGCTTCCCGGTAGTTGTAAATTGTGCATATAAACATCGCTAATTGTCCCATGCATCGAGTAACAATTTTTAAGGTATAAATACAAATTCTGGGATGCTGCAATAAGTTGTAGACGATTTATTAGTATCAACGATACATAACCCTAAAGCCAAAGTCTCTTAGAGGGTGTTTGCAGCACATAGAAACACTCCACAAATCAATAGGTGTTAACCTGTGCATCTTCTGCTATGGATCTTCCAGCCGCCATTACATGTGCTGCTGATATAAATACCAGACATTGTAGAATTGCTGGATCTGCTTTCTGGTAGTCGTAAATTTTGCATATTAACACCCCTAAATGCCCGTGTACTGAGTAATAATTTCCTAAATAGTTATAAATAAAAATTTTGGGGTGCTACAATAACCTACAAATGGTTTTTTAACGTAAAAGGTACAGCAGAACTTTGATCGTAATACTTCTTGAAGGGGGTTTTGGCACTTAACGTTACTACAGAATGCAGTAGTCGTTAGCACCGCTGTTATTGTGTGAAATTTTGGGGGAGAACTGTAATTTAAAGAACTTAATAATGTATCTGTCTGAGCTTGGCTTAGCTAATAATATTTAGTAGAGTGTTGTTGATTGTTCCGGCGCTAATAATCTTAGTGGTTAATGCGCCTGTATGTTAAATAAAAAAAAATAAAAATTCTGAAATACACTTTAAGACTAAATCCATCGAAATTATCGGTAATGTTATTTGGTAAGAACACACTTCGTAAAATGTATGTAAATCGTCTAAATATACAAATCGATAACTCTCCATTACAAATTAGCAATTGCACAAAAAAACTAGAACTACAGGTATACATTTCCTTGAGATTCAAGATGGGGCCACAATTATATATAACAGCAATGAGATAACATGAAAAAGAAAATAACTCGTATTGCTTGAGTAAGAAAGAGATAAACATATAAGCAAATATTCGAGAAGGCTTGACGCTTAATTTAATTATGACATTTGTCAACTAAACATGCCTACTAAAATAATTTTTTCGTATGGTCATCTCTTTCGTACTCAAGCATTCTATTTTGTTATTCATGTTATCTCATTGCTATTATATATAATTATGGCCCCATCGGTATATAAGTTTACAACTAAAATATATAACCGCTCTGGTGGCTTAGTGGTAAGAGTGGCAGACTAGTAATCACAGCGATCAGCGGTCCCGGGTTCAAACCCCGGGGGAGGCACGAGTTTACGTAGAAGAACGTACAACATCAGTCCTTCTCAGGACTAACCAGGAACACCTAAAGACGGGAGTAGATCAATAAACTCATGACACGTTGTGTGATATACATCCTAGACAGTGTAAAAAGTTCGATAAAACATATCATAATAGACCACTGCCAAAAAATGACATTCAGAGAAAAACTGTTAGTGATTTGCCCGCTTTCTGAATATCACTTCACTACATTGGTGACCCGTACTACCAAAACACGACCACAACAGTGACCTCATATCCGGCCATCCTTCTGTCGATACAGTTGCCAGAGAACGGCGCCGTTCACTGTCACTTACCAGCTCTTCCGTGCCATTCTTGTGATTCAAGACATACTCAAGTCTCTCAATGATAGTATGCCTGATTCTGAGATATATTGATTCTGCTCCTATTTATTTACATATTTATATAGTGAATGATATTAGGTCTTATTACAGAAAACATTGACTCGATTATAGAACTGGTCATCAACGAGAAGCCATCACTAGGGCCAACAGTTGGCCTCCAATATAGACAACTAAACAGCGCTGTTCAGTTGTCCATCTGCATAGAAACCGATGGCCCTACCGATGATTTGTTTTAACTTAACCTTTTTTATCTATTTTTCACTATGTTTTTAGTGATTTCCAATAAAAAAATTATGATTTATCTCAATTTTATAAGTTATTTGCCACCATTTACATAACTATTAACGAAGAAATTGTATCCTTTTCCCTAACAAAAACAATCGAATTCACGTTTAATTCATATGAAATTTACCTTAAATTCGTAGTGATTTCCCTTTGACTATCGATGCAATTTTTTGTGTTTTCACGAATAATTTCTTGGAAACTAAAACACAAAGAATTCGTCAGGAAAGAATAAAGAAGTTGTGAAAATTTATATCAGTGGAGTGCTGTTTGTCTTTGCACTCCAATTCTTGGCATGTTTGCCATAAATGATGTGTTTTTGATTGGATATTTTGATATTGAATAATTAACAAGATTTTCTTCTTCATCATTGACAGGGACAGGCAACTGGGACCAATTAGGCCAAACTTGAATCTTTCAAGTTAATTTTCATTTCAAACTCTCATATAAGTTGCTTTTGACTCATGTCGAACATTCACATATAACGATTAGGGTTTTATCTATTTATTAGATGAATATTGAATTGCAATTACTAACAAGATGAGTCAACTTTATGTCTTTGGGGAAAGCGAGCAAGCTAATCTGTAATAGACTGACTGGATGATCATCTGCTCTTAAAACTGACATATTATTGCTTTATAGGGTGCGACAATATAGTACGAGGATATTTTTCAAGCTGTTTTTTTAGTTGCCCGTCGCAGATTATTAATAATAAAGTCCAATAACCGAATAGTTTCTGAAAGTAGACGTCATTCGCGTTAACGAGCAGTCAGTCCGCGTCCGGCTCTACGACCCGAACGAACGCCGCTATGAAGTGCCGATCCCTGTTCTCGACCTTCGGTACAAGAGGTCGATCGGCAAACCATTCTATACAGTGAAGATCACATAAAATGGATTTCTTATTAAATTTCAACAAACATTCTATAATTTCTATAAAATTTAGTTTATTTTATTGAAAATGAATACCAAGATACTTTTATCCGGTTTTTAAATTGCAAAAGTAATTGAATAGAGAAAACTAATGATGCCGTAGAATTGGTCAATGACTTTGATAAATCAACCACATCGTTTTGGTCAATATCTTCATCATCTGACTCCATTACCTGACTTTCTTCTGCATCTATCTCATCTGCTTCCACTTCTCAAGGAACATCAAATTCATTGTTGCTTGTTGACGGTTGCACCATGTCTATTAGCGAAACCGATTTGCCTACATAGACGTCAATTTTCTTTCGTCGTTTTGGTGTCGGTTCATTGTTAAGGGCAATATAATTCTGCACTATATCATTAAATGTTGCAATGAGAGCACCATTGTGAAGAGAGTTTTCAATTTCTCTTGTCGACACATGTTTAAGCACTTCATTTCTGTTTATAGGATTTATTCCCGCAGCTCGAAATCCCGACTGAATAGTTGTTTCTGCAGAATCACTTATTATTATTACGTTCATCGTTTCTGCTAATAAACTTGGAAAAACCGATTTTGGGATACATCCCTTGTGCTGAAATTTCCATTTTGTTATTACACGTCTCCATGCCGCTTTTGGAGGACGAAAAAAAGATAGGTCGAGCGGTTGACATAAATGTGTGCTACTGGGCAATAATAAAACAAAACGAATGTTGTTTTCTTCACAAGCTTGCACAACTTTTACACTTAAGTGGCTTGCAAGGTTATCACCAACCAAAACCTTTGTGCCATCTTTATGCCTAAGGTAAGGTAAAATAATTTTAAAAAACCAATCTCCAACTATTAAGGCATCGAACCACCCCGATTTTGATCTATTAAAACGGCAAATTGGTGGTCCACCTTCCACCCACTCTGGGTATAGATTTGCAGCCTTATAAACAACATATTGTGGCAATAGTGTGCCTCTTGCTGTTGCAGCAAACATTGCCGAAACAGAACTCTTTGATGTATCAATATTTCGTCTTGCATGTTTCGTTCCTCTGCGAGCGATAATCCTTTCTTTTCCAGGGTCATCTGGAAGATTCGTTTCATCGTAGTTAATAATATTCTCAGCTGCAACGCCTTCAAAGGTTGTTTCGAATCCATCAAAAAATAAATTGATGCTCTCTTCTGAGAGGGCAGCCTTGCACCTTTTTGTATTTTCTGATAATCTCACAGACAGTTCTTTATTTCTTTTTAAAAATGTCCTACCCAATCTACGCCTGGTAAATTTTGTTGAAAATCTCGAATAATGACAACTTTACGATTAAGATAATCTTGTACAAATGTCCTTAATGCAAGAGGTGTGAAAGGGAAACCAGAAAATGCTGCATATGAAATTGCAACAACTATTTTATTCAATGTAGCATTTCTGTTTGAAATGGTTAATTATTCTGGAATTCTATTTTAAAAAAAAATCCAATTTAATTGTTTATAATTGGTTTCAAAACCAACGGCATTGCGGCGTCTCACCGATAGTGACTGGGCTGTCCGTATGGCGGCTCTAATCGCCGATGAAATATCTATGAGACTGACTGTTGTAGTCCTCTTTCCACAACTTTTTGTCTACAGATAAATGTTCTTTGAAGTGTGGTATTGGCTGACACTGTAATATACAGACAGTTGTCTCAGCATTAGATGGGATTATTGCTCACCTGATTATCTCTGGTGTGGGACAGCCGTCAGGAGTCTGTCCACTCGTTCACCGACTTTATGGTTGATTGCGACGGATTTTCAGCATTTGCTTGGTCACTAATGCCAAACCACTATTCATAACTATAAAGAAGAGGTAAAAAATTTAGTTTCAGATTATGTTATGAAAAATAAAATCCACACCCCCTTTAAAGATAACCGTCCAGGGGATGACTGGTGGTAAATAAAATCCACACCCCCTTTAAAGATAACCGTCCAGGGATGACTGGTGGTATGGCTTTAAAGACCGCCACAGATTATCTTTGAAGAAACCAGAACGAGTAGAAGGAGCTAGAGCACGTCAGGCTGATGACCCATTCATTATTCAAGATTTTTATGACAAATTGGAAGGGATTCTGGAAGAGAAACATCTCATTTGAAAAACCTCAGAACATTTGGAATTGTGATGAGTCCGGGTTTTGTTCTGATCCTGGATCCACGAGAGTAGTCTGTGAAAAAGGAGTTCCCGCTAAAAGGGTCACAGGAGGCAGTGGGCGAAACATGACTACGGTTTTGGCATGTATCAATGCTGCAAGTCAATATTTACCTCCCACAATAATTCATCAAGGTAAGAGAACGTGGGATAGCATGATTGGAGGTGAAGCAGCCTATCCCAACACAGCCTATTTTGCTACGGATAATAGATGGATGACGGGAGTAGCATTTTTATCCTGGTTTCAAAAGTGCTTTCTTAAAAATGTTACAGAGTATCCATGTCTTCTTATTTATGACGGGCATGTTTCACACATTGGCGTGGATTTAATTGAATCAGCTGTTGCTAATGATGTGGTTATACTAAAGCTCCCCCCTCATACAAGCCACGTTTTGCAGCCTCTCGATGTAGCAGTTTTCAGAGGACTGAAATCAAAGTGGGATTCCATTCTAACTGAATGGGCAAGAAATCATATCGGTCAAAAACTTTAGAAAAATACATTTTCTAATCTACTAGGGAATGCATGGAGGACTATGAAATCGGAATCAATCATAAAAGGCTTTAAAAAGAGCGGTATTTATGACCCAACTGTTCCTGGAGTTAATAGAAATGCAATCGATGAATCCAACTATCATCCCGAAAAGTTGAAGCGATATCAACAACAAAAGGATGTGTCTATGAATAATTCATTGCATAGCAACGAATTGCCACAAACTGCTGAAAATGCCCAAATTCCAACGACTACTATGAGTAACGAAACTTCAACATTGCCTGAAACTGACCAAACTCTACAGCGATCACCTGCCTCCAGTTCACCCAGTCAAAATAAAAAAAACGAAACACCAGGTAAAACGTTTGAATCAATTTTGTTGAAAGTGGTACGACCATCCCAGGCTGCTGTTAAAACAGTAAAACGCAGAATAAACACATCTGAGATTATTACTAAAGAAGATTACCTTGATAATTTAAAACTTGAAAACCAACGAAAGATAAGCGAAGCAGTTAATAAAAATAAAAAACATAAACATCCGGACAACATTAAAGTTACAAAGCCTGCACGTGTCATTAAAAAACTTAAAAAACGCCAAAATGATGAGAGTGAAAGTGATGATGGGTCTATAGAAAAGGAATTAACAATGGAATCTGGAGAAAGTGAACTTGACGAGCCAAAGGATGATTTTATTGAAATGAAAACACCTAATGAAGAGGACATGCAGACAGGCAAATATTTATTGGTACAATTTAAAGGTGGTAAAAGGAACTGTATGAACTATAGATATGTATGTTCTGTGCAATCTGGAATTGATATTGATGAGGAACTGAAAGTCATGGGTTAAAGAGCGTAGATTCTACCAAACGACATTTTATGCATAATGAAAAGGACGTGTCCTATATTAAATATGAACAAATACTGGAGCCTTACCGGATCCAGAGATTCATCGTCAAGAATTGAGACTACGTGTGCATTTTCCTGGGCCTATAGACATTTTTGAAATGTAATAATGTAGTTTTTTACTTAAATTACTCTTTTTTGTATTGTTTTATTAGTTACAATGTATTTACTGTTTAATCCTGTATAGTTAGTAAGTTTAATCGTAAATATTTAGTATGTTTAACCGTGTACAGTATGTTTATACTAAAAAAAAATTAATAAACCAAAAATTACATGCACAAAAATACATTTCTTTAGCGCGAAGTTCTGTCACAGATTCCCCAGTTCAATCCACAAGTGTATTTAGAGAATTATTGAAGAGTGTCACAGTCGCCCCATGGGAATGTCACATTCACCCCAACTTACGGGGTGAATGTGACACCTTGCATAAATGTATTAAAAAATTTAAAACCTGGGCGTTTACTGGAAGTAATAAGAACGATTAAGTTAATTACTAATACAAAGTACAAAGAGTAACTGGTGCAAATTTTAAATAAAAATATTTAAAATTGTAAATTTTATTACAGTGAGAATATTAACTTTGTAAATACCTGTCACAATCACCCCGGTTGACCTACTATCGTTTCATCCCTGGATGTCACCAAAGTTTACCTTGATACTATTTATAGGCAATTGTTTATACAACTGTTTTATTGGCAAAACATTATGATTTTGATCGAGGTCTCGATTCAGCACCTCTTTAGAATGAGAACCAATGTCTGAGAATTTAGTTTTTGAATTATAAAAGAAATGTTTGAATTGATTGAAATGATCATGATAATAGATGAAATTAATTTGTAAAACTCGTATTAAAAGACAATTATTACAGGATTATTCATATTTATAAAACACTAATGATATTTTTAATAGGAAATTCAAAATTAATAAATTAGTCCATTTGATCACTTTTGAATCGAGCTTATTTTCCATCAAACATTCTCTATTCAATTACTTTTGCAATTTAAAAACCGGATAAAAGTATCTTGGTATTCATTTTCAATAAAATAAACTAAATTTTATAGAAATTATAGAATGTTTGTTGAAATTTAATAAGAAATCCATTTTATGTGATCTTCACTGTATAGAATGGTTTGCCGATCGACCTCTTGTACCGAAGGTCGAGAACAGGGATTTAATAAATAACAGTGTGAGAATTTCGTATGACCTATGCGTAATCGTGATAGCAAACTTTGGTCTCGGCGGCACTTTGGTACACTTTTCCGCGGCTTAATTGACACTTTCACCTCGAAAAGTTTGTTAGTAGTTACCTCGTTCCCCCTATTTTGCCACTCGCGAATCACTTTTTCTTTAAAAAATCCTTTAAGATCTTCTGATGTCGCTCTTGTCGTTGCTCTAGCTTCCGGATTCGTAATTGCTTCTCTTGCACCTTCGTCCGCTTTTTCGTTGCCTGCTATTCCAATATGGGAGGGGACCCATAAAAATTTCACGAGTTTGTTGGATGCCTGTATGCTATGTAGTTCTTGCTTGATTAGAAGGAGAACGGGATGTTTTATGTAAATATGTTGCAGACTTAGTATGGAGCTAAGGGAGTCTATAATTACGAGAAACTTTCGGTAGTTCTGTTCAACTCACCCCCTTCAAGTTAACTATTCACCAATCATAATTTAGTATTTATGTCATTTGCCACCAATCAGCGTAAAATTGTGCAACAATTCCGCTAGCGGAGTTTTAATGACAATTTGTTTCTCTTCCTGTGACATTTATTTAACTTCCTGTAAAATTAATCAAATATGATATTAGAAATGTCAAATTTGACAAACAATTTATTTTACGTCAACAGATTTTTATTTTCAAAGAGGACGTGATAAAATTGATTAATTACTAAGAAATGCCAATTTTGTTCGTTAAATAGTCCTTCAAATGCCGCTTGCAGCCGACGAATTGCATGAATTTTTGTCAAACTGTTTATTCGTGTTTATTGCTTATATCGAAGCAATAAACACTCATACACTTTGACAAAAATGTTCGGCAATTCGTCGACCGCTCGCGGTATTGTATATGAAAAACTTATACTGCCCTCTGTAACATAGTAAAGCTAATACATCTAGTCAACTATAAAGAAACATGTTTCTAGAGGTTTTGTCAATTTGTTTAACATTTCACATTTTTATTTGTCATGTGAGAAATGGCATATAAACTTGAAATTCGAAAGTCCGTCTACAACCTGGTTGGACAGCTGCCGAAACGAGATATAGTAAACATTCTTCGCTAGTAAAATATTTCAAGAAGTACTTTATATCGTACAATTTGGGAATGAAAGGAGGGTATTCCATGTATAAACCTACCAAAAACAGGCCGTCCACGTAAATGAACTGAAATTAACACGTCAATAGGCTAGCCGAGCGTTCCAAAACACCATTGGGGTGTCCACCCGTAAGCTTTCCCGTCGTTTCCATGTTTCGAATGCTATAATTTCTCGATACATCGCAAGAAGAGGCTTAAAATACAGAAAACGCAAACAATTTTCCAAGAATACCGCCGCACAATTGGCCAGAATCTCTGGTCGTTGTCGTGCTTTGAGACGTCATCATTTCGCCAACAACCTGATCATTGTCATGGAAGACGAAAAATATTTTACCTTTAGCCATGCAAAGCTTCCTGGAAATGTCCCCCAGGCAAGGCTAATTAAAACTTTTGGGGTGTATTGGCAAGAAAAGTATATAATAATGGTTGGGAAACACCGAAGCAACAACACTTGCGGCAAAGAATTTTTCAAAAAATTAGGGAATTGAGCTTAGAAAGTGTCCAGACGCTGATGCGACACGTAAGGCAGAAACTTCGTCTTATTGAGGATAGAGGACCCTTGGCAGCAATATGGCAACCAGGTGTTAAAGTCTAAGGCCCATTAGTTATTGTTATGTTATGTTTACTTGATAAAGGTTACTTAAATTTAAATGATATCTTTCTATAAGTTTTTCCAAAAACTTATGTAACAGGTGTTATACGAGAGCTTGACATATTGCGTAGAGTTCCCCTCTGTATGAACTACTGCATTTTGGTAAACGGAAAATCAGGATTGATTCTGGCGTCGCAACTGCTGATCCTACTCCTTCTTCCGTTTTGGATCCGTCAGTGTATAACGCCACATAATTAGGATTACTGGGCATAATTTCGTGAGAGTGGTTAACTATTAGGTCAGGGTTTGTGTCTGTTTTCTTGAAGTGTGTAAGGTTTAAATTACATTCGGGGATGTTTACTATCCAAGGAGGAGGCGAGGATATAGTTATTGGCAGAGTGGCAGGGCAAGAATCTGGCAGATCTGTCAGATATCTGTTTATTCTTTCATGCAATGGGGGTGTTCTTGCTCTTCTTGCATATAGGTTTCTATATCTGGTTGAGAATACGTTTTTGTATGTTGGGTTGTCTGTGTTTGAAGATATGGCCGAGGCATATGAAAGACTTAACATTTGTCTTCGATAGCTTATAGGCGGTTCGCCCGCTTCGCAATATAAGCTTTCGACAGGGCTAGTGCAAAATGCCCCCAGTATTATACGTAATGCTGTGTTGTGGAAAGAGTTTGAGTGTTGATTTCTTCGCTGATGAGTAGGTTATGGATCCATAGTCAATCTTGGATCTTATCAGGGAACGATATAAACTTAAGAGCGTTACTGAATCTGCTCCGCATCTTTTGTTTGATAGGATTCTTAGTAAATTTAAACCCCTTTGGCGAGATATTTTCAGGTTCTTAATATGAGGTTTCCAAGTTAGTCGACGGTCAAATATCATTCCCAGAAATTTGATGTTGTCCACAAATTCTAGGTTTTCTCCACATAAAGTTAAAATTGGAGGAACTGCTTCGGTGTTTCTAGAAAAAAGCATGCATTTAGTTTTTTGGGTTGAAAATTGAAAACCGGTAATAGTTGCCCAATTCTCCAAGCTGCTTAAATGATCTTGTAAAAGTGACGTCATGGTCTGTATGTTTTTACCTTTGATATATAAGATCATATCATCGGCATATAATTGACTTTTGACAGGTAGTTTGATATTCTCTACATCATTAATTGCCGCAAGAAATAATGTTACACTGAGTACAGACCCTTGCGGCTTTCCGTTCTGTTGAACTGGCATCTGAGAATAACATCCGTTTACTCTTACTCGAAAATGTCTAGTGCTTAAAAATTAGTTAATGAATGCGAGCATGTTCCCTTGAATTTGCCATGACTGGAGCTTTTTCAGTATTTTATGGCGCCATGCGGTGTCATATGCTCTTTTTATGTCAAAAAATATAGCAATGCAGTTTTGCTTAATCACAAAAGCTTCCTGTACATCCGTTTCTAGGTTTATGATGTTATCATTCGGAGATCTATGTTTCCTGAAGCCACCATATACTATTATAGATGTTAAGAAAGTGTTCCTTCGCAGTGTCTGGTAACTTCTTAAGAAATATTGCTGGGATATCATCCGGACCTGCACTGGAATTTTTCAGGTCTACAATTACTTCACTGAGCTCTACATTGGTTATGGGTAGATTTAAAGCAGAATATTCGTCTCCTATGATAGGTGGATTATCAGATTCCTCCTTAAGTTTATGTTCCATGAAAGCAATGTTGTAGTTGGTGTTGTTGGAATATTTTTCGTAGGTCTTGGCAAAGGTTTGCGCTACCTCTTTATTGGATGATATGTATCAACGAGTTTACGGCATTGTAAGTGTTGGCTCCGGCTATTTTCCTTACTTTATTCCATACTTCGGTCACTGATGTGGATGAATTGATGTTGCTAACATAATTTACCCAAGAGCGTCTCTTGCTTTTCCTGATCGTGTATCTTGCTTTGGCTCTTATTTTTTAAAAATTAGTAGATTTTCAACTGTTTTGTGTTTTTTAAATTTGTTGAATGCTTGTTTACTTAGTTTTATAGCCTCTTTGCAGTCCTTGTTCCACCACGGTACTGCTGTATGTTTGGAGATATGAGATGTTTTTCCAATGGCATGTTCAGCAGCGTAGTTTGTTGTATGAATAAAATTATTTAAATTTCTGTCGACATCTGCATTCCAATCTTTGCAGGTTGTCCTCTATTATGTTAGCAAACATTGTCCAGTTAGCGTTAGTTATTCGCCATTTGGGGAGTGGCTTGGAATTGTCCGGTATGTCTCGAATGTTCGTGATTTTTATTGGGAAGTGATCACTACCATATAAGTCAGGGAGAATTTCCCAATCCCAATTCACTGATAATGCTGGGTCACATAAGCTTAAGTCTAGGGTTGAAAATTCGCCTGTGAAAGAATTGAATCTTGTTTCCCCGCCGTTATTTAGTAAAAGTAAGTTAGTCTGTTGAATAACGTCGGCGATAATTTTGCCTCGAGTGTTAGTGTGACTGCTTCCCCATATTATATTATGTCCGTTAAAATCGCGTGGTATCGGAATTTGATTAATGAGTGCTGCTAAGACTCGACTAGTAATCTCTTGGTTGGGCGGGATATTCAAACTGCATATATAAATTTTATTAGGAATATGAGCTGCTACTGTAATCGCTTCAAGATCAGTATTAACTTGGAATTCCTGTGCTTCGAAGTCGTTTTTAACAAAAATAGCTACTCCGCCACTTGCTCTTTTTGGATTGTTTCTATTACGAGAGAAACATTTGTAGTGCTTAACACTGTGTGTTTTATTATTCCGGAAGTGAGTTTCCTGGAGACAGATAACGCTAGGTTTTTGATCGTATATGAGTAAATTTAACATTTCTAAGTGTGAATAATATCCGCTAATGTTCCACTGTACAATTTGATTTTTAGTAGCCATTAGAAATATAAACAGCATGCAATGGTATACTACGTTAAAGCTGTCTTAGTACGTGTCTTGGGATGAGTCACTTTCTAACTCTAGTGGTTGTATGTCGAGATGTTTCAATAATTTCTTCCTCAGTTTTGTGCAACGAGTTTTAATACTTCTTTCGGTAAAGTAAGGATATATTTTCTGTAGCATTACTATTAATGCTTGAAGATTCTCCGTGTAATTAGATACAATATTTATGGGTTCTGCAGCACCGTGAACATTTTCGAATAAATCAACAATTTGGTTGTAATTGAGAATGAACGGGGGAGAATGCCATTCAATGAAGTCTTTGGTAGGTTCTAGAAGCTCTGCTGCTGGAAGTATTTTACTTGAAGATCCGGAATTCTTCGATTCTTTTAGTTGTTTGGTTTCGGGTTTTGTAAACATGTCGCTTGTATTTGCAAGATTGTTAGAAAGAATACCTATAGGTGGTGACAGTGTTTCTGAGAATGGTCTTTTGGCTGGGTTCTAACTAGTAGCATCCATTGGTTCTATTTCATTAGCAAGGGTTAATGATTCTGTTGTGGTTTCTTCTTTGACTTCAGGTGTTTGCTCGTGTTGTGAGATGTTTGGACAGAGCACTGCAAGATGTCCTGGTTTCTTGCATTTGAAGCAGGATAGCAAATCTTGCGATAGGAAAATGCGGTAGGAGATATTATCATAGGATACAAGGATTGATTCTGGAATATTGGGGCTTGACGTTGGAGTAAAAAATACTTGACGCCGGAAGCTAAATATGTGGCTGTACTCGGGGTTAGACACGCCTACTTTTAGAAATGTGATTGGTGACACTAGCTTTATCCCCAGTTTTTGTAACTCTATTTCTAAAGCTTTGTGCGGGATCGTGGGACATACGTTGGACATTACTAGGCGTTCTGCTGGTGTGATAAGTCTGCGTGCGATGAATGTTTGACCATTAATTTGTATCGCACCTTGCTGGGCCATGAAATCGTTAACGAATTCTGTGCTACTTAGGTAGACACATATGCGATTATTTGATATCCTTGATGAAAATATGATGTTCTTCGGACCGATAATGGTGCCTAGACCAAATATGTATTCTTGTAGTTTAATGCCATCGCTGGAGCTGAATATTATTGCCTGTTCTTTGGTTGGGAATTGGTGTTGTGTTAATGCGGTAGAGTACGATTTGGATCCAAGTGAGGACTCAGTAGTTGATGGGTTTTGGGTACTCCTGTAGTCAAGAGACCCTGTCTGGTTATCACTCAGTTTTATGTTTAAAGTTCGATGTCATTTGCGTGATTATCTATGCAGTCATCACAGCAGAGCTGGCGCGCGCGATTAGGGCGAGCGCGTCTTCACCGATGTGTATAGCGCGTGTAATAATCGGTCGAATTCCCGTTCGAATTACTCTTAAAATTAAGGATTTAGATTGTACTTACAGTATAGTTCGTCTAAAGTGACAACTTAGAGATAAGCACTTCACACAATTTTATTTGATAACACTGATTGCACTTTAAGCCTTATTCAAATCTAGAGCCGGGTCCCGTCCTGTTAGCACGTTGCCGGTCCGCACCGATCTCCCGATTCTAAAAGAGAATTGATTGAAAATAAACTAAGGTATAGTAAAAGCCAGATGTAATAGCTAAAATAGTATACCTAATTATTGTTATGACATAAAACCATTTGCAAACATAAAGACCATTATAGCATAGTCAATTACAATACTTACGGCTGTTGATCTTAAGTTAGGATCTAACATGCTTCACTTGAACATCCTCTGCTTACATAACTTGTGGAATTATAAAATAACTTCTGAATTTGTATTATCGTACGTGATTGGACAAAAAGTTTATATCAAAATTTAAAATTTTATTAGACATCAAGTATTGTATATCTACTCGTGTGCAATTAAAAGAAAGTTTAATTTTAGATAATTTTTTTATTTATTTTGCTCTACAGGCCATGAAGCCCTAGGGCATTATACACTATTTTTACCTAATTACATAATTACTTCTACATGACATTTCTTAGGCATTTATTTATAATTTTTTTCCATTCCCTTCTATTTGTCGCTTTTAACCTCCAGTTTGCAACTCCGATAGCATTTAGATCCTCTTGCGTCTGTTTCAACTATCTCTCTCGTGGTCTTGCCTTTCTTTTTTAACCTATTGGCTGTCTATACAAGACCGTCTTGGGCATTTTCTCCCCTTGTAGTCTTTGCACGTATCCTAACCACCGAATTCGTTGTGATTTATCATTTACCGATATCCTAGGTTCCTTATATAATTCTTGTATTTCCTTATTTGTCTTACTTTTCCAAACTTCTTCTGTTCTCGTCCCACCATAAATGGATCTCAAAACCTTTCTCTCCCATCTGTCCAATAGGTCTCTTTCCCCGTTGTTTCAAAACGCAAGCCTCGTATGCACACGTTACCGTTGGTCGAATAACTGTCCTGCATACCCTTGTTTTAGTATTTCTGGACACAAATTTGGATTTCAGTAGTGGTCTCAGAGCAGGATATTTTACATACATTTTTATAATATAGAAATAGAAACATTTTGAAATAGATAAATAAAGGGGACCCACAAAACAAAATTTATGAATTATCAGGCAACTTGGTTGTAGCAAAAGATATAAGGGATATGTAACGGTTGAAACCGTAACGGAATATTGTTGAATTTTTCCACCACTGCTCAACTTTCCTATAAACAACAACTCATACCTTTCCAATCCTCTATTGTACATCTAATATAAATATAAAATTTAACCATAATAACATCACCTCGATGTTATCACTTCAATGTCCTGCTCTCGTATGTGTCTTCATATGTTTAACTACGGAGTATTTACGAGCATCTTTATACTCACAAATTGAACAGCGATAAGGTTTTTCTCCTATATGAATCCTCATATGTCGAACTAAACTCGTTTTGTCAGATGTTTTATACGTGCAACTGAAACATGAGGTTTTTCACCTGCATGTATTTTTATATGTTGAACCAAATGACATTTTTGGGCGGCTTTATACTCACAAATTGCACAAGCATAAGGTTTCTCTCCTGTATGTAGCTTCGTATGTCGACTTAAACTACTTTTGTCAGCTGTTTTATATTCACAAATTGAACAAGAATAAGGTTTTTCTCCTGTATGTATTTTTATATGTTGGAACAAATAATTTTTTCTGGCTGTTTTATATTCACAAATTGAACAAGCATAAGGTTTCTCTCCTGTATGTAGCTTCGTATGTCGACTTAAACTACTTTTGTCAGCTGTTTTAAATTCACAAATTGAACAAGAATAAGGTGTTTCTCCTGTATGTATCCTCGTATGATGAACTAAATTACCTTTTTGAGCTGTTTTATACTCACACATTGAACAAGAATAAGGTTTTTCTCCTGTATGTGATTTTATATGTTCAACCAAATGACTTTTTTGGGCGGTTTTATATCCACAAATTGAACAAGAATAAGGTTTTTCTCCTGTATGTATTTTTATATGTTGAAACAAATAAATTTTTCTGGCCGTTTTATATTCACAAATTGAACAAGAATAAGGTTTCTCTCCTGTATGTATTTTTATATGTTGAACTAAATGACATTTGTGGCCTGCTTTATAGTCACAAATTGAACAAGAATAAAGTTTTACTCCTGTATGTATTTTTATATGTTGAACTAAATAACGTTTCTGAGCTGTTTTAAAATCACAAATCAAACAAGAATAAGGTTTTTCTGGTGTATGTGTTCCTATATGGTTAACTAACCCATCTTCCGCTACTGCTTTAGTTTTGCAAATAGAGCATGAACTCTTGCTTTCTGGTTTATTTTCACAGACCTTGCAAATAAAATGTTCTTCTAAAATTCTTTGGCTTGCCGCACACGTAGAAGGCAGTTCATCTTTTATATCAACTTCCTCCTGCTTGATATCCAATTTGTGATAAGCTGTGTTGTCGATAGTGCCTTCGATGATGTCTTGCTGTACTTGCAAGTTTGCGACTACTTTATTTTCTTGAACTGGTCGTTCATGTAAGTT
Source organism: Agriotes lineatus (assembly GCA_940337035.1). NCBI lineage: Eukaryota > Metazoa > Arthropoda > Insecta > Coleoptera > Elateridae > Agriotes > Agriotes lineatus. The sequence continues at coordinate 61,455 of CALNHX010001304.1, forward strand.
GGTAGCCATTACACTATACAAATTATTATCAAGTAATTCTGGTTTCACGTCCATTGTGATTCTGAAAACAAAACCAGCAAAATTCAGTTATATTAACTTAATTATGTTTATTTACAACTTTCAAATTTCCTACAAATCAGTTCTGGTATGTTTACTTACAGTGAATAGCATAAAATTCTAGGAAGCAACAAATACAGATTCTGTTAATCTTCAGTGTACGTCGCCCCCGATGAACTACTGTTCCTAGAGTCAGTAATGTAGGGAGGATGCGCGAACAGCTGGTCGTTGAGTTCAAAACTACCTTACAACAATGCCAGACCGTTATTGTTAGCTTCAACAACATTGTGGCGCCAAATTAATTTTAGTTTGCTTTTAATCGTGAACGTGAACGTTAGTTCAATGGCGGGTAGACGTGGTCCAACTATTATTGCAAACGTCGGTGACATTTTGATCCAAAACAAAATTCACGGTGAAAACGTCGCAGTTACGGATGTTGCGCTTAGGGACAACTTCCAATGTATAGAATGGTTGACGAAGCGAGATCAAAATCCTTCCTGACGGTGACTGTTCCATGTGTACCCTTCGTAAATAGAGGCTCGTTAAATAAACGACGTATCTACCTGACAGCCTTCACACCCAAGAGAATTATGTATTAATCCCCGTTTCACCTCTACTCGACATTGCTCTTACGACCACGATAAACATGCAAACTAAAAAGAATTAAACACTAAACTGCTGTAGAAGTAAACAAACAAAGGTCTGGCAACGGTGTAAGGTATTTAACATTAAGCCATCAGATTTTCGCGCCTCCCTCCTTGATTACTGACTCTAGGAATAGTAGTACATCAGGGGCGCCGTACAGTAAACTCTATTCAGTATAGTCCCGGATTGTCAATGTCAAAATCCAATTAAAAACAGTCCTTTATATCATGGTTAATACTTTTAAGTCAAGCTATGAGTAACTAGAAACAATTAATTAAGCTACTAATATCAAAACTATAAATTATAGGTTATATTTCGAACTGCCTTAAGAAGAAACTCATTGATCACGACATACCAGGATATATCCTAGCAATTACCTTTTCCTTCCTGGACAATCGATCCTTTGTTGTAAAAATTAACGCTCCAACCTTAGAAATTAAAAACATACGGGCGGGAGTCCCACAAGGCAGCGTCCTCGGTCCGTTTCTTTTCAATATATACACCTCAGACTCTCCTCAACTCCCAGCAACAATGGCAACGTTCGCAGATGATGCTGCAATCATCACGCAAAACACAAATCTAGAAGCGGCTATTCAAGAACTGCAAATTGCTGTGGATAAATACTGTAAATGGCTCAAAAGCTGGAATATTAAAATCAATCCAACCAAATGTCAAGGCAAAATCTTCACATTAAGAAAAATGGACGATCCACCAGTTATCAGTATAAATGAAATCACGATACCCTGGAACCCCAGAGACTCCGCAATTAAATATCTTGGAGTACACCTTGATACAAGACTTACCTGGAGCTTTCACATCAATCAAAAGCTAACGCAGTGCCACAATAGGTTAAGGCAACTGTACCCGGTCATCAATCGAAGAACCCCGCTCAGACCAGAATGCACGATTCTCCTGTACAAATCTCTTCTCAGACCACTTGCACTTTATGCTTCCCCTGTTTGGAGCAATACATCCAAAGCAAACATTTTAAAACTTCAGAGATTTCAGAATAAAGTATTACGTATAGCAGTGAATGCTCCATGGTTCATCCGCAATACGCAACTTCACCACGAACTAGGAGTCTCATCAATCCAAAACCTTTCAACCATGACCACCGCAAACTTCTTAAAAATTAACAAATGCGAAGGTGCGACACACTTTAACCTTGGAGAGCGCAATATCCATCGTAGACTAAAGAGGCAACTCCCTCAAGATATGATCTCAGACCAAAGCAACTAATCATAGAACACTCGCAAGACCCACCGGGGCTCCACTACCAGCCCCCATGTAAAAGAAAACGCAGTTAATATATATTATCATCTTAATATGTTAACTATTAAGTCACAACACATTTCATGTCAATCTCGATACTATTGTAACTAGATTAAAACTGTCATGTATAACACCTAAAATGTTGATCTGACAAATACTTTAATTAGAAAAAAAAAGAATCGGTAACATTACTCTTACTTTTCAGTGTTAACACAACACGGTCTGATATTCACTGATCATAAAAGATGTTGAATAATCAGCTGTTGCCATTTTATCTCAATAATTGGATTTTTTTTGCCAAATTCGTTAATACAAACTTGAAAATTTCTAGGACTTCTATAAATAAATTTATCAATGCGACGCATTTTGATTTAGAGTCTTATAGAGTTGTCACGAAATTTGTGAGGACAACTTTCAAATTTAGCGTCTACATTTCAAAATCAGCGTCATCTTTTAGTTCAAATATTGGCAATTCAGCGCTTCCTTTTCGAATTCGAATCAGATATCGACGCTTCCCGGTCGCTTTAATATAGTGCAGTTGTGATCGTTTGCCTGTATGCACAGCTTTCCGCTCGTTACAATATAGTACCGTTCTGATCGTTGCTTAGCGCGAAGGAGTTGCCGGAAAAAGGCGTTAGAATTGTTACGATTTAATTGGGCACTCATTTGATTTCGTTGTCTGTAGTACCTATTCCATATTGTTACGCATCTATGCGATTCTGATGTCTATGAGACTGAGTTCATATTTCGCGCATTTGTGCTACGCCTACTTTTTGGCTGCAGCTCAAAGATTATAAGGCCACAATTGTTAGCTTGACGTTCTTTTTCCGGCTGCCTCGTTAGCAGCGTGAAGCCAGTTTAAGCATTCAGTAAAAGTGTTCTGGGAATTTATGTAGGCATGCAGTTTGATTTTGTGTATTCGTTGCCTGCACCTTTTGTTGGTTTTGCGTTCCTGAACCATAATTTCTACGCTACTGGTTTTCTTCTTCAAATGTGGCCAGAATATCATGGGGTGAGTAAGGAGGCCTTTTCAGACTGTATTTAATTTCGCTTGTATGCAGTCACCGTGGAGCCGTTAGGGGACTTGGCAAAAGTGTTCGTTTCCACCACGTTTGGGATGCGGAATGTAGTTTAGAGCGTGACCTTAACCCGTGCTATCTGCACTCGCGGCCCGTTTAATTCAGGAACTTATCTTCAGGTCTAAGTCTTCCCCTTGTGTTGAATCATCTACTGGCGACCAGTGCTTTGTCGCTCGAGCTTTTTCAGGCGTTTTGAATTCTAGATTACCGACGTGACCTTAAGATTCTACAGTACTACCTGGCAAACCTTTGTCGGATTTTAATGTGTGAGATAAATCTTGTATCGCAGTATCGTAACTGTTGTGAGTATGTATTAAGAAACAGGTATTAGATTTTATGCGTTATTGTGAGTTGCTTCGTAATTTCTCAACCTGTGTTTTATATTTACATTGATGTTAATTATACACTGTAATATTTGCATTATGTCATTATTTATTTGTTACTGCTACCTGTACTTGAGTTAAGCTTCTCTTTCAGATTATTTTGTGCTACCGGAGTTTACGAATTCTCTTTGAATGCCTGGATACACTTGTTATTTGATAAAAATTAGTTGGCGCCCTTTGAGTATATTTAATGAGCTGTACACGCCGTCTCCGTTGAGTTAGTTTCGGCAGACAATTGTATCCAAGTAGTCACAAGTTTGTGTATTGATCTTCAGAGATTAGCCAACGGTAGACTTGTTATCATAACAAGAAATTCTAATAATAGAATGAATCTATTGTTTGAGTGGAAGTTAGTGCGCAAACGTACTTGGCTCACCCACTTCGCGTTTATCCAAACAGGTGACCACGTGTTTGTTCAGCTGTACATTTTTAAGCGCTCAAGCCCGACGTGTCTTCAGTTTCACAGTGACAGTCTCGTTTCTGCTTTCATAGAGTCAACAAGTGATATTGGGTGTGCGATTGCGACCCCTGACGGGTTCTTAAACTTGTCAGAGGTTTGACTAATTAAGATTTATGTTGTGATTGAACTTGTGGAATAGTTTGAAGTAGTTTTCCTCTGTATTTTGAATGCACTGTGTTCGTCGCCTGTGACAATTTCTGTCTTTCTCGTCGAAATGGATGCTCGTTTGTCAAAATTCTAGTTATACGAGAGACGTGTGTGCAGTAATCGTAGCCGAGAATTCGTGTCGAGGAGTTAGAAACTTGTAATATATAAATTACGTCCAAATATTTTACAAACGGCAACCCCTGGTCGAGAAGGTTTTGTTCCAGCATTTCTTTAGGCAGCTTGGCAGTTGCTAAGGCGTCGGCATCGGTGGCTTCGTTGGACTTCAAGCAATGGCTGCTTGACCCGTCAAAGATACCGTGTCTTTTGTAGTAATATGAAAGCGCACAATGTGCGGTGAAATGGTCATTTATATGTCGCCTGTTTCACCCTCTAATTAGTTTAATCGTTGCGTAATTAAAGTTGTTACCGTCATTAAGTCAGTTTTGATTATATGCGTCAAGTGTTATTGGCTCTAATTAGCTTAAACGTTGCCTAATTAATAATCATAACTTTTCCCGTTTCATTTAAGTTAATGCCAAATGTTTACATGCATATTTTCACTTTAATATAGTTCATCCTAAATTAATTGTGCTTTTCTTTATTACATTTATGACAATTGCATGCGAACTTGTATGTTGTGATGTATTTCTTTTGTAAAGAGGTTTAGAAAGAGAACTGTAAAGGATTTCAAATAAACTCAAATTTCACCGAGGCTCTACGTGGACCTGGCCCAAGCATCGCCAAGGCTAGATTTGAAAGGTTGATACACTGTTTCCACTTTTTTCAGTGAGCCTACCTGTATTTTCTCGATTATAAAAGTGGTGGTGTCTAAGGCATTTACGATATTTCGTTTAATAAACCGTGGCCCTAATTAATGTCGTAATAAAATGAAACAATAAAGAAGCCAACCTGCAATCGATTACTAATAATAATCTATGGCAGTATAATCGCAGATCAACCCCCTTATCATTTATACACCACGGTAGCTCAGAAATGTACTTACTCACCGCAATGGCCTAGCTAGCTTCAAAGTCGATGGCCTTAGGTCGCAGTTTTCTATCATCAGCTGATCGGCTGCAAGCTCTTTTAATAATAGTAAAAAAAAAAACACAGGGCGCCAGAAATCACAGATTTCGAGAAATAAATAAAATAGTAGCAAACATTTAAGTCTATTTAATCAACAGATCATAATTGGTTGCAACATCTGTATTACGTCGGTAAATTGTTTATCGCAAAGTTAAAATATTGTAAGTAATACGGTATAATATTAATGCTGAAAATGCAGCACGCACAAAAAAATAAGCGAACCTCTTTTAGGCGCTTGGGTTGAATGTGATTGCAATTCAATGAAGGGATAAGCTTACCACTGTCATAGTTTTAACCGTTATCTCGGTAATGATAATAAAATGGCGTAAAAGCACTTTTTACAAAATTCTTAATATGTATTCAATTAGCAAAACTATAGATTTGTGAATTATAAATTAGGGAACAATTAATACATTATGTTTTAAATTTATAAAACATAGGTTTGTGAATGGTTAATACATTACTTTTAAATTTATAAATGGTAGTTTTAAATTTGTAAATTGTAAATCGGAACAATTAATACATTAAGTTTTCAATTTATAAAGCGTAAATTAAATTTGTAACTGGTAAATCAGTTAACGGTCAATCGATTCCGCCGACAATTCATGGGCAGGCGAAGTTATCATCAAAAGTTGTAATGAGACTAACCTGGTTGTGACAAAAAAGTCGCTGTAGGCGATGAATAAATGGTGCAGGATAATCTTAAGAGTCGAGCCTTCTCGAATATTTGCTACTAAGTTTATCTCTTTCTTACTCAAGCAATAAATGACAAATAGAAAGTCCGCATCGGTCTATAACGTCTTCTGTAATTACGCATAGCAACATAAATTTAAGCATGCTCTAGCACGGTACTACGAGTGAAAAAGAGAAAGCTATAGAAACCAATGAAGATTGTGTGAGATAGCATCCGACCTGTAGGGGCAAATTATGAAAATAAAGTAATTATTTCTATTCATATAGCTTTCAAATTTTCGACGGTCGAGCGGAAATTTCTAGCTATATAGTAGGGTGCGAAAATAAGAATCTCGATAATCCATTCATTTGCATCGCTCAAATTATAAAAATAAAGTAATTATTTCTAGCAAAACCAGTTACAAAGTCAATTTTTAAAAAATTGTATCAACCTTTAAACACAACAGGCTACACAATTCCATTCTTATAATTTATATTTTTGAAAAAATAGTTTGTTTAAAAAGCTGGGCTTGTGACGCCAGAGCAGTGAAAGTAGCTTTCCGCTATACACATAAAATCTGAACCGTCGCCGTGGTGCTGAGGCAATGACGGTTGCATGTAATTTAGTGAACACGAACGTAGAGCGTTCAAATCCAGCTCGTCCAGATATGTTTTTAAACATAAACAGCCATTCTGTGAATGCAGGAGAGAGAGAATAGCTTCGATGAGGGAGACGGAAGATTTACCAGTTTGAAATTTAAATATTTGCGCGAAAATTAAAATTAAAACGACAACCGTGAGAAGTGCGCACGCAGAAAACAAAGATGGCCGACACCCGGGAGTTTAAATTCAAAAAAGGTAACTTAGAAAAAAATCTGAAAATTTTCAAATTCAAACTGGCCTCCGAGAGAAGTGCGCACGCAGAAAACCAAGATGGCCTACACCCGGGAAGTTTAAATTCAAAAAATTGAACTTAGAAAAAAATCTGAAAAATTTCAAATTCAAATATTCGCGCGAAAATTGAAAATGGCCGCCGCGTAATTTAATCAGAAGCTAATGAGTAATTTAATCAGTAGCACATATGAAAATTAATTAGGTCAAACCGCGAAATTAATTGGGTCATTTAATTAGATCAATTTAATTAGGTCAATTAAAATTAAAACCGCGAAATCCGCGAATAAATCCGCGAATTAAACCGCGAATCCGCGAATCAAATAAAAAGTGGAGGGGATAGCTGTCCCTATTCTACTTATATATTTTTTTCTTCTTCACTTATTTTTGTGGTAACAAGGAAAGCCATTTGAGATAATTATTTACACAAATTTCTCTAATAATAATAATAATAATACCAAGCCAATTTCCAAAAAACAGAGAAATATAGTAATCAAAATTGTTTCATTCTAAGAGTGGATTAAATTCTACTATTGGAGTGGATTAGATTCTGACATTAGAGTGGTTTAAATTCTACTATTAGAGTGGATTCAATTCTGCTGAGATTACTGGTTTGGCTGGATTAAATTCTGAAAGTAAAAAAAAACACATTTATGAGGACAAAATTAGTTTTCTCTACGATATCCTTGATTCAAATGTTAACAAATTCGACATGTTTCTTTAATACCCAGTACCACAGCTACCTAAATGTAGTTATAAAATATGAAGTTAATAAATCATTGAGTCATTTATTAACTTACCCTGATCAACGAATAAAGAGGAAATCAGTTAGAAATTTATTCACCTCCGCCCCCGCCAACACGTTGTACTTTTTCGTTCAATTTTAATAGAGTAGCTACTTTTATATACTTCGAAATATCTTCGTTCTCATTAATACAAATCGCGTCTTTAACAATGAGCAATGGCAGCTCGTAAAGAATTTTGATGGTATAGTTAACCGAACGCAAAATGCATTTTCACCTCCTCACACGCAAAGATAGATTCCAATATCCCGAGGTTTAAGTAGTCTATATGGACTGGCAAAAGTTAACATGAGTGAACAAAATAACCAAACTTTACAGGATAATTGAAGATGATGAACTTAATCGTATATCTCTTATTCATGTTTTGTTTAAATGTATAATTCGGTCAAAAACATTGCATCTCTACTGTTTACCTCTACACGAAAGGAGTAATAATACGGTTTTCATAGCTTGCTGTAGAGAGACAAATAAACTATGCCAATCAATTCTGAAGAAAATTGAAACTACGTGAAGTAAAGTTTAGAACAATATTATTAGCTCTCAAATATCACATTTGTGAGATGTCCACCACCCGTTTCTATGCATTGCGGCAATTTGCTTTGGAAATTTAATATAATGCGCTAAAGTAAATTTTCCCTAGCATTTAACAAGGATATTTGTTTTCGAATTACATTTTGAACACTTATATTGCATGAGGGTCTTAAAAGGGACTTTAAAAAGCCTCAAAGAAATAATTACAAAGGTGTCTCTGTGTTAGCACAATTGATTTGGCAAATTATACGAATTTGCTGCGAATACTTGTTGATTAACAGGCCAATTAGTCATAGTAGGCGAAACTTTAAATAGCAACATTCAAATAATCGTTTTTGACAAACGTTGCATTAATAAGATTTCTGTAGCAAGCTATCAAAAACGATTCAACCCAATTGCCGAACACTTACAAATAAATATCGTCACGTAACACCCTTGCGACTTTGTTTACGAATAAAATTCCAAGACTGCCCTAGACGAACTCACCGTACGTGCCAAAAGTTGTAAGCATTGATATCGGTAACACTAGACGCGCGCTATCAGTAGCGCTTAGAGTGCGCGGGTACCTTTACCTGTGGTGTCTTTCATCGGATCTTAAAATATTCTTATATTTTGACCTACTTCTTGTAGCTGGCTTCCATTACAGTCTAGTAACTGTGGAAAAGCTGAGGAGCCGCTTCGATTTGGCATCATATATAAATTACAAAAGCTTGAAAATGAGGAAAGTGATTAAAAATTAGTAGAAAAAATGCGTTTTCTTTCAAAACAAAAAATCAAGAATGTCTGGTTTGTTGTGGTAGAGCCAGGTCTACTTGGCTCTTTATATCAAACAGCCGCTGACAATGAGTACTCACTCCACAAGCTCAACATTAAAAAAAACGTCTATCCTAAATGATCGAGTAAATAGTAAAAATCTCTGTACCTGTTTTTATTTGTTTTACTCACTGGGCTTGTGTTTTTTTTTACTTTCAGAATTTAATCCAGCCAAACCAGTAATCTCAGCAGAATTGAATCCACTCTAATAGTAGAATTTAAACCACTCTAATGTCAGAATCTAATCCACTCCAATAGTAGAATTTAATCCACTCTTAGAATGAAACAATTTTGATTACTATATTTCTCTGTTTTTTGGAAATTGGCTTGGTATTATTATTATTATTATTAGAGAAATTTGTGTAAATAATTATCTCAAATGGCTTTCCTTGTTACCACAAAAATAAGTGAAGAAGAAAAAAATATATAAGTAGAATAGGGACAGCTATCCCCTCCACTTTTTATTTGATTCGCGGATTCGCGGTTTAATTCGCGGATTTATTCGCGGATTTCGCGGTTTTAATTTTAATTGACCTAATTAAATTAATCTAATTAAATGACCCAATTAATTTCGCGGTTTGACCTAATTAATTTTCATATGTGCTACTGATTAAATTACTCATTAGCTTCTGATTAAATTACGCGGCGGCCATTTTCAATTTTCGCGCGAATATTTGAATTTGAAATTTTTCAGATTTTTTTCTAAGTTCAATTTTTTGAATTTAAACTTCCCGGGTGTAGGCCATCTTGGTTTTCTGCGCGCGCACTTCTCTCGGAGGCCAGTTTGAATTTGAAAATTTTCAGATTTTTTTCTAAGTTACCTTTTTTGAATTTAAACTCCCGGGTGTCGGCCATCTTTGTTTTCTGCGTGCGCACTTCTCACGGTTGTCGTTTTAATTTTAATTTTCGCGCAAATATTTAAATTTCAAACTGGTAAATCTTCCGTCTCCCTCATCGAAGCTATTCTCTCTCTCCTGCATTCACAGAATGGCTGTTTATGTTTAAAAACATATCTGGACGAGCTGGATTTGAACGCTCTACGTTCGTGTTCACCAAATTACATGCAACCGTCATTGCCTCAGCACCACGGCGACGGTTCAGATTTTATGTGTATAGCGGAAAGCTACTTTCACTGCTCTGGCGTCACAAGCCCAGCTTTTTAAACAAACTATTTTTTCAAAAATATAAATTATAAGAATGGAATTGTGTAGCCTGTTGTGTTTAAAGGTTAATACAATTTTTTAAAAATTGACTTTGTAACTGGTTTTGCTAGAAATAATTACTTTATTTTTATAATTTGAGCGATGCAAATGAATGGATTATCGAGATTCTTATTTTCCCACCCTACTATATAGCTAGAAACTTCCGCTCGACCGTCGAAAATTTGAAAGCTATATGAATAGAAATAATTACTTTATTTTCATAATTTGCCCCTACAGGTCGGATGCTATCTCACACAATCTTCATTGGTTTCTATAGCTTTCTCTTTTTCACTCGTAGTACCGTGCTAGAGCATGCTTAAATTTATGTTGCTATGCGTAATTACAGAAGACGTTATAGACCGATGCGGACTTTCTATTTGTCATTTATTGCTTGAGTAAGAAAGAGATAAACTTAGTAGCAAATATTCGAGAAGGCTTGACTCTTTATTTTAATTATGACCTTTGTCAACTAAACATGCCTACTAATATAATTTTTTTGTATGGCTATCTCTTTCTTACTCAAGCGTCGTATTTGCTTGTTCATGTTATCTCATTGCTGTTATATATAATTATGGCCCCAGCACTATATCCAAACGTACACTTTTTCAAATTTTTTTGAGAACTAATGCTAGCTTAGTTTCAAATTCATCAAAATTTATATAACCAGAACTCCATGCTAGGCCGTGATGTCTATACCCCAAATAGTTTATGCCTTTTTAACGAAATAGGGGGCAGAGTGACATAATTTGCAGGGGGTTTTAAAACAAAATTTGCTAACCGATTACCATCTGCTGAAATAACAGCGACTTCTTTCGGAATAAACTGTTTATTCTCACCACGGAACCCTTGTAGGTCTACGAATGCACTGTCCATACTGACGAAATGTTTGATTGAGCATGACTAAATTTTAAAAATTGTTGGGTTTTCGATATAATGTTACAATTTCCACATCGCGGCACATAAAATTCTACAAAAACAGTATCTTTATTCAACTCTCATTGAAAAAATCGCAATTTTGTTGAAAAAATGTTCTGCCACCATCATTTCGAAAAACAAAATTTCAGTTGCGTGGCTCGTTCATTTTTATTACGAACTTCTTATACTTTTGATGGAAATATATGTATGTTGACCACAAATTAACATAATTTTGAATAAAAACAAGCAATTTCGTTGAAAAAATGTTCTGACACCATCATTTCATTTAAAATTTTACAAAACTGACATCATGTCGCTTGAAATTATACAAAAAAAAACGACGTTTTTATTCAATAAGCGATTAAAAATACGCCATCCCACATCATTCACTTAAAAAATTATCACAATTCGTTTTACAGAACGATTTATAATAACGAAAATAATGTAAAAACAGTTTTAGAGTTATTTCTAAGCATAATTTTGCAAATGTTTTACACTTTTTTCTCTAACTTGTTGCAATTTTAGTAAGATTTGAATAAAAAACAGCACTTTCATGGAAAAATCTTCTGCCAAAGGCATATCGATAAACAAAATTTCAGTTAAGAAGGCTCGTTGTACCTTTGTATTACGAAAATTAACTCAAAATTGAAAAAAATCACGCAATTGCACATCATCTCACATAAATTTTTACAAAAATCGACATGTCACAAAAATTATACAAAAAATTACATTTTTATTCAACACACGATGAAAATTGAACAAAAATCACTCAATTGCACATCATTTCACATTAATTATTACAAAAAATCGACATCATGTCACATAAATTATATAAAAACTGACATCACGTCACTTGAAATTATACAAAAAACGACATTTTTATTCAACACACGATGAAAATTGAACAAAAATCACGCAATTACACATCATCTCACATAAATTTTTACAAAAATCGACATCATGTCACATAAATTATACAAAAAATGAAATTTTAATTCAACACACGATGAAAATTTAATAAAAATCACGCAATCACCCATCATCTCACATAAATTTTTACAAAAATCGACATCATGTTACATAAACTAAGCATAATTTTGCAAATGTTTTACACTTTTTATAAAATGCAACGCTCAAAATTAAAAGAAATCGCAATGTCGTTGAAAAAATCTTCTACCACAATCATTTCGATAAACAAAATTTAAAAATTCTTGTACTTTTCATGGAAATATATGTATGTAGACCACAAACTAACATAATTTTAAATAAAAACGCCCAATTTCGTTGAAAAAAGTGTTCTGACACTATCATATCACTTAAATTTTTACAAAAACTGATATCATGTCACTTGAAATTATACAAAAAACGACATTTTTATTCAATAAGCGATAAAAAATACGCCATCCCACATTATTTCACTTAAAAAATTATCACAATTCGTTTAATAAATCGTTTTGTAAAACGAAAATGATGTAAAAAGAGTTTTAGGGTAATTTCTAAGCATAATTTTGCAAATGTTTTACACTCTTTATGAATTGCATCGCTCAAAAATGTATGTTGACCCCCAAATTAACATAAAATTGAATAAAAACACGCAATTTCATTAAAAAATCTTCTGCCACAAGCATTTCGATAAACAAAATTGTTCATTTTTATTACGAAAATTAACTCAAAATTGAACAAAAATCACGCAATTACACATAATCTCACATAATTTTTTACAAAAATCGACATCATGTCACATAAATTATACAAAAAAGTGACATTTTAGTTCAACACACGATGAAAATTTAATAAAAATCACGCAATTACACATCATCCCACATACATTTTTACAAAAATCGACATCATGTCACATAAATTATACAAAAATGCCATTTTAATTCAACACACGATGAAAATTTAATAAAAAATATTCAATTACACATCATCTCCCTCAAAAATTATCACAATTCGTTTTACAAAACGCTTTATAATAACGCAAATGATGTAAAAACAGTTTTAGAGTTATTTCTAAGAATAATTTTGCAAATGTTTTACACGTTTTTATAAAATGTATCGCTCAAAATTAAAATAAATCACAATTTTTTAAATTATATTAAGCCATTATGAAATCGTAGATTGATTTTTTTGAAATTTTACACTTTGTAACTGTAAAATAACTTCAAATACTAATATTTTAGCATTAGATTTTGTAACTATTGCAGATTCGTGAAAAAACAAAAGCAGAGTAGAAATAAAAAACACAAACACTTTGTAATAAACAAATATATTGTTCTTATTTCGTATAATTCTTAATAATATAAAAATAAATGTACATCTGAATGTCTTATTTTCTAAAAATCCGCTAGCAATTTGCATTCTATTTGCAATTTCATACAATATTTCATATAAATTAAGTCATATACAAATATCTAAATCGGGTTTTGATATATATTTATCGAAGGAGTTGCCCCTCATCTGACGTTTTATTATTATTTGTCGTGATTCGTTATCGTTGAATTTTACAAGAGCCAGCCTGTCTACTGTGTGACGCACGCAGTGTTTCCATACCTTTTATTTTAAAATTTGTAAAACCAGAGGCCCAGGATGCAGCCGCACCAGGTAACAGATTACATTGGTTTAAAACGAGTTAGTGCGGCAGCAGTTTGGACCTCTGGTTTTACAAATTTTTAAATAAAAAGGGATTGAGACATTGCGTACGTCACACAGTAGACAGGCTGGTTCTTGTAAATTCAGCGATGACGAATCACGACAAATAACAATAAAACGTCAGATGAGGAGCAACTCCTTCGATAAATATATATCAAAACCCGATTTAGATATTTGTATATGACTTAATTTATATGAAATATTGTATGAAATTGCAAATAGAATGCAAATTGCTAGCGGATTTTTATAAAATAAGATATTCAGATGTACATTTATTTTTATATTATTAAGAATTATACGAAATTAGAACACTATATTTGTTTATTACAAAGTGTTTGTGTTTTTTATTTTTACTCTGCTTTTGTTTTTTCACGAATCTGCAATCATTACAAAATCTAAAGCTAAAATATTAGTATTTGAAGTTATTTTACAGTTACAAAGTGTAAAATTTCAAAAAAATCAATCTACGATTTCATAATGGCTTGATATAATTTAAAAATTGTGATTTCTTTTAATTTTGAGCGATACATTTTATAAAAAAGTGTAAAACATTTGCAAAATTATGCTTAGAAATAACTCTAAAACTGTTTTTACATCATTATCGTTATTATAAAGCGTTTTGTAAACCGAATTCTGATCATTTTTAAGGGAGATGATGTGTAATTGCATATTTTTTATTAAATTTTCATCGTGTGTTGAATTAAAATGGCATTTTTGTATAATTTATGTGATATGATGTCGATTTTTGTAAAAATTTATGTGGGATGATGTGTAATTGCGTGATTTTTATTAAATGTTCATCGTGTGTTGAATTAAAATGTCACTTTTTTGTATAATTTAGGTGACATGATGTCGATTTTTCTAAAAATTTATGTGAGATGATGTGTAATTGCGTGATTTTTATTAAATTTTCATCGTGTGTTGAATTAAAATGTCATTTTTTGTAACAATTTATGTGAGATGATGTGTAACTGCTTGATTTTTGTTCAATTTTGATTTAATTTTCGTAATAAAAATGAACAATGAGCCTACGTAACTAAAATTTGGTTTATCGAAATACTTGTGGCAGAAGATTTTTCAATGAAATTGCGTGTTTTTATTCAATTTCATGTTAATTTGGGGGTCAACATACATTTTTGAGCGATGCAATTTATAAAAAGTGTAAAACATTTGCACAATTATGCTTAGAAATTACCCTAAAACTGTTTTACATCATTTTCGTTTTACAAAACGGTTTATAAAACGAATTGTGATAATTTTTTAAGTGAAATAATGTGGGATGGCGTATTTTTTATCGCTTATTAATAAAAATGTCGTTTTTTGTATAATTTCAAGTGACATGATGTCAGTTTTTGTAAAAATTTAAGTGATATGATGGTGTCAGAACAATTTTTTCAACAAAATTGGGCGTTTTTATTCAAAATTATGTTAATTTGTGGTCTACATACATATATTTCCATGAAAAGTACAAGAATTTTTAAATTTTGTTTATCGAAATGATTGTGGTAGAAGATTTTTTCAACGACATTGCGATTTCTTTTAATTTTGAGCGATGCATTTTATAAAAAGTGTAAACATTTGCAAAATTATGCTTAGTTTATGTTACATGATGTCGATTTTGTAAACATTTATGTGAGATGATGGGTGATTGCGTGATTTTTGTTCAATTTTCATCGTGTGTTGAATAAAAATGTCGTTTTTCTATAATTTCAAGTGACATGATGTCAGTTTTTGTAAAAATTTATGTGAGATGATGTATAATTGCGTGATTTTTGTTCAATTTTCATCGTGTGTTGAATAAAAATGTCGTTTTTTGTATAATTTCAAGTGACATGATGTCAGTTTTTGTATAATTTATGTGACATGATGTCGATTTTTTGTAAAAATTTATGTGAGATGATGTGTAATTGCGTGTTATTTGTTCAATTTTAATGGTGTGTTGAATAAAAATGTCGTTTTATGTATAATTTCAGGTGACATGATGTCAGTTTTTATATAATTTATGTGACACATAGCGTTATTTTTGTTCAATGTTCATCGTGTGTTGAATTAAAATGTCATTTTTTGTATAATTTATGTGACAAGATGTCGATTTTTGTAAAAAATTATGTGAGATGATGCGTAATTGCGTGATTTTTGTTAAATTTTCATCGTGTGTTAAATAAAAATGTCGTTTTTTGCATAATTTCAAGTGACATGATGTCAGTTTTTGTATAATTTGTGACATGATGTCGATTTTTGTAAAAATTTATGTGAGATGATGTGTAATTGCGTGATTTTTGTTCAATTTTCATCGTGTGGTGAATAAAAATTTCGTTTTTTGTATAATTTCAAGTGACATGAGGTCAGTTTTTGTATAATTTATGTGACATGATGTCGAGATGATGTGCAATTGCGTGATTTTTGTTCAATTTTGAGTTAATTTTCGTAATAAAAAGGCACAACGAAACCTATTTAACTGAAATTTTGTTTATCGATATGCTTGTGGCAGAAGATTTTTCAATGAAAGTGCTATTTTTTATTCAAATCTTACTAAAATTACAGGTTAGAGAAAAAGTGTAAAGCATTTGCAAAATTATGGTTAGAAATAACTCTAAAACTGTTTTTACATTATTTTCGTTATTATAAATCGTTTTGTAAAACGAATTGTGATAATTTTTTAAGTGAAATGATGTGGGATGGCGTATTTTTTATCGCTTATTCAATAGAAACGTCGTTTTTTTTGTATAATTTCAAGCGACATGATGCCAGTTTTGTAAAATTTTAAGTGAAATGATGGTGTCAGAACATTTTTTCAACGAAATTGCTTGTTTTTATTCAAAATTATGTTAATTTGTGGTCAACATACATATATTTCCATCAAAAGTATAAGAACTTCGTAATAAAAATGAACAACGAAGCTACGTAACTGCAATTTTGTTTATCGAAACGATGGTGGCAGAACATGTTTTCAACAAAATTGCGAATTTTTTCAATGAGAGTTGAACAAAAATACTGTTTTTGTAGAATTTTATGTGCCGCGATGTGGAAATTGTAACATTATATGGAAAACCCAACAACAATTTTTAAAATTTAGTCACGCTCAATCAAACATTTCGTCAGTATGGACAGTGCATTCGTAGACCTACAAGGGTTCCGTGGTGAGAATAAACATTTTATTCCGAAAGAAGTCGCTGTTATTTCAGCAGATGGTAATCGGTTAGCAAATTTTGTTTTAATACCCCCTGCAAATTATGTCACTCTGCCCCCCTATTTCGTTAAAAAGGCATAAACTATTTGGAGTATAAACATCACGGCCTAGCATGGAGTTCTGGTTATATAAATTTTGATGAATTTGAAACTGAGCTAGCATGAGTTCTCAAAAAATTTGAAAAGGTGTACGTTTGGATATACTGCTGGGGCCATAATTATATATAACAGCAATGAGATAACATGAACACGCAAATATAACGCTTGAGTAAGAAAGAGATAGCCATACAAAAAAATTATATTAGTGGGCATGTTTAGTTGACAAATGTCATAATTAAAATTAAGAGTCAAGGCTTCTCGAATATTTGCTACTAAGTTTATCTCTTTCTTACTCAAGCAATACGTGTTATCTACTTGCTCATGTTATCTTATTGCTGGTATATATAATTGTAGCCGACAGGCAACGACCTGTTAGGCCAATTGAGGATGACAAATAGAAAGTCCGCATCGGTCTATAACGTCTTCTGTAATTACGCAGAGCAACATCAATTTAAGCATGCTCTAGCACGGTACTACGAGTGAAAAAGAGAAAGCTATAGAAACCAATGAAGATTGTGTGAGATAGCATCCGACCTGTTGGTGCAAATTAAAAAATAAAGTAATTATTTCTATTCATATAGCTTTCAAATTTTCGACGGTCGAGCGGAAGTTTCTAGCTATATAGTAGGGTGGGACAATGAGAATGTCGATAATCCATTCATGTGCATCGCTCAAATTATAAAAATAAAGTAATTATTTCTAGCAAAACCAGTTACAAAGTCAATTTAAAAAAAATTGTATCAACCTTTAAACACAACAGGCTACACAATTCCATTCTTATAATTTATATTTTTGAAAAACTAGTTTGTTTTAAAAGCTGGGCTTGTGACGTCAGAGCAGTGAAGGTAGCTTTCCGCTATACACATAAAATCTGAACCGTCGCCGTGGTGCTGAGGCAATAACGGTTGCATGTAATTTGGTGAACACGAACGTAGAGCGTTCAAATCCAGTTCGTCCAGAGATTTTTTTAAACATAAACAGCCATTCTGTGAATGCAGGAGAGAGAGAACAGCTTCGATGAGGGAGACGGAAGATTTACCAGTTTGAAATTCAAATATTTGCGCGAAAATTAAAATTAAAACGACAACCGCGAGAAGTGCGCACGCAGAAAACAAAGATGGCCGACACCCGGAAAGTTTAAATTCAAAAAAGGTAACTTAGAAATAAATTTGAAAAATTTCAAATTCAAACTGGCCGCCGAGAGAAGTGCGCGCGCAGAAAACCAAGATGGCCGACACCCGGGAAATTTAAATTCTAAAGCTAATGAGTAATTTAATCAGTAGCACATATGAAAATTAATTAGGTCAAACCGCGAAATTAATTGGGTCATTTAATTAGATCAATTTAATTAGGTCAATTAAAATTAAAACCGCGAAATCCGCGAATAAATCCGCGAATTAAACCTCGAATCCGCGAATCAAATAAAAAGTGGAGGGGATAGCTGTCCCTACTCTACTTATATATCTTGGATGAAATTACGGCACGACACGATCATTTGGTTTTATTGTCCTAAGTTAACAATTTTATTTAAATGGACCTGCAACATAGTTACTATTCTTGACACAGTTTAATATTGTGGACATTTATATATTGTTTATAATAATATTAATACTACTAATACACACATTTATTTTTATATATATCATCTCCCTACCTTGGGTCAAATGTAAGATCACATTTATTAATTAACGTTTTATTTGGTTGGTTTTCACTGTTATTATTATTTAATTGTGTAATATTTACCTCGTCGCCAATTTGTAGTAACCTAGCGTATTTTGGTATTGATATCACTAAAACTACTAACGTAAACACAAACGACTTTATTCTTCGCACGGTCTACACAGTATGAATAATACCGATCAACTATCTTTTCGATAAAGTATTAATGTGATATCTTATTACCTAAACTTATGACTAAGAATAACTCATTCCTATATTACTAATACATATATGCTAAACAGCAAGAGGTAACTACATAATTTATATAACAGAATGTGACACAGGTGTATTAGCCGTTCTGCACAATAATACAGATGTGAACAATTTAAAATCTTTTTTAAATTTCTATCTCTTGCAAATTTTTCCGATTTTGCAAATTTTATGTCAGACTTGAAAATTAGCAAAATTCATTTTCAATGCATTAACGAAGGTTGGTAAATTGCAACTTCTGTATATTTTTTCTTTAAGCTCAGTAAGAAATTTTTTAAATTCAGTTACTTTGAACAAAATTCTATCGGTTATCAGAGAATCATATTTTGAGTTAATATTGGAGATATCTTGTTGTATCATTCTTAAAATTGACCTGACCGACTAGTTTCTTTCGTCACCAGGAAGAGATTCGTTATCTGACTCGATACCAATTGAAGTGTCCAGATCATTGGAACAGCAGGCATTACATTTCCAGGATCCACCGGAGGATTCCAAAAATTCAACTCTTTCCTTATTTACATTCACACATTTATGTGATGCCAGACACATGCAACTATTTTAGTAGCGTAGAGGTGTGAACGAGGCTATTTTGTAATTACAGTAGATCGTGTTACCGCTTGTTTAAAATAGCAATTATTGATAACAGGTTCTGTTATTTTTTACCACTTTAGCTCATATGCCTTTAAGCGCCAACATCTATTCCAAAGTACTGTTAAAAATAACAGATTTTTACGTAAGAATCGATTTCTACTTCCAGCCGCTAGGATGGAACAAACAAAATAAAATGACTTCGGCTTACTTGGAGCCGAGTGGTGACAGAATTTCAATGTCCAGTGCCGCTGTGATAATGTAGTGCAAGCTACTATGTGGGACTTGAGCTATTTGATCTTCACGTAAACGTTATGTGCCATTCAAAATACCTGGAGCCCTAGCGAAGATGCCTTGAAGGACTTCACCAGGTAAACGGCATTGGAACAGGAAACGTCCCAGAATAAAGTCGTTGTAAATACTAACTCTGCATCTATCACTGATGGTTTAACATTCGAAATTCATTATCCATTATCCGGATGTTTCGAAGACTACTAATTAATCCTCATTTTGCATCTTTTTACTTTGCTAGTTTTGAGTATCTAATAAAATTCGTTTAACTTATGTTCAGGTACTTAATTTGCAAACTAATAATTAACATTCTTTATGCGTGTGTTTGTGTGAGGTATTGGTTACTATGTTGGTACTATAATAATTATTTATTCTAATTCTCGAAGATGCCCTGCAGATGGACGACGACCAGCTGCCTTTTTGGTTTCAGGAGGAATTCACGTACGACTGAGGAAGTTGTTGGTGGTGAAGAGTTTGCAGGTGCGTAATCCCGGAGCTGGAGGACATCATCGACCGGATCCTCGAAGAATTACTTGTGTAACTTACTGTATTACAACTTCAGCATGGTTACACCATACAATGCCTCTTCTTCTTAAAGTACCCCGCCACGGACAAAGTGTCCACGATTTTATTGCAATATATTAGATACATACAAATGTCTCCTTGGTAATTCCGGCAGCACTGAGATGGTTTAACATTTACCCTCGTCAGCTTAGAGTATAAAAAATTCCTGGGCGTTATTAGTGCAAAATATACCCGACTACGCACTGTTTTAGTAGTGTATGCTGCTATGAGTTATCTTCGAGCGCAGCCTATGTCGGTGACCAGCCTGACTCTTTGAATTCCAAGAAGAAAACTTATTAGAGGCTATGATAACCAAGTGCTAGTATGATTACCAGAAAATGTATCATGCCCAAGCAGCATTTTTAGTTAAAATTACGTAATTTCGATTTACAGTAGTTATCTTAACCAATTTCAAATAAACCTTATTCACCTAAAATTTACTTAAAATATACGTAAGTGGGGAATTAAAGGACGTCAAGGCGACGTCCTAAATAGGTATATAAGGAATAATTCCTTGTTGGTCAGAGAACGTATTTCCCTAAGTAGGTATTTGAGACCTAAACATTACGTGGGATTTACGTCATATTTTCGTATTTTTGACAAAATTAGCTATCTTTGTTTAAAAGCAGACTTTCTTTCTCGATCGTCAGTTATTCTCATTATTTTTGACCAATAAGAAATACTGCTACAAAATAAACATATGAAACAAGACGCGGGCTAGACCAAACTTATATCGGTATGAGTTGTAACCGTCATTATGGCTAGGTTAATGGTTACTATTAATATTAGCGACTTTGTACATGGAATTGCATAAGTTCTGTAAAGCTGATGTAATTGCCAATCAAAATTCACCGTTAATATGAGTATTTTACTTCCAAAAAATCGGCGCGCCCTAAATATCTTACATTTTAGAAGTAATAATAATAAATATATTATTTGTATTTTTAAAATTTTTGTGCTTAAAGCTACCAAATCGTTTTATATGGTTCCTTAGTTGTGTTAATACAAAAGGTTTTTCTTTTATTTTCTTTGGGTGCATAATTATTTATTTATTTAGTAACTAGATTCCATTCTAAAAGAGGGTCCTACAAGTAATATGTCGGATGTAAAATCATGTGACCTAAAATTCTAGATTCCATAAAATTTAGACCTAATAAACAACTTTCTTCTTGATAAGGTCCAAATTACTTAAACTGAAGATTTAAATGTCGAGCAATACCTATTTAGGTAAAATTTACCTTGAAGTTACTAGACTAGAAGTTATTAAACCTAAAATGGTCGTTTATCTTTAAATAGGTTTATTCGACTACTAGGTTATATTTTTAAAGTGAGGATATATTGAGATGGTATTTATCCCTTAAAAAACAACCCTGATAGCATGAGAATAAGTTGAATACCAAGTCATAGAAGCGCCAGATTCAAATCTTACTGGTTAGTTCGCTCATTTGAATTGCTTTTAATCACAGTAAAACACCAGGCGACCCGCATTTGAAACTAATTTTGTGAAAATAAATTTTATGTCATGTTAGACAAAAGCGAACTGCGTCGCATATGAACTACGCGCTCAGTGGCGTACATTTTCTTATTGTAAACGGACAAAAAGAACCTCCGACCTGTGGGAGATTAGAGTTTCATGCGAAATCTTTGAGCTAGCACAATTTACATCAGATTAGTGTATTATAAATAAAAGGGCAAACTACTGTTTTTAACTTGAAGTAAACAACGAACCTATAAAATATGGTCACTCAGTTAAATTTGATTAAAGTGAAAATAGGCAAATATTTTGTTTGTAGTGATCCTTGATTTATTTCATAATATAATATAATCATATATCATATATACATATAATAATGCAGAAGACTAAAAGCCGTGTTTACACAACTAAAAGTACCACAGTTGCATTCGACCATTTATATTTTCGGGTTTTTGTAAACAAACTTCCCTTAACTTTTAATAGCGATATTATCACAGAAAACAATTATTTATTATGCCTATTTCTTGTGTTTTTAAAATTACGCAGCCAGATTCAAACGGAAGTCAAATTTCTTTGATAGTCATATCTCGCCGTTGAATGCTGCCAAGCACCCAAGCAAAAGAGCCGCACATTTTAGCATAGTGTAAAAGCGTCTTCGATACTTACGCTACATAACCTAACCTATAAATTTCTTACCTCGTGTTTCCTCTGTGTTGATTAGTCAACTACACAAAACAATAACTAATGTCTTCTAGCAGTTGCCACAAGTATTAATTCTGTGATAATGGTCTACTGTGCATCAGATAATTGTAGTACAAAGCAAGGTAAGGGAATAGCGTTGTTCAGATTTCCCAAAAATTTGCAACAACGACATTATTGGACTACATTTTGCAAAAGCAAGAATTGGGCTCCGACTAATGCTTCACGATTATGTGAGGTAAGTACTTTTGAATAAAATTGTATCTACAATCTTTCTGCATCGTCACTTTGAAGTATCGCAAATTCAAACTAACGCTGATGGCATTAGAACATTGAAGTTGAATGCAGTACCTACTATTCTTACATCAGCTATTCCTGGGAATATTTCTGCACGTTTCGAATCTGTACCATCAACATCCAACTCTACAGCTATGATCGAGGTATGACACGACACTAATAATAAAGCATTGAAGCGCTTAATTTTCTTCTTTTCTTACGTGCTGCAGCGTCACCTTGAAGTATCGCAAATTAAAACTAACGCTGTTGGGATAAATAAATTGAGGGCAGCACCTATTACATCGTCTAATTCTGGAAATGTTTCTGCACGTTTCGAATCTGTACCATCAACATGCAACTCTACAGCTATGATCGAGGTATGACACGACACTAATAATAAAGCATTAAAGCGCTTAATTTTCTTCTTTTCTTATGTGCTGCAGGGTCACTTTGAAGTGTCGCAAATTAAAACTAACGCTGTTGGGATAAATACATTGAAGGCAGCACCTATTACATTGTCTAATTCTGGAAATGTTTCTGCACGTTTCGAATCTGTACCATCAACATCCAACTCCGATGATTCTGAACAAGTAAACCCTTCACAGCTGGCAGATTTTCAGGTATGCTGATCAACGGTGAATTACAGGAATAGTTATTATTTAATTTTTGTTTTGTTTCTTCTATTATAGCGACATTTTGAAGATTACGTAAGAAATACACAAAACCGTGAGCTATTGCAGGATCTGTCAGAAGATACACTTGGTTTCATGGACGTAAAGTGCAAGCATTGCGGGGCCTTACATTTTGCAGCAGAGGTAAGGGGTCATCGCAGAGAAGAATTCAATGACTGCTGTAATTTTGGCAATGTGAAGCTCCCAGACCTGCAGTTATATCCCAAACAACTGGAACATCTTTTGAATGGAACTGATTCTCGCTCAAACAATTTTTGCAAGTACATTAGGAATTACAACAGCAGTTTGGCTATGGCATCAATGGGTGCAAATATAGTTGCTCCTCGTGGAAATGGTCCATACTGTTTTAAAATACATGGTCAAATATACCACAGAGTTGGTCCGTTGTACCCTGATGTCGGTAATAAACCTGCATATGGGCAAATATATGTATTAGATTCTGAAATGGCGACTACTGAAAGGTTAAGTAATTCAACAAATTCTGGTTGCATTGCATCAACAATGTGTCACTTAGGTGATATTTTATCTAATATAAATCCATACGTTACTTCATTGCGTATGATGAAAGAAGTAATCGAGGAAGAAGAAAGACTAGCTTTCCTAGAAAATAGATCAACTCCATCAGTCAGAATGTTTTTTGATGTATCAAAAACAATGGACCAAAGGCGATATAATGCACCAACTGCTGCTAATGAAATTGCTGCTGTATTCGTAGGTGAAGATGGTGAGGTATCGTTGACACGCAGTTTTACAGTCTTTGCAAGGGGGGGTGGTCTTCGACAAGTTTCTTACTTGGATAAAAGTTGTGATCCATTGACGTACCCTCTATTATTTCCTGGAGGTGATTTCGGATGGCATTTAGACCTTTGCAAGCAGGGATCTCTTAGAAAAAGGACTCGAGTTACGCAAAAAGAGTATTACTCATATCTGTTTGACTGTTTGAGATAGTCAAGAAGTGCATGGTCCATGGCCCTTGTGGTAACTTTAAATCCTGCTTCTCCATGTATGCAAGATGGTGTATGCACAAAGGGATATCCAAAAAGTGTTTGTGAAGAAACCAAAATTGAAGTGGATGGTTATCCTCAGTATAAGAGACGTGCCAATGGAAATACTTTGCAGGTATATTAATATTTATGTGAATAGTATTTACTACCTCTTACATTCAATTTCATTAGGCTTGTAGGAATTTTTTTAGGCTTATTAGGCTACAGATAATTATATTGTATTGCTTTCATTAATTTGTGTGTCAAACATGGAATGCTCAGAGGGATCACAATGTAAACATGTTGTGGTTATTATATGTCCTGCACATTTACTACTGTAATCGAAATTGTAGCTCCATTACTAACAAACTTAGCAATCCGATGTTGATCCATTGATGCTTTAAGTGGGGTTGGATTAATAAATGTTATTAAACTTAGCAATAGTGCACAGTTAACTTTGAACACCATGTATATACAAAAGAAACAGGACTTACGATAACCACAAAATGTTTAAATTATGATAATATCATAATTATGATTTATATCGGCATCATATATTGTCAAATTCTGCTGTTACCAATAATTGCAACATAATGCCAATATAGCTGGTATAATAATCAGTAGGTAGCGGTCAATCCATAATCACAGAGAATATTAACTTTTTGTATGGGGAATTGAAATTCTTTTGACACAAAATGTCTGTAGCATTATAGTAAAATTTATGCTTTATGTTGTGACATTAGTTTCATTTGTTTTTAGATAAAAGACCACATAATTGATAACAGATGGATGTTCCTTATAATCGGTATCTATCCTTAAAATGTAATGCTCACATAAACGTTGAAGTCTGCTCCAGTGTAAAAAGTGTAAAATATCTGTATAAATATGTTTATAAGGGGCATGATCGTGCTGCTTTAAAAATTAAAGCAAACAAGCGAAGAAGGTGGGGGAATAAGCAGTGAAATTCATTATGATGAAATAACTGCACATTTAGACGCACGCTATGTAAGCGCTCCAGAGGCATCGTGGAGAATTTTTGGATTCGATATGCAAAATCGCTCGCACACCATTTATCGTCTTGCTGTACACCTTCCTAATCATCAAAATATATGCTTTGTTGAGGGTAATGTTCAAGATGCAGTAGATCGGGCGCATTAAAAAAATTCCACCCCGACAGCATGGTTTAAGTTAAATAAATTATGTGAGGAAATATTCCAAAATGGTTACCAACCTGAAGATAATATGATTGATTCGCGTACTTTGTATTACCGGGAAATTCCAGAACATTTTGTTTTCAATAAAGCTACCACCACCTGAAATAGACGCAAACGATTTGCTAAGGAAATCGGTAGAATGTATACTGTTGGGCCCCAGGATGTTGAGAGATACCATATGCGATTATTGTTACTACACGTAAAAGGAGCTACATCATTTGATGATTTGAAAACCATTAATGGGCAAGTTTACGATACATTCCTTGAAGCTGCCAAAGAAGCCGGTTTATTACTTGATGATCGAGAATATGCACGATGTTTAGCTGAAGTTGTAAATTTTCAGCTTCCATCACAACTGAGGAATGTATTTGCAACATTACTTTTATTTTGCAACGTATCAAATGCTTTACAATTGTGGCAAGAATTTAAAGCTGCATTATCTGAAGACTTCCGCAGAAGCTTGTCTATAGAAGAATCAGAGGCTACCGCTTACTATGCCATCGATGATTCAATGAAAGTTTGTGGTCGAAAACTTTCGGATTTTATACCACTTCCACAAATTCAGCCACACATTGCCGTCGTTGACAATTCTTAAAACCACCAAGCTGAAGGGGAAAGTATGTACAGAACTCTGAATCCCATTCAAAAAGCTGCCTGTGAGGAAATAGTCCATCTCTTAGAACATTCATCACGATCAGCAAAATGTATTTTTATCGATGGACCAGGGGGATTGGGCAAAACGTATTTATATACAACTATAAATCACATATGTAAAGGTAGAGGTGTAGCTGTTTTAAACGTAGCCTGGTCTGGTATTGCCGCTACATTACTGCTTGATGGACGTACAGTTCACAATCGATTTAAACTTCCTGTACCAATTAACAAAACGTCATTTCCTTCTACAATGAAAATGAAAACTCCGCAGCAAGCATATTACAAAGTAGTACAGTTATTATTTGGGATGAAGCTCCGATGGCACCAAAATATGCGTTAGAAGCTGTAAACATTTTTCTCAAGGACATTATGGGTAATAATGAAGTTTTTGGAGGAAAATTGATGATTTTGGATGGCGACTTTCGCCAAGTACTTCCTGTTGTCCATCGTGGAACAAGGTCACATTGTATTGATGCATGTTTAAAGAAATCGTCATTATGGGCACATTTTAAAGTCATAAAGCTAATAACAAATATGAGGGCAGCAGGAGAAGACATGTCGTCAACATTACTTTTAGATATAGGTAAGTTGTTATTTTACTACAGGTGGCATGAATAATTATTAAACAAAGGAAAATAAATACCTAGGCTTTTTTAAATTTGAAATTATTTTTAAATTAAAAACAATTATGTATTTTATGTTAGGCGCCAAAAGTAAATCTGTTTACGTTTACAAATTTATTATTATAGGTGATGGTAAAATACAAACTGATAAAGATGAAAAAATTCCAATACCGCAGCAGTGTATTAGTACTGGTAATTTAATTGAGGACGTATATGGTAAAGAGATTCTTCCAGAATATGCAGATAGTCTTTGTGACAAAGTGATTTTGACGCCGAAAAACATGACTCGCTCGACATTAACAACAAAGTACTCAAATTACTTACTGGAGAAGAACAAATTTACATGAGCATTGATGAAGCTGAGTGTGAAGAATCAGAAGTGATTCAGTTTCCTACAGAGTTTTTACACTCATTGACACCATCGGGTATGCCCCCTCATGAACTGCGGTTAAAAATTGGTGCAATTGTTATGCTATTGAGAAATTTAGATACAAAGAAGGGATTATGCAATGGGACTAGGTTAATTGTACAACATATGGGCAGGTATATTCTTGGATGCTCAGTTGCATGTGGGGCAAACAAAGGAAAGTATGTACTGATTCCACGTATCATTTTATGCCCATCTGATACCAATTTGCCGTTTGTATTAAAGCGTAAACAATTTCCTATTAGACTTTCTTTTGCAATGACAATAAATAAAAGTCACGGGCAAACGTTCACTAAAGTTGGTTTGTATCTAAATACTCCTGTATTTTCACATGGGGCAATTATATGTTGCTTTTTCTCGAGTAAAACTATGAACGGATTAAAAGTAGCAATGAAAGGTGGTGAACGGCATACAAAAAATATTGTTTACAAAGAAATTCTTTAAAACAAGATGGTAACTCCGAAAAGGGATAAATGTAATCCAGGACGTAGAAGGAGAAAGAACAATGGAGCAACTGTTTCGAGAAGGGGTACGCAGACACGATTTACAAGAAAGGCGTGGAAATTCTTTTTAACAGCATCATTGAGAAAATACCTTTGCTGACACGTATGTTACTCGTTCAATGATGAAGATGAAACCTTCTAATGTTTTCCTTCACAGAAACACGTACTCCGAATTTACTAATAACAATAAAGAGGGAAAAATACATTTGACGCAGAATCACAATTAGTTTTTTCAGGTACTTACTGTCACAGTTTCTTTACAAGTTTTAATTGCTTTTGTTTTAAGATACAAGGACAGTTGGGGATCACAAATTCCGGCGATAACAACTTATTTGTGGAAGAGATTAAATGAAATAAAGAGATACGGGAGGGGACTATGTTACCAAAATTAATTACATTTTTCAAGGAATGTATAGGACCAGAAATAATTTTTAAACAGACAAAGGAGAGTTGATACGCCATTTTCCCAGCATATATGCAAAATTATTTAATTATTATTGTTTTAGTAGTGCGAGGATATGCATATCAACCAACTCAAATCTGCACAAGAGAGGAAGAGGATAACCAAAACAAGTTGGCAAGAGAAAATCCAAAGCACTTGGATCCAGGGTGGAAAAATGTTGCAAAAGCCTGAGTAACATGGAACCACCAAGGGAAGTTATTAATTTTATGTTACCATTGCTGTAGTCGTAGTATTTATAATATTTTCTGATGACATTACTCGTGTAAAACTCTCATTCCCAACCATGAAGAGAATCATATTTTAGGTTACAAGAATTGTCACAGAAAGAATCCAAGTGAGCTGAAATTTTGCATACACCTTTATTTTGACATTACAAACATTGTCTCAAAAGTCCCCATCGATATCGCGCTTGCGTTTTGAGTTATTCAGGTAAAAAGTCGCAGAAATAAGTTTTTCGCAAATATTCGCTTTCTATGGGTCGTATGACTTTTTTAGTTATTACAAAAAATAAAGGCTAGGAAATTCTCTACAAAAAAGATTATACAGGTTTTTTGAGTACAACTAACCGTTCAGTAAATAACACACTGTTAAGTTTTGCAGACGGGTTTACTTCCTTTTACAATAAAGGAAATATTGGATTCACCCCAAAAATTCTAAATTGAGTTTTCAACAGATCCTCACGTTTTAGAGTCCCCTGAACCCAAAAAACGTGTTTTTGCTCATTGGTCTGTGTGTCCGTCCATCCATCGGTCTGTCTGCCTGTGAACAGAATAACTCAAAAACGGAAAGAGGTACGGCGTTGAAACTTCATATATAAGTTTTGTGTACCTACTATCTAAATGCGACAGTAAGCTTTTGAAGAAAATCGCATAACTGGAAGTATGATGTTTACTCTTGTGTTTCAAAAACGGTTCTATTTTTTTCAAACTATATTTTTATTACATTTTTAATGTGTATTGATGTGAGATTAGTGATTTTTCAGTTGAATACCTGGGGATGGGGACTTTTGAGACATTATTTGTAATGTCAAAATAAGGGTGTATGAAAAAATTCAGCTCACTTGGATTTTTTCGGCAGCCGGATCCTAATGTAACTGGACTATCAAAGGACAATATGAAACAAAATTAAAATGTCTGTTGTCATGGTATTCGTAAAATGACACAGTTCAAAGACTGCTAAATATTACAGCATAATTTTTGATTTACAGTAATGTGTTAGTTACAAAAATATGTTTTTTTACGGTTCTGATCCTGGCCCTTGAAAAAATTGTATTCACACGGCAGGGCAGAACACCATTTTTTCCTCTGTGTATTTGTAGTGCTCGGCTTCGCCCTTGAGCTGCAAACTTAATTTTGGGAAAAATTGTGCTTTCTCTTCCTTATAATGTATTATTTTTTCACATTGCCTTTGGTGACATTCAAAAAAGTTACTTTTTGATACTTTTCATAACTGGTCAAAATCATAGTGCTTTCACCTAAAAATTTCAGGTGGGAGCACCATTTAGCTTCAAAATTACATCATATTGTCATAAAATATATTAATTAGAACGACTGAACGGCTACCACGCTAACACCTGTGGTAGTCGTTAACCCCCTAAAACAAGGGAACTCTACCTCACTTTCGACGGGCAAGGCTAGCCACCTACCCGGCCTACGAGAAAAGAGGGCTCATAGAACCACTATGTGGTTAAAACAGGCCACTGGCCTATAATAAGATGAAGAAGAAATTAATTATGAACGGATGGCCCAGCGAGCAAATGCTCGTCTCTCAGGCGGCCGGCCCGGGTTCGATCCTGGCAGATACTAGAGACGGATTTAAAAATTGAATGCTCTCCGGCTACCATCCTAACATTTGTGGTAGTCGTTAACCCCTAATAAGGGAACTCTTCCTCAATTTCGACGGGCAAGGTTAGCCACCTACCCGGCCTAAGGGCAAAGAGGGCTCATAGAACCACTTTGTGGTTAAAACAGGCCACTGGCCTATAATAAGATGAAGAAGAAATTAATTATGAACGGATGGCCAGCGAGCAAATGCTCGCCTCTCAGGCGGCCGGCCCGGGTTCGATCCCGGCAGATACTAGAGACGGATTTTAAAAATTGTACGCTCGCTGGCTACCATGCTAACATCTGTGGTAGTCGTTAACCCCCTAATAAGGGAACTCTTCCTCAATTTCGACGGGCAAGGTTAGCCACCTACCCGGCCTAAGGGCAAAGAGGGCTCATAGAACCACTTTGTGGTTAAAACAGGCCACTGTCCTATATTAAGCGGTAGAAGAAGAAGACTGAAATACACTATTTCATATTTTTCTAAATTGTATTGAAGACAGTTTTTATATAAGATTTTATAGTTATAAAGGAAGACTCTATGTCGTGATGATTAGCATCTCTGGCTACTTACAGAACTAGAATCCTGAGTTCAAATAGAACTGGCCAAGCATTCTCAAAACAACTTCGGTTTTTTCACATAACATTCCATCTATTCACGATGTAATAGATTGGATTGAGTTTAAATATGCATCCTCTAAAACAATTTCGATTTTTTTACATAACTCTTGCATCTTTTCACAATGTAATAGATTGGATTGAGTTTAAATATGCATCCTCTAAAAACAATTTTGATTTTTTTACATTACTCTTCCATCTTTTCACAATGTAATAGATTGGATTGAGTTTAAATATGCATCCTCTAAAATAATTTCGATTTTTTTTACATAACTCTTCCATCTTTTCACAATGTAATAGATTGGATTGAGTTTAAATATGCATCCTCTAAAACAATTTCGATTTTTTTACATAACTCTTCCATCTTTTCATAATCTAATATTGGATTGAGTTTAAATATGCATCCTCTAAAACAATTTTGATTTTTTTACATTACCCTTCCATCTTTTCACAATGTAATAGATTGGATTGAGTTTAAATATGCATCTTCTAAAACAATTTTGATTTTTTTACATTACTCTTCCATCTTTTCACAATGTAATAGATTGGATTGAGTTTAAATATGCATCCCATAAAACAATTTCGATTTTTTCCACATAACTCTTCCATCTTTTCACAATGTAAATAGATTGGATTGAGTTTACATATGCATCCTCATAAAACAATTTCGATTTTTTTTTAGATAAGTCCGTGTATTCACGATTTACAGTAATATCGAACAATAATGACTGCTCCTCATTAATTTGCAAAGCATCAGTCATGCTGATGATTCTACTCGATTATATACATACTTATAAATATAAAAGGTATAAGCTGTCAAAAAAGAGTAGATGCTGTAAGTATAGACTGGATTGAATTTCAACACAAAACGGAATATTTAGAATCTTCCATTTCAGAGTGTCCATTTCTTTATTTAGAAACATCGATCTGAACTCATGATTTTAGTTCTGTAGCCAAAGATGCTAACCATCACCCTATAGAACCGTCTTCTGTAACTGTACAAAACTTATTTACAAACTGTCTCCAATACAAATTAGAAAAATCTTAAATAGTGTATTCTAATTGTTTTAATTCGATATATTTTATGAAGATGTGATGTAATTTTCAGGGCGAGATGTGGTATTGCGGATTATACCTAAGAATGTGGAATTCTTAGGTATAATCCATCAGATTTTGATTAGTTATAAAACGTATTAAAAATTTAACTTTTTTACCATCACCAATGGCAACATTAATGGATAGTACGTTCCAACGAGGAAGAGAAGGGCACAAGTTTTCCTAAAGCCTGAGTTTGAAACCCAAGGGTGAAGCCCGAGGACTACAAATACACAGAAGGAAAAATGGCGTTCTCTCCTGCTGTGTATATACAGTTTTTTCCTGACCGGTATCAGAACAACAAGAAATAGGTATTTTCGTAACTAAGCATTACCGTAAATCAGAATTAT
This sequence comes from Agriotes lineatus, assembly GCA_940337035.1. Lineage (NCBI taxonomy): Eukaryota > Metazoa > Arthropoda > Insecta > Coleoptera > Elateridae > Agriotes > Agriotes lineatus. Next base: position 93,617 of record CALNHX010001304.1, read on the forward strand.
TATGCTGCAATATTTAGCAGCCTTTGAATTGTTATTCTACCAATACAAACAATATCATCAGAAACTACTGTAAATACAATGACCATTTTTCTTTAGAAGTAATAACTTATGTTAAAATTTGTAGCAATTTGTTGTACTTGTTATTAATTACTATCTTTATTCAATAGAGACGACGAGTACGACCGAAAGCAAGATGGCAAGACAAAATTCTAAACCCACTTCGGCCAGGGCGGTGACTCAATCACTGGATTACTATCAATCTTATATTGCCAATAAAGTAGTGTAACAATATTTGAATTTTTTGATATCTGTTTAGGCAAATATAACATTATAGGAAGTATAAATTGAGTTGTAAAGATTATAACATTTACCAATATATCGCAATAAAAGTGTATAATTATAGTGTCAAATATATCTGGGACTTATTAAAATATGTTTTTTAATATTCTTTGGATTTTAACTAAATTGTTTTCAATATTTAAGTATTTTAAAAACTGATTTCGTGTTGAGTTTGTCAATAACTAATATGGCAAACAGGCTTTGTACAATAATAATATACGAAATCAAGCTTGGCATTGAAATATTTGTTGTATGAATAATATGTTGGTGGCACTGTAAGTCTATGTCAAATTCGAGGTTAGTAGGTTAGGTTTTGTGTCAGTTTTGACACAGACTGACGCAAAACCTAACCTACTAACCTCGAATTTTACATAGACTTACAGTGTCACCAACATATTAACAACTTACTATGGATACATTTTTGATTCAGAAATTGTTGCAGTATCAATGTTGCCAGATTTATTTTTATTAATTTCGAAATATTTCGAAAATATGGCCCCGGGATTTTTTTTCATACTTTTCCAGGGTTGGGTTCATTAGGCAATCCCTCAGTAACGCACCGTAGAGTTAATCCGCCATTTGTTGGACACGCTGTATAATCTCATAAGAGCATTAATTCTTTCCGGATTTTTTTTTGACTGCGTACCAACAACGTCGTATTAATTAGGACGCCTTCCAGAGGCGAGCGTTTCCTTTCCAGAGACTTTTCATTTGAAAATATATTTTTTTGAACTTTTTTCTTACTGCCAATCTCTAGTGTGCTTTTAAAACTTTCTTTAGTGGAACCAAAGTTATTAAATTTGTGCTACATTTTAAATGCGGCATATGCCGCGGGTTTCATCTATTTCACAAATAAAGCAGTTAAGGATGCTGCAGTTAATACCGATTGGAATGTATTCAAAGAGTCATTAAATGTTAATGGTACAAATTTAATGTTTTATAATAAAAGTAGTACGCCTAATACGGAAACAAGAACCACTGCTCTCGTAGCCACGCAAACTAAAGATAACAGTGTATATTGTTTGTGTAAGGGTCCTGATAATGGAACGCCTATGATTGCTTGCTGTAATTTGCACTGTTCCGTGAATGGTTTCATCTGATTTTTGTTGGTTTAACATCTGTACCTAATACTAAATGGCATTGCCCTTTATGTAGTATAAGTGAAAGTAATCGTATTTTGTATTATATTGGTATTGGTATATAAAATAAAAGCAAATAAATGTTTTAATCGATTTATTTATCATTTTAATTGCAGTACTGTAAATAAGTAATAAAAGCACGACCGCTGCGGTACGTGAAAAACGCAAGTCTATTTTTAAACGATCAAATAATGCATTTTGACTTCGTATGTCATGTCATCCGTCATCCATCAAAGAATCTACAGTAATTAAATTCACTGACATGGCAAATAAATATGACTTAACTATTGATAAAAAATAGATTTGATAACATGAAATAACATTTTATGTCAAAATTTATTTAAAAACAATTTAAATCAAACACATTCTAGTAAATAGAGATAATAATAATAATGCCAGTTTAAAATGACAAAGAAATAATAACAGTAACGGCGTAACTGGAGACTTGAGTTACCGCATTTATATTTTTATGACGCTCAACGCCTCAACGCTTAAACCTGATAAGAACACAGATTGCAGGCATTGCATTGCATATATATAATCTCATAAGTGCATTAATTCTTTCCGGATTTTTTTTTGACTGCGTTCCAACAACGTCGTATTTAATTAGGACGCCTTCCAGAGGCCAGCGTTTGCTTTCCAGAGACTTTCCATTTAAAAATATATTTTTTCTATAGCACATGTTAATGTGTGCTTTTATCAACTCAAAACAAAAGCTCAAGTTTTACTTTAACAGCAAGGGTAGATAAAGTAGCACTTAACATCAAGGGTAGATAAAGTAATTTAATTTTCTAACTTTTGTTTAAATTAAATATGACAGCTGCGCATTATCGTAGCAACCCAATCTAGCTACTGACAATTTGAAATGTGATTGACTGTCCTTATTTTCTTTTAAAAATTGTTAAAGTTCTTGCTATAGAAAAAAATATTGTATTATACACGACGATAAAGTTATTTCTATCCACTCTCGTGGATAAAATTTAACTTTATCGTCTTGTATAATAAATTACTATTTTTTGAACTTTTCCTTACTGGCAATCTCTAGCGTGCTTTTAAAACTTTCTTTAGTGCAACCAAAGTTATTGAATTCGTGCTACATTTTAAATGCGGCATATGCCGCGGGTTTCAGCTAGTTATTATAATATAATAACACACTCACATCATTGCAAAGTAAAGTGGTCACCCGAACGTGGGGCGATTTTAAAATTACTAGGCGCTCGATACGTTGAAAATAGTAGGTAAATTGATAGGATTGGTGTTAGGGAGATTTTTTTTGAAAGGCACTTTGTTTGTATTTGGAAATATCGCACAATGACTCGAAGACAGCAAAAGAAGAGTGAAGAAGAAGAGCAACAAGCTGAAGAGGTCAAGGAGACTCAACAGCCACCAACACAAATAGAAACACAAGGCGATCAGCCTGAAGTACAACAGCTCCAAATCGAGACACAAACATTTGAGTTAAGTAGTATTATGGAAGCAATAGAACACATGAGAAAAGAAGCAGAGAAAAGGGATAAGAAATTAGCAAAAGAAGCCGAGGAACGAGAAAGAAAACTACTCACACAGACTGCGAAAAATGTGCAAGAAATGAAAGAAGCAATCAGAAGCGATGCAGAAGAGAGGGTTTGAAAGATACAATAATTAGAATGCAGGAGAAAAATAAGGAAGAGGTACAAATTAGGATTGACGGCCTGGAAAATAAATTAGAAGAATTCAAAGAAACAAGTAAAAACGAAATACAACAAGAGGTGTTACAGGTTGTCGAGAACAGGTTAAACACGAAAGGTGAAGAAATAGAAAGCAAAATGGAAAGGCTTCAAATAACAACACAAGGGCGAATTGTGCGATGTCAGGAGGAATTAGAACAGGGGATTGAGCAACTAGAAAAGAAAGCAGAGGGCGAATTTAATAGAGCACGCCAGGAAAGAAATAAAAATGGAATCCGGATAGAAATGGTAGATAGCAGACTCACGAGGGAGCTACAGGGCGTAAGCGAGAAGATGGAACTAGTACAAGGGTACCCTGCTAGCGTTGCACCTCCTAGTTTTAGCGCAGAGTTTGTGCCAAGGTTTGAAGGCAGATACGGGGAGCTCCCGATGATATTTTTGAGTAAATTAGATGACATTATTAGAACGGTAACGACAGAGTGCAGAAAATTGCAAATAATCAACATGGCGATGAGGGGAAATGCGGAAGTGTGGCACAGTATAATTAAATCGAAATATTCGACGTACGAAGAATTCAAACAGCTGTTCGTTGAGCAATACTGGAGTAGCTCACACCAAGCGCAAGTGAGAACTGAACTGACGACAGGACGATACATCGATAAGGGCGGTTCAAGAGAAATGTATGTCATGAATCGTTTCAACAAAGCACAGTATTTAACACCTAGGCTGGCAGAAGAAGAAATCGTGCAACACCTCTCCAGACACCTTGAAGCGGAGATCACAAGAGCAGTGGCCGTGCAAAATGTGAAAACCCTACGTGACCTATTAGAAATAGTGCGAAACTATGACATGGCGATGTTCAATGAACGAAGCGAGACGAAAGCAAATGAACGTCAAAATTATAATAAAAGAAAATTGGATGATAATTTAGATAGCAAGTTTAGGCCAAACAATAATTATTATAATCGCAACAATTATAACCAAATAGATAGAAGAAATCAGGGGAATTTTAATTATAATAGGAACAATAATCAGAACAGAGGGTTTGATAATAACTGGGGATATCAAAATCGAAGTAACGCTAATAGGGGGGAATACAACCGGAGGAATTACAATGACCTGATTGATGAGAAGAATAAAAGAAGATGCCAGGAAATGGACAAAACCCAAGATAAGGACCGCCAATACGTAAATACAATTTGCTTTGATAGAACAACAAATCGGAATAATAATGAAGATTTGGACAAAATAGAGATAGCCGAAGTACATGAGGAACCTTCGGGGGCTAAAAAAAGCCCAATTTTAGTGAATATTATTAATAGTAGAAATAATCGTAGTTTTAGGTACATCGCTAATTTCGCCATCACTTTTGACAATCGGGGGGAATATTTGTTAGAGGAAGAAGAGAAAAACGTAACGAACTCGTGTTTACCTTTTATTAAGTTAAACATTTTAGATCGAATATACGATGCGCTGGCTGATGGTGGGGCGATGGTTTCTTTGGTAAAGGAGGAAGTTATAAATAATCACATGGATAGTTTACAAAGCAATATCGTAAAGGTAAACAAGATTGACTTACTGTCCGCAACGAGAAAGAAAATTTCATCTACTAATAAAGTATTGGCAATAACAGTTTACATGAATGAAAGAGAATTTAATGTTCGGTTTTATATTGTAGCTGCCTTGAATGTACAGTTTGTGTTAGGTGTGGATATCATTCAGCAAATAGGTATAAAAATTGACGGAGAGAAAAAATGCATACAAGTTAATGAGATGATCAAGCCTTGGTCCAGTGAAGGTCATGAGCTGAGAAATGATGGCCCAGCTGAGATAACAGCGGGTGCCGAAATGAATTGTTGCCCAGTAAATTATACGGGACACGATGATAGAATTTGTTGCCGAGCCAATGGAGCCGGAGACGAAATTATTATTAATAATTATGCTATATTTGAGAGTATGTTGGATGACGAACAGATCGGGAACGAGTATCTACAATACAAAGGCAGAATAATTGAGATCATTGAACGAAATAAAGATATTATAAACCAAGAAACCGGACAAGCAATTAAATATTGTCATAAGCTCATTGTGGACGAAGCAAAAGGATTTAATTCAAAGTCATATCCGATACCATTTGCTCAGCGCGAAAAGGTTAGACATGAGGTACAGCAAATGTTAGAAGATGGAGTAATTGAACGCTCGAAAACAAATTTTGTGAATCCAATGGTGGTGGTGAAAAAAGATTATGGTAGTTTAAGGTTATGTCTTGATGCGCGAAGGATAAATCAAATTACTAAACCCCAATATGAAAGTCCGCAGACAATTGATGTTTTGTTGAGTCAAATTTGTGATAAAAAGGTTCTAACAAAATTAGATTTGAAAAACTCATTTTGGTTAATACCATTACACGAGGACTCGCGAAAATATACGGGTTTTTGCATAGAGAGGGAAATTTTTCAATTTAAGGTGGTCCGGTTCGGTTTGACGACTTCATGTGCAGCATTAGTACGAGCTATGCAACAAATCTTAAATAAATTTGATAACTTTTGCGTACATTACGTGGACGACATATTGGTATTTTCAGAAGATGTGGAGCAACATCTGAAACATTTAGAATTAATAATAAGCACTTTGAACGAAAACGGTTTGAAGTTAAATTTGGCTAAGTGCCAATTCATGAAAACTAACGTGGCGTATTTAGGCTATGAAATTAGCAAGAATGGGGTCACAATCAGCGAGGCAAGAATTGAAGAGATAAAGAATTTGCCCCGTCCTAAAAATCTAAAAATGCTAAGAAGTTTACTTGGGCTATTGAACTATTACAAAAAGTTTATAGCAAACTATTCCGATTTAACTTTACCATTGGTGGAATTGCTGAGGAAAGATACAAAATGGGATTGGAATGAAGAAAGGGAAAAGGCATTCAACAATTTAAAGCAGAAATTTCATGAAGGATTGCTTCTCAAATATCCTAATTTTAAAGAAGATTTCATATTAAGAACGGACGCTTCAGACATGGCAATAGCAGCAGAACTGATACAGGTGCAAGAAGGAGCCGAAGTCCCAATCTGTTTTATCTCAAGAATATTGAAGGGCTATGAAACAAGGTATACAATCGCTGAGAAGGAGATGTTGGCTATCATATTCGCAATCAATAAGTTAAAATTCTATTTGACAGGAAATAAATTTTATATTGAAACTGATAATGCAGCAATATCGTTTATGAAAAATAAAACATTCCATAATGATAGATTGTACAGGTAGGCGTTGTATTTGCAACAATTCGACTTTGAGATCAGGCATAGGCCAGGAAATGTGAACGTGGTAGCTGATTTTTTAAGTAGGAAGGACGCAGCGAGGAATAAGAAACAAAAACAATTCATCGTGGGAATAGAGAAGATTTATCAACATGGGAGGTTTTCAAAAGAAGAGTTATTAGCGAAACAAGAAAATTTGGAATGGCAGCAAATACGGAATTTAGTACAAGAGAGTCCGAACCAAGAATACAAAGGTTTCAAAATTGTAGAAGGATTATTGGTAAAATTGTTAAGTGATAAAGAGCTGATAGTTTTGTGTAGAGACGACGTAATCAACGTAGTAAAAGAAATTCACCAAACTTATGGTCATTGTGGAGGAAGAAAGACATGGCTGATATTCCGAGAAAGTTTTTATACGAAAAACGATTTAAAGTTCATCAAACATTTTACGAATTGCTGTAAAATATGTCAATTAGCTAAGGAAAAGAACCATACTAATCAAAACATCATAAAAAGTATCAGGGTCAACGAACCGTTCGAGTTGGTCGCATTAGATTATCAATAGTAATATAACAAGGGCGAGACATACTTACCGATAATTTTGCACACGCCAAGGGTCGAGTGCTGGTTGCAATGAAAACTGTCCCGAGGGCTTGCCCGAAGGCAGTTTTCTAAGGGCAACCAGCACGATGACTCTTGGCACGGGCAAAATTATATGTAAGTGTGTTGCCCGCGTTTATATTTTGAAGATTATTACACCAAACCCGTATACAAATTATGATTTAAAATTGATGTAATAATGCCAAAAAATTCAAAATGCTTGTTTCCTGCAATTCTATTTCTAATTATGACACCATCCACGGGGTCGATAATCATCCCTAGGGAGCTTATCGCTTGGTAAGCAGCCCACGGGCCCTTATCAGCTAATCAGTTCCGGATTGGTCGATTTTCAAAAAATGCATGGTTTTCATTGGCTGATGTCAGTCATGTGACAGTTGTGTGTAATAATCTAGGAAATTTAGTACCGGGTCAATTTGGATACAAACATATTTTAATAATAGTCGATGTCTTCTCAAAATACATCAAGCTTTATCCAGCAAAGTACAGTAATTCCGAACATGTTATCAAATCCATCGAAAGGTACCAACAAGAAGTAGGGACTCCGAGAAAAGTGTTAGCAGATAACGCAACTTACTTTAAAAATGCAATATTAATCAATAACTTAGAACAAAAGGGAATTAAAACCTATTTCTGTAGCATAAGGCACCCACAGTCGAATATCGCTGAAAGATACATTAAAGAAGTGATAAAATATCTTAAAATAATGACCCATGAGCATCATAATAGATGGGTTCAGTACTTGCCAAAGGTAGAAGATTTCATTAATAACGTGCCAAATATCACAACAGAAATAAGCCCAGTTACGTTATGCAAAAGTATTACACCTGCGAGACCATGGAGGCCAGAAGAGGATACAACAAGGGTGAACGAGTTAATGGAGAAAGTGAGAGAGAGAGTTAAGAAAACGTTGGACCGCTACGAACAAAGGCAAAATCGCAAAATTAGAAGGCGAATGAAATTTCGAATAGGAGACCGAGTCATCATTAAAAAGCTCAGAGTGGCTGACAGAAGGGAGAAAATTTGTGCGAAGTTTTTGAATGCGTATGAAGGGCCGTATAGAGTACATAGAATATTTGGTAATGAGAATACGTATGAGTTAATTAGTGAAGTAGACAACAGGATAAGGGGACGTTTCCACATATCAGCAATTCATCTATATTTAGAGAGTGCATTTTAAAGTCGGTTAGCAAAATGTAGGTAGATAGGATAAAAAGAAGAATAAATGTTGCACCACACTTCAGGTTAATTTAGGATTAGTTTATTAGTTAAAATAGGGAATAGGATAGATTATTTAGTAAATAAAAGTAGAATAAGAAAACAGAAAAAAATCAAGTTGGACTGCGTATGATATGAAATAGAAAACATGTGCAGTGACTTTAATTTTCAAAAATTTGGGGGAATAATCTGAGATGGTATTTAGCCCTTAAAAAACAACTCTGATAGCATGAGAATAAGTTGAATACCAAGTCATAGAAGCGCCAGATTCAAATATTACCTGTAAGTTCGCTCATTTGAACTGCTTTTAATCACAGTAAAACACTGTGGGAGATTAGAGTTTCATGCGAAATCTTTGAGCTAGCACAATTTACATCAGATTAGTGTATTATAAATAAAAGGGCAAAGCACTGTTTTTAAACTTGAAGTAAACAACGAACCTATAAAATATGGTCACTCAGTTAAATTTGATTAAAGTGAAAATAGGCAAATATTTAGTTTGTAGTGATCCTTGATTTATTTCATAATATAATATAATTATTATAATAACACACTCACATCATTGCAATATATGTACATATAATCCATGCTGTTTAATTTAAATTTATTGCCGACTGTGCAATGTTTGATGTAGTTGCTGCTGATGGTAAAGTTGTTGATTTCACAGATTTAACAGTTGTAAGGGTGAATGTTGGATTCGTACGTTTTATTTTGCTATAATAATCTGTAGGGAGTCGATATGGTTTAAACGTACTATTTAATGTTTTCTTTATATGTCCTTCCATAATCGTTCACAATAATAATACACTTTTGGAACACGACTCTTCTGACAACATGTATACACACGAAATTGTAAAGCATGGAATATCATCAACGCAACGTTATCGACAGTGTTAAACCCTTCTAAAGTTGTAAAGACATAAAGACCTAATTTAAACTAAGAGGCAATTTACTAAATGTTATTGGTTAGGTATATTAACTTTGAAGTCGTACTTGTTAGACATTGTGACTATTAAGTCTAGAAAGTATAACTGGTAATCATTTATGTTAAAATTACGTCAACCATACGTAAAATAGGAATTAATTTGTTTAATAAGTTTATCATTGACTTATATTTGACTTCAAAGTTAAGTCAAATTTGGAAAATTTTTACGTCAAAATTGAGTAAATTGTCCTTATTCTATTACTAAGCCAAAAACTTTGACCATGAAGTCGGTATTTAGGACACCATTACGTATTATTTCCTTACTGACTAACCTCAAAGTCTCTCCAACTTTTTTGTTAGTTTTTAAGGAATTACGACGTAATATTTTCTTACAGAATTACCTCAAAGGCGCTTAGACTTTATAGTCGTTTTTTATTGAAAAATTACGTAAATACTATTAAACAAACTACTAATTGGCAAATATGCGCTGTAGGTTAAAAGTAGAAGTTTAAATTACGTACTTTTGACTAAATTAAGTTATCTTGGCTTTAATCTGGTAAAAGTAACTTGTTTTGCTGCTTGGGTGGTCACTACATATACTCCGGTTTAACCCAGAAGTATTCCGACCTGAACGGCGAGCGAAGCACATCGATCCATTCACCAAAAACAGAATGTTCCAGAGCATCAGCGGTCCGGAGAGTACAGGCACAAATCGGTTGGTTCTCCGAGAACGTAATATCAGAATAGTCCAGCTCAAGCGTTTCTTCTAGCAGCACACGGATTAAGCAGCCACGATGGAGAGGGACTCTCGCGCACATCAGCAGCAGCCTCGCCCAAAGACGGAACCAGAAGCCAAAACTACCGGCAGCACCACTTCCAGAGGTGCCAAACGCCGAAAGATGGGCAACTCCACCAGCTGCTCTAGCGGTGACGAGAGCGACATGGATGTTGACTGTCCTCCAGCTTAGCGCAGCAATAGCGAGACAACTAGCCACTAGCGTACGGCACACGAGCTCGATCGGCTGTACCTATATCCAAACCCAGGGTACCACTTATTATAGTGGATAGAATGGTTAACTTCCTGACCCACGTCGTAAAGCTTAAAGCCACCCTACAGAAGCAAGTAGATATCCGAGTAGCAGGACAAGGGGGCCCGAATATACGCCGAAAGCATGGCAGAATTGCGATACATCCAGGATTACTTGAAAAGGACAAACGTGGAATTCCACACACATATTCTACTAGAAAGACCACCATCTAGATTCGACAAAAAAGCGAAAATGAAGTGTGTAGCTGATCACGTAGCAAGACTAAAGTGGAGCTTTGCAGGCCACAACGGAAGACAAGGTAATGAAAAATGGAAAACAATACTACAGCAGTTGTTAAGTGGATTTCAACGTTTTCCAGCGCACTTTCCGTTACACGTGTTCAAGCAATCGCTCTCTCATAAATTATTCAAACTGAGAGGCGCAAAAGTCTGCAGTTGCAGTTCAATCCGTTCAAAACGACCAGCTGCTGCCTCATAAATTAGTCAAAAGGCAGTAAAAAGTCACTTCAACATTAAGATAGGGGCTAGACAACACACACGTTGAGCAGATAATTTCGAGATGTCAATGAAAACGCTCGTTAGGCGATTAAAAAGGTCGTAAAAGTCATTTTAAGATTGATATATGAGCATAAAAGTAACACGTGTTTAGCAGTAAATTTCTTCTCCACAAAACTAGTCAACCCATTTCTCGAGTAGCGCCTCAGCCAATGACATTGCAGAATGAGTAGCATGCTCCATTTTTAAGTTAATAGTAGCAAACATCTAATTGTTTCCCCGTCTCAACGCTGTCAGATCTTTTAAAAAGGTTTTACTCACCTTCCTGCAGTGATAGTTCCTTCAGTTGCCGCATCGCAGCAAGCTGCGTTAGCTTGTTACGGAGTTCTTTGCGTGTTTTGACCACGAACGTTCTAATTCCTGACATATTTTCTCAATCCGCTCTGTCGGATTTAATTTACGGAACCGGATCGATTTGAGTCATTTAACCTGGAGTGTTTACCGGATTTTCGTCTCATCATATCGACGCACTCCGAAATTTTCCTGCAAAAGAAACTAGACACAAAGATCAAGTTCTCGCACTGCAACATTCATCGCTTGCGTTCATTGTTATCGATTTTTTCCCCGAATTCTTCTGTAGCACTGCAGCGACTCGTCCAAGCACATTTCTTGAGGGATTTCAAGCAACTCAAGCCGCAGCAAGGATCTTAGAAGGTAATGTGTAAAAATTAAATTAATGTAGACGCCCATTATTTTCGCTAAGTGAAATAGTGTCGCGGAAGCGAATTAAGTGTCGCACGTTTAAAAGACCTTATATAGCGTTCAGATAACGACAAGTAGTCAGTATCATCTTACAAATTCATAATCCTGTATATAGTTAAGTTAAGAATACTTAATGAGAATTTTATCGTCATCATCATTTCACAAATTAATAACCCTGTATATAGTTAAATTTAGAATATCGAATGAGAATATTATCGTTATTATCTTTTTACGAATTCTTAATCTTGTAAATAGTTGTATTAAGACTACCGAACTAGAATATTATTTAGCACTTTGTAAAACATCATGACGTCATGTAGGACTTAGAATTCAAGTAATCAAATTAGATATCATTATACTATATAATAATTTTGTGTTTGACGTTAATATATTGAATTTTAATCATTCTATATTTTCTTGGATTTGACGGTTGTTGCATGCGTTCTTTCCTGTATTTAAGTGTAAAAGATTATAGCTATAGGAAATCAAGGTAAGTTCCATCCGGAATAGCGCAAGGAAGGACGTCGCTGCAACAGTATCAAAAAACACCTACGGGTGATTTTCTCTTTCCACTTTTAAGAAATCACTCAGTATTATTATTATTCCAAAAGTGGTGGCGCTTAGGCATTTCACCCCCTTCCCCCCTTAAGTTACCGTGCCCTGCCCGGTGTAAAGCAGAGTTTCGAAATAACCTAAGCCCTCGCGACTAGCTGCCGGAAAATCTTTTTTTATTACAACCATTCCGGGCGGGCTGGGCTTATTACCCAAAATTGTCATAATCTCGTTCTATCGTGTAATACAATGGAGCCCATATCTGGGCAAAAGAACTCGTGAAAGACCTCAAATGAGATGAAATGACTATTTGAAAAAGGTTGCTGGCTTCGGATGGATTAGAACTGCTCAAACTCGAAAATGTTGGCATGAATTGGGAGAGGCCTATGTCCGAAGATGAATCACATTGTTTATCCATACTATATATAACTCTGCAATCAGCTCCTAAAGCACATAAATCGTGTACAAGCGTCATGTTCGAGGAAGCATAAAACACCGAATTAATAGGCCTATACGTTCCGAGGTTTGTTGCACACTTTAAGTCGTGTGTTTAACCGATTACAAGATTACAAGGGTTTTCATATATAATGCAACTAGTGGGTTCTTGATTATCAAATAAGCATTTCTGTTTACACGAGATATATTGTTTGGCAATCACGCGAGTCCGAAGGAGTGGAAACAGAAATGATTTGATAATCAAGAAGACACGAGTTGCATTCGGCTAGATTATATCACGAGTCAATAACAACGTTTGAATAGTGTATTTTAAATATTAAAAGTACAGTTAATGTGGCTGGTATGACAATTGTACTGACAGCAGGTAACGTGATGTTTGTGAAGGAGTGTGATTATCACCTATTAATCAGGAAGGTATGTTATTATCAGTTGCTTTGTACATTATCAAAAGTTAGTAGGTACATGCGTAACTATGCATTTTTTCGTTTTTCATTGGTTGATGTTAGAGGGAGTGGTATAATCAATATAATCTAGTATTCCTTTGCATAAACTTTTGTCGTAACCAAATCGTGTTGAATCGTGTTTTTCGTTGAATAATTGCAGCCAAAAACCGTGAACAGCAGAATGAAAGGACTAAGCTAAATCCTACAGCTCGTCGGGAACACTTCTGTGGCAGCAAATCTCGGGATTCTTCTCTACCATCTGTCAGAAATTCAACAGCGCAAACAGTAGATAAAAAAGCTTTACAGCATATAGCATCTGCACCAGTGGTATTTCATAGTTCTAAGTTACTCGTGCCGAAAGACGGCCCGAAAATGAGAGTAATACACGAGGTTAAAATCATATTAATATATATGATTTTAATTGGCGCAGAAAACACCACGTAAATCAGGCCATAGACGTGTCAAATGATCTTCATGTTGCAAAACCCGCTATAACAACCGTATTCTGGAATATTTACGGTTCAATTTTGATAAATTTCTTAGTTGGTGGCAACTTTCTTTAAGCACCAGAGAGGCAGTGAGCACCAAACGACATCGCACCGCCTTAGACTTCTGGCTTATAGCTCTGCTGGTGTTATATTGTTAGGCCCCTTCAAGACTATATGGGGGGGGGGGGCTACAAATTCAAGTAGAATGAGAATGTGGTTGAAGTCGGAGAAATTTCGAAAATTAAATTGTTTTCATTAACTTCGTGTTGTTCTTGTTATTAATGCGTAGAAAACTTCAGGTCAATTCTCTACTCCCCTTGTAGATTGCATTGTTATTAGGTAATGTGATTGTAGTTAGCATGATTCTTCCCCTGTGGTGTAAGTGATTGTTGCAGCTAGATATATAGTTAGCAACCTCTATGATTACCTGATAGGACCAAGACACAAAATGTTGGAGTGTCGTTGATTTTTCTCTGCAACCTTTTTGTCGCGTTCTTAATTTCGCGCTGTTTTAATGACCTTCTGAGCCAGGGTGGCATTTTGTGATCTTTCATCTTTACATGCGCTTAAGGTCTACTGCGCCAAGCTTTTGAATGATTGTAAGACTGTGTACATTGCGACATTTCAGTATTTTTCTCGAATTGCACCCATAACTACGCTCTCATTTTAAAACAAAATGTAAATTTTTATTGCATAGACCTTGAAAACCTTAGTGATTACGATAGCAGTAATGCACTGATCTTTTTAAACTACATAAGGGCGATTTGGCGAGGGCGCATCTTAGAGCATAAGAAATAGTTTGGACTTCTTAGCGTCGTTCTCAAATAAGCTGTTGCTTCGCTGTTGATGGATCGAACGAACTTCTCCCATTATTTTTAAATTTATTTAGCACTACGTACATTTTCACAGCGAAAATCACGCCACACCCTTCAGTACTTCGCATGTACCCTCGATATTCTTGTCGGAGACCCTCGCCTAGTAAGAAACTACACAAAACCCTTGTCGAGGTTTAAACACCTAGATAACAAAGACATACGGTTTTAAACCTAGATTTTCAGGCTAATGTTAAAAGGAAGGGTTGTTCTATTAACTGCATAATGTCGACAAAGAGATTGTATGTAAAACTCAGCATAAAAGTATTATTTTTCTATTGCGTGCTTCATTTGTCTCGTGGTCATCTGCGAAAAAAAAACGGACAAAAACGCAAAAAAATTGTTGTTTTCTTCGCCTGTATTATATATAGCTATTATAAATATGAAACAATCTACTTATCGAACAAATATAAAATTTTATTCGTAATAGTTACATTTTCTCTCTACGGTTTTAATAACATTTTTGATCTTACATGCCAATATAATTTAGTATCTAATTCTACATTAATGCATAATTTTAAAGTCGCTAAAATAAAAGCAATTACCTTAAATAAAAACCTTAAAATTTACGTTTGTTAGATTATCAACCTTGAACGTTTGACTAATGTTCATAAAACACATTTATATGCTCATTGACAATTAATTGTAATCAAGATATGTAAATTCCATAACCAGCACCCTATACGTAGATGTTTCAGATCTGCTAAAAATTACATAATAACATTTCCAAAATTAATTATTCTGTGTTAATAGAAACTTACGTAATATATTACCTGAATAATAAATACGACATATTACTTCAGGGTATACATCTAAAATATTTGTGAAGTCTATTCCCTCTCACCAAGAACGAATGCAATAAAAACATCCATTTGTGGATTGTTTCCAAATCTTTTCGCTTCTTGTACTATTTCTTCCCGAATGTCCGTAACCTTCTTCTTGGTGAATTCCAAACTTCCGGCCTCCTTGATAAGAGACAGGCACTGCCGTTTAAGTGTGTTATCAGTCGTATTTAGGCGGAGTATATCTATTTGTTGTTAAGAAATATAATGTTTGGCATTTCAATTTAAATTTTGAAAGGATACCCATAATCTGCTGACCTTCTGGATGGTTCTGAATAGCATGAATGATAGGATAGCTGAATTTTCCTTCAGTAATGTCTTCGCAGAACGATTTTCTTTTGAAACACTGCAACAGGAAAGCACAATAAAAATTGTGACATATCCGAGATCATAAACATAGTTTGAAGAAATTTTAATATCTTAATTTTTTGGTTTTTAAAATATTATTAAATTATATTAAATAGATGAGCTTCGTTTTATTTAAAGTACGAAACTTACTTGCTCAGAAGCTAAATTTTCGTAGTCGTTTCCAATTGAAACGCTATAGCCAAAAGTTTATTAAGTTTTGAAAGATCTTCTTTCATTACTGTACTGGCCGAAGACATCAGAGTAGAGACTAGCTTAAACAAACCACTCGATTCTAAGGAAAAATTCGTAAGTTATAGTTATTTACTGATAAAGTAGCTTCTTACTCAATCCACACATATCACAATATTCTTCTAAGGTTGGGCAAATGAAATTTTCTCGCCAGTATATTTCCAGCCCTTGGCCTCTGCAGCCCTCTGCGATTGCTTCAGTAACTCGACGAGTTGTTTCTAAAGAATTCTGCAATATTTATTTATTTATTTATCTATTTCGCACTCAGCCAACAGCCGTTATGCCAATTATAAGCGTCGCTGTGCATTTATGGGGAGTTCCAATCCCACTAACGACTGTCATGATGTCGTTATAACCGCCGGTACCAACTATTTCCGTGACAGCCTTATCACGAGGCGCCGAGAGATGCAGCCGTGGAACTCCCATTCAAGTTCTGACCAGACAGAGCGTTGCTCAACTCTGCTGATCGAATGTGGATGCTTGTTCAAGCTACACCACCCGGGACCAATATAAACTAAGGACCAATATAAACTAATATATCATGTTATAAATATGTCTTGTAAAATCACAACAGGGTGATCGTAAAGACGTTAAAGACGATTTCTAGAACGTTAACTACAACTTTTCATTCTCTTTCGATACCATGTATTAGTGTCAAAACAATATATATGTGCTGCATAACGATGTAAAGAGCCGATTACTTAATTTATTCTGAAGCTAAATAGAGTATTCAAGAAAAATGGTAGGATTTACCAAGGCAATGTAGAGTATCGTATACGAAAAAATATTTCAGTCGCAAAACAATATAGCATGCGTTATGGTATAAAAGTCGATACTATAACATGACATTTCCGGTGTTTGTGACCAATGCATCGGGTTTCTACAGGAAATTGTTAGTGGTTGGCGGTTCGTAACCGGCTGAAGATCTATGGTGTCTTAGATCCTGAATATCAGGAGCCCAGGATTTACAAAGCGTAAAATCATCTTTTCTGCTTTGGTATTTAGTTTTGAAGGTGTAAAATGTGGCTTTCTATACAAACATATTCAGCTGCTATTGTTTTGGTATTGAGTTTATATTTCTAATTCCCAGAGTTCCTTATTATCATTCATAAACAATGAGTGAAGCTGTGTATGTATATAAATGCACCAAACTATAAATATTGAAAAACATCCGGACAACATAAGGGGGAGAATAAATATGGACTTAGTAAAACATGCACTAGTGATTCCCGATCGAAAGCGTCAAGATATTTAAAAATTACTAGGAGTAATTACTTCGTAGATATGTCTGCATGCTGTTTCCTTCGGATTTTGCCACACTACAAATTTAAACATTTTAAAATACGAACATTTCAAGAAACAAAGGCTTTCCGTCTTCAAGGAAAACAAGTAATATATTAGCGTAGCTTTTTTACTGAATTTCAAGAATAACCAACCTCCAGCAAATTGCACACACTCGACGAGGTAGATGTACTATTAATACTCAGATTTAATTCATGTTTACTTTTTTATTCAATGATTACACACCACCATAAGCTTTCAGGGTGAATAAATCTCATCAAATTTGACATAGTACGAGTATTCACTCGGGATACTTAAACGCGAGGACGGGAAGCTTTGCCTACAAACTGACATAGGTAACACAATAATTGATTTATGCGATACAATGCAGAAACGCTTTTTATCCAATTATAGTAGGCTTTTCCTAAATGTAGCTCTAATAAATGCTTAAAATCAACTTCTTTAGAACTTAGTTACCTCAGGTTCGGTGAAGTCCAATATTCGATCGAAAGCGATAGTCAACGCGTAATTCGATGCAACAAGTGTACTAGGAGCTCCATAAATGCTGTGTGCAACTGGGCTGCCTCGTCTTAGGATAGAACGATCCTCTATGTCATCAAATCTAAAAATATTAACTTCGCAACATGTAGCGGGCTTTAGACAGACAACTTACAAAAGAGTAGAGTTGTAAATTATTCGAAAAATCTCTTCTATTTCAGCCATTTGTTCTTGAGTGTTTTTGAACCAATAATTGTACGCATGTGTTAACAATCTGAGGTGGCCTCCGTTTACATGATTCGCGATATGTCGATATGGTTGAAGCAACATCTATAAGCAATGGATTCTGGCTTGGAAAGTTTTATTAAGTTAGTGACTAACCTTGTCCAGCGATTTATCTCCAGATCTGCTATAGATATCTACAGCAATAAGTCCGCGGCGTCGAACTTCCAGTTTAGACATTCTGTAAGCTCTTTATGGCTTCTGCTAAGTATGATCTGTAAGTAAAAAAGCAATCTTGAGTGAAAAATCGCAGATATCTACCGCATTAATAGCATTTCCTTTCATTTGGTTATAATAATAACTTTTAAAAATGTTTATTGCTTATTCCTAAGAAATTAAATCATTTAATTACACACCCGAAGAATCTGAATAGGTTTTCCTAACCGGGAGAAAGAAGAAAGAAAAAAGAACAAAAAACATTAGGCAATTACCAACATAGAAACAAACGATTAAAAGAGAAGCATGCTAATTCTGGAACAATACTTGCAACTATTCTATCAAGAGATCAAATAAATTTACAATTAGAGTTGCCTATGATATGTGTTATACGTTTGGCAGTACTGAAGTGTGTTGTCAGTCTATGTCAAATTCGAGATTTGCAGGTTAAGTTTTACGTCAGTTTGTGTCAAACAACAAAGAAAACCTAACCTACTAATCTCGAATTTGACATAGACTGACAATACACTTCAGTAGGCCTACTGCCAATTGTATAAGATATATAACAGGCGACTCTAATTGTAAATTTATTTGATCTCTTGTTATAATTGCAACTTCAGGCTACAGTAAATCAAGGGAAGCTTGGAAAGTGATTACAAACTCCCCAAATTATATTAAACGAAAATCTCCAAAATTAACAATAACACCAATACAATGAAGGACACGATATAAAAAACTATTACAAGAAACAAATTTATAGGTACTGCAAGGAAATGTAGACCACGTAGAAGACGTACAGACATAAATTCACTTAAAACGCGTACAGAACATACACAAAGAACAAAATTTAACAGAGGTGCAAAGCCAGAGGGAGCCTAACGTGAACTGCTACAATTCGGAGAAAATATATTAAACACACTTATGACAAAATTATTTCAATTGACTGAGAAACTAAAGAAAATACGGTCAGACTGGAATATTTCAATCACATAATCGATTTATAAAAATGCAAGCAAGAAAAATTGTAGATAGTAGTTATCAAGAACTTTGTGTTATACCATTTATGGCCAGAATCTGGGAAAGAGTGGTGAAAAAACATAAAAGAACAAATGACTGACTTAAATGAAGTGCAAAGTGGTTTTAGAGCCAGACGATCGTGTCTGTATAACATCTTTTGTTTCAGCAAAGTAGTGGAAAAAAGCAAAGAAAATAATCTTGAACCATACATGATCTTCATAGATCTTTTGAAGGTCTATGATAACGTCCAATAAATAAAATATGACAATGAAACGGCTTCGGATTAAATACAACTGGATAAATGCAGTAAAACAAACCTATTTATTTAGGGCCGGTTGCAGAAAGCAATGTTAAGTCTGGTGTTAGCTAACGTCGCGTTAAAGTGAACAAAATCGCATCAAATTTTGTTTACTAATGTATTAGTTACCATAAGCATTTGAGATTTGATTCGTTTTTGTTCACTTTGACGTCGCGTTAGTTAACACCAGGCTTATCATTCATTTCTGCAACCGGCCCTAAGTGTAGGAAAAGTTTAAAATAGTAAGAATAGATAACCCAAAAATGCAACATCAAAAACATTTTAAAAGAAGGCTGCATTTCATCATCTCTTCTCTTCTATACATTTTTGGGGTAAATTATAGAAAAATCCATTCGGGGATGTGCTCATAAGGGGATGCCGATGTCGGACAAAGCAGCATGCCTGATTTTTGCCCATGACATGATAATTTTTCCAAAAGAAAAATAAGACAATGTACATATAATGATAGGACAACTAAAACACTTAATTAGAAGAAAGAAAACTACAGATTAACTTCAGGAAAAGTGAATATATGTGTAAAAGTGAGAAGATATGGACATTAAAGTAGAAAATGTAGATATTAATAGTACTGTTAAGCTAAACTGCAGAATCCTGGGCCAATTATCTTCCCATTACATGCTTCCCTTCTAATTTTAGTTAAGATTACTTACGAAACACGGTTACTAATAATTAATATTAACAACAAGGTGAGGATTGGGCCCGAATTGTGCAGTTTTTCCGAAAATTGTTTTGGTCAGATGAGAAAAATATAGTTTCGAAGATTTTGACTAGTTTTCCCCTTAACATTTAGTGACTCTCGACAAATGAGCATTTCGACTCATAAACTAAAACAAATAGCGACCAAACTGAAGTTTCAACTATATCTGTTAGGTTACCTACACTTTGGTCAAATGATAGTGTGCTTTGGTTTGCTGAAGTAGAACCACTATTCTTCACGGAGCAAATAACATCTAAGAACACTAAGTTTCACCATGTGGTAGCTGCACTGGGTCAATATATTGCCCTGGACATATGAGATTGAATTATACCTGCGTTAAAAGAAACAACGTACAAAATACTAGAAGAAGAACTTTTACTGGCGCATGCTTTAGAGATGCCAAAAATGCAGTTCAATTTCTATCCTCACACAAATGCAGAAGTTTTAAAATGAGGCTCAACAGCCTTGCCCCTCTCCTTCTACAACCGCTCTTCGACTTTGACGAAACTCAAGCTTCGGTTTGACTAGGGCTTTACCGAGCCTATCTTCAATTTTTATTTTTAAGTTTTTCTTTATTACTGAATAAAGTGAGTTGTATAAACCTCTGTTATTTAATTATTATCATACTAAAAGAGCTAGTTACGAACCAACCGTAACACGTTCGGTACAAACTCATGAAAAGAACATCGCCTTCTTAAAATAAGAGGATCTAAAATTTGATAGCTTTAACAGAAATTGGATATCGAACTCCTTCACAATTCCTTTCAAAAATGAAACGGCTTATTGAAGACAGACCTTTCGACTCTTCCTTTTTAAAGGTACTGTCTTTTAAACTATTACCAGCCAACATAGAAATGGTTTTATTGCCTTTACAGACAAATACTTCTTTAAGAGGGTTAAGACAAAAAGCTGGCGGTATCACAAAATTCACTTCCAGTTATTACAGCAGCCGCCTCCTGTCAGTATAATTTTCAGAAACGTTGATGATATAAAAGTTGCATTTCAACAACTTTCATCAAAATGTTGCGGCAGAAGTAGAAGCAGCAGCCCAAATCTTCGCAGGGAGTACAATGAAAATTATAAATCCGATTTTGGAAGAAAGAAAAATTCAGATGTCTGCTGGTATCACCAGAACTTTGGAAGAAGATTCCCAAAATGTGTTCAACCTTGTTCCCGATATGAAGGGTTTAATGTTTGTGTTTCCAATTTTGCTTCGAAAAATTTTAATACAAATACTATTTCGGTTTTATGTTCAAAAGTAGAAGCTCACCAAGTACGCAGTAGTTTACCTCCCTCCCAGTCTCTTAATGCAGCAATTGTTACACTAGGAAATAGAGGGCTCTTAATGGACTCTAGTGGTGGTACTCCCAAACCGCGAAAACGCCGTCTTACGGTGGTACCCGAGGTGGAAGATAACACAGAAAAAAGTTTATTTTTCTTTAAATAACAAAATAATGTATTAGTCGAGAAGAACAAGGTTTAAATATAATACTTTTTAAAATATGGATGTCTTTCTGTCGAAAAATTAATTTAAATATTTGCGAAGAATGAAACTCTTGATTTGATCAGCTTTTAGCTTCTTAAAGATTAAATTTTGTTACATTAGGTTAGGTTATGATAGATTAGATTATGTAAAAACATACTGTAGCGCCCGAAAAACCAGACAAAACAGTAGCACTCCGACTTAATTTTCGTTTGGTTAGTTTAAACTATGATAGATTAGGATATGTTAGGGTAGGTTGGGTTACGCAGAATAAGATTAGGTTAGAATAGGTTAGGTTATGTTAAAGAAAATAACTGTAATGCTTCAAAACCAAACAGAACACAAAACACTCCAACGTAATTTGCATTAGGTTAAGTTAGGTAAGGTAAGATAAGCTAAGATTAGGTACAGTTAGGTAAAAAATGTAGGATTTCCCCCAACATATTTATAATTGTAATGCTTTGAAATAATCGATTTTTTTTACTTTTTACCATAACCGTATAGAGCAAATAAGTTTTTGATTCATCATCATATCAAAATATTGCAAGCTACCCTTGAAATATTTTGTCAATTTCTCCTACTACAAGAGGCATTAAGCGCCATCGTGGCCGAGCGGTTAAGGAGCTCTGGCTGCGGTGCCACGGTACGGGGTTCAATCCCCACACCTGGCAACTGACGGGCGGGCCATCTAGTCGCTTTAAAATTTGGGTAGCAAAACCATAGTTGTGGGAGTAGGGAAAGTAAGGCAGTTGTCGAAGGGGTGATGCTAACCACATCACCCATCCTACATAGAATGAAGTTCCCGCCAGGCATTAAGCAAGTCCTCGGTTCGAATCCCGCTGGGGTCGGAATTTTTTCGTATCCTTGGCGATTAGAATCGGGCTCAGTGAGACCATTCACAGTTGGGCACCAAATTAACTGTGCTCTACTCAGAACCACAGACCTAAGAGATAGAGTAACAAGGTCAACACATCACCAAGACACACAACTCACACAATGGTTGCTGCGTAAGCACCAAAGGCGCGCTCCAACTCTGTATCCCGAATCCGGGGCAAGTTGAGCATTGTACCGCCAGATGCCAGCGCATAAAGCACCAGCTTCTACACCGCAAGGTAAATGAGGTTACAGATTATACATACATACATACATACATACATTATTTAAATGTCCATCAACAACTCCCCTACTTAATCCTCCATTCAACTGGTGGGGTCTGGGAGTACCTACCTGGAAAATTAAAATTCGGCTGTAACTTTTCCATTAAAGTTATTTACTGGACGGTCTTCGCTGTACCTCCCTAAATTTTTAAAGTTATACTACAGTAGAAAAATTGTACTGAAGTGACGTTATATCTAAGCTAGAGGGGCTTGTTGGACGCCACAGACCCAACCCGTTGAATGATGTAACTATATTAATATGCACACGTCTGTATAATCAGCGGTAAAATTATGGTATTTTCCCCACGCCCACATACGAAAGTGGCAGTTTCCATACAGTCAAGTAGCCAAGAAAAATGACAATATCGTTCACCCGGTCGTTATCATATCGAATGTGTTTGTTATGAAAAAAATCACATTTCACAGTTATACATTGGGCGAAATATGTCATTTTAACATAAAAATGCTGACAATATATCATTTTAACCTAAAAGCTGCTGAAAATACGTCATTGTGACCTAAAAATTACGGAAATTCTACTGATATTATCAATTGTCACAATAAAGCTGTCATTCATTAAACTGCAAAAATGTGTATTTTTTATACGCTTGTATTTTAAATCACTCGCACGATATACACCACTTGCGGTGATTGTTATGTAATATACTATTATCTACTCCAGTGGGATAAATAACTCATTTGACACTATTTCCGTTAGGTAATGAAGCTCATTACACCACTCAGTTTTGTAATAGCTTCATTATCTTGCTGAGTCGTGTACTGAATTTATTACCTAACTGAAATAGTATCAAATGAATGACATAATGACATTTGCCTACTAAAATATTTTTGAATGTGACAGATCTGACATTTCTCTTAATGCACTTTTCTCAATTTTAGGCAGTTATAGATAAAATTTTGTACAATACATGTGTGATAATGCATCATTAATATACTTGTGTGCTTACATAACTTGTGCTACGCACTCGTTTGTAACTTACACACACGTATATTAATGATGCTCTTATCCCACTTGTATAGTAAATAACTATTAATTACAACTGCTTGGATAAGGACTTATTACGTCACTCATTTGACACTATTTCCCTTGAGTAATAAAGTTCATTATACTACTAGTGGTCTAATGGCTTCATTACATAACTGAAATAGTGTCAAAATGACAGATGACATTTTTCTTAATGCAGTCTTCTCAATTTTGGGCAGTAGTAGATACAATTAATATACACCATTAATATACTTATGTGTTTACATAACTCGTGTTACGCACTCGTGTGTACACACGTATACGTATTAATGATGCTCTTATCCCACTTGTATAGTAAACAACTATTACCGGTATTGCGACTTGTAATTCCTATGCTATTTTAAGTTGATAGGTGAACCCCCTAATTAATGTCCTTTCTTACAGTTACAATGTAATCTTAGGCATTTAGTCGTGATGTGCCATAATGGTGGAAGGTTTAAGGTAATTTTAATTCCCCCAACAGGGAGCGGGCTGCTATGTGGACCTTGCGTCCCTCTTCCGCTAAGAACATAAATTATAGGATGGACGAGAGACAGGGGGAGCGGGGGGGGGGGGAGTGGAGAATGGAAGAAAGGCCAAGAAATGTAGAGAAGTACTGCCCGGCATTAGCCTTAGAAAAAGTACTCTGTTGACTCAGAAAAATCATCTAAAAACCTGAATCAGAGCAGACAGTAGAGGAAATCGAACCCACGACCTCCCGATTGCTAAGTAGGCTTGCCATACTGTGATATGTTCTATTTATACTAGGTTAAAAACTTAAGTACTTATAGCAAAAAATAGAACAAGGTGAATAGCTAACAATTTATATTTAGTTGTTTACATACAGTACCTACCAAAATTACTTGAAATAGTGCAAAATTGTTATTTATTTTTGTTTTTAACTGTCAAAATTGTTGGTCAAATTTGAGTGCCGCCATTTTGTGTACAGATTTTTTAAGTATCTTTTCTGTTTTTCAAGTGTACTGTATTATCATTTTAGAAATATGTATGTTACGCTTTTGTCTTGTGTTATTTTTTCTAAATATAAATTTTTTATGCTGCTACTGCAAAAAGATGTTTTTATTTGTTTATCTGTGTTGCTATTTAGTTTCTTTTACAAATATATTGTAATGAGATTAGTAAAAAGATATCAAAGTAGACATATATTGAACGAAATTTTGAAGTAGTTAATTACTTTGATCTTGAAATGACATACAAAAGTTGGACACCACAGACCCCACCCGCCGAATGGTGTAACTTTCTAGCCACCCGTAGACTGGAGGGTTAACAGAGACAACATCATTAAACATTATGTTATTCACTGTACTATGTAACGGGCTAGTTCGTGTCACCTTGGTATTTCTTACATTGTAATAGTTAGGTTAAGACGAATTCTGTGTTTAAAACATGCATCGAGTCAATCGAGTGTTTCGTGCGCCATATTCAAGAGATGGTTACATGCAACAATCTTAAAATCTGTACTGCTTCTAACATATTGCTTTACAATTTATACATAGTGTGTTCAACATAGTTTCATTGTAGCACACAATTATAACACAGCATAACAAGAAATACTACACAAGTTCACGCATTCACGTCGCTATCGTCATATGTCTTTAAGATGTCATCTAAAAGTGAGCCTAAATCGTCGATCTCACTCAACCACTTTGTTCTCTCGCCAATTAAATTATCCAAATCTCTTCGGATAAAACTAAGGAACTCCTTGGGAGTAACAACTTTCAAATCAGCAGTAGTTGAGTGCGTCTAGAATTAAAGCAGAGCGTAGCACGAACGGGAGTGCTAGCGATGTCAGTTTTAGTTACTTTTTGGTACTTGCAACTATTCATTACTTTTCGTTGTAGTATTCGTTATCGAGTACTCGTTTACTCTACGCGCATTACGCAAACATCCGCAGCCCTTGCTGAGTATCTGAAAGTTCAGATATTTGCTAGAGTATCCGTTTGTATTACATCGAGTTGCGTTTACTCTCCGCATCATATACCTACTATCTAGTAGTAGGCGTATGTTGCACATGTACGGAGTTGTGACAGCTGACGTAAACAAACAAAACTGAGTGCTTACTTCTTTCTTTCTCAGAATTGAGAATTGCGCTCAGCGCTTATGCTCATCGAATGATGATAATAAAATAAAAAGCAAGGTTAAACGTCAGTGACTGTTTTAAAAATATAACGAATGCTTTTGCAAGTTGATCAGTTATTTCGTATCTTGTCGGGTAACGAGTACTCGTGTCCAAATAGTTACTATTTTGACATCACTAGGGAGTGCGGCAAGGCAGTCACCTGCTAGTGGTCACTCTGTGATTTTCGTCAAAGCAAATGGGACGCTACGCGAAGAATTAAAGTGAAATTGTGAGTTTATGTGTTGGCCAACGTTAAAAGCAGCCGACGCCTCATTATTCTTGAGTTGAAAAACAGTTTCGAGAGCCTAGAACTACCATATAAATAACACCGGGGCATCAATTTATTCATAGCAGGAAGCCGCTGTTCTAACTTCAAAGAAGTAGTCTTGTCAATAACGAGACCATTTGGAGCAACTATAACGGAAGGTTACTTCCTATAAATAAATCCCTTGATCGCAGTTGTTGATGCATTTTCTCAATTAGAAACTAAGGTTTTTTAATGAAAACCTGGATTACAATAAAATGGCATTTTCTGAGAAAAATTATACCGAGTCAAATAATTTGTAAAACCATCTCGTGTTTAAAAAATAAAATACCAGATGAAAATATTGACATTATATGTTATGTTTCTACAGAAAACTGTCGCCCATAGGTCCCATTACAGCTTCGCAAGAAAAATTTTCATTATCTTCATTCTATATCACATCCCGGTATTATAAGCACGCAGAAATTAATTGCGTAAACATTTGTGTGAACTAATTTGAACACTGACGTTAGAAACTGGACTAAATTAAGTTGTGAAAATGTCAGCTGTTTGAAGTAGTAGGGCACACTGTAGCCCCATTATCTGATTCCCCCCTCCTGATGATAGATTCAGAAACATTCATGTTGATATCGTTGGCCCATGGCCTACTTCAAAAGGTTTTCTCCCTAGCTGGTTATAAAGGGTGATCAGCAATAACTGATTGAGTTGGCAATCCCGAATTTAACTTTAAATTGGCAAGACTGCAGGTCAATGTCAAATTCGAGGTTAGCAGGTTAGATTTTGCGTCAGCCTATGTCAAAATTGACTGTGGCAGTATACCGCAAACATGGATGCACCATTGTTCATTTGCACCGGCGATGAACAGCAAGTTCTATTTCGTTGTCTATTATCAAAGTGCATTTCAGATGCGGAAAGCTTTCAAAGAATGCGTTTATAGTATGGGAATAAAGCAATGAAGAAAACGAGTTTGCAGGATGTCCTGTTTTTTTCCGCAATTGTTTTTTTGATGATAGTAAATGCTATCCTGATTAATAACTTTTATATAGACTTATACTTTTTAACGACTCCTTAACAAGTTACCGGGCGTTAGAAAAGAAATACGACCATTTATTGATGTAATAAAACAAACAAAAGAGGGGAGCAATAATTCTAATGCATATATAAAAGAACAGCAGCATCAAGATGTCTTCTCTGTTGAAAACTTCTCTGGTACTCTCTTCTAGCCATTCTAAAGTTCTTATTGCAGTACCCATACATGAAGTGAACATCTGCATGTTCAATATTTGAACATTTTCTTGGCATAATGTAATTAGGAGTTACTGGGAATTGCGTAAATTATGTAAATTTAGGAAAGTAGATGAATTCCAGCAAATAACAGCAAGGTAAAACGTCAACTAAAACAAAAACAAAAGACAAATTAGTTTTAATGACAAGACTAGTATTGAAAGTAATTTTTGTAAGAAGATTAGTCAAATTACTGAGTCACACATTCCTTCCGTGTAGGCCTAAGCTCAAGCGTCAACCTTCTTCATCGCTAATAGAAGGCCTTTCGCCTCTAGCCACTCCTAGGCACTCACCATGCATAGGGGTCCAACCTCCTTTGGCACATTGGAAAAGCAAAAATTTGAAAGCAAATCCAGCCTTCCTTGTTTGCCAGTGGAAGTTTCAGAATTAACAAAATTGGCATTTTTAATCGATTACAGTAGGTAGGTAAGCAAAGGTGTAAATAATCCAAATGGGTAGCCTAAGTCACATTAGGGGTTTGTATAACCTACCATAATTTCAAATCATTATGATTTAATACAAAAAAATATGTAGGTGCCTTCATTTCAAATGAAACAAAGTGTATACCAGTGTGTCCCCGGATAGGTGAAACGACTCTTGCGAAAGGTAAAAAATTTTCGATTTAAATTTTCATTTTTTGGGGTTCAGCCCTGCTTGGTTAAAGGCGAATTTCTAACATAATTTCAATTTTGAAAAATCAAGTATGCCTTGGAAATTTTCAAAAAACTTATTTTTCTGTAAAGTAAAGTGCCTTTTATGTGACGGCAAAAAGTTATTAATAAAAGTTGTTTAGAATCAACATCTACGCCTCTATGCCAAATTTCCAAATCCTCGGCCAACTTTGATCTCGCACAATTTATTTTATGTTTAGGTCCCAAATCAAAGAATTTTACTTTTAACAAAGATTTTTATTGGAAAAACAAATAGTTTTAACAAAGTTTTTTATTTCACAATAAAAAAACTTTGTTAAAAATAGAATTCTTTGATTTGGGAAATAAACTTGAAAGAAAATGTGAGAAATCAAAGTTGGCCGAGAATTTTGAAATTTGGTATAGGGGCCTAAATGTTGATTCTAAACAACTTTTTGTCGTATTTGTCACATAAAAGGCACTTTACCTTACAGAGAAATGGTTTTTTTTTTTAAATTTTCAAGGCATACTTGATTTTTCCAAACTGAAATTATGTTAGAAATTCGCCTTTAAGCAAGCAGGGCTGAACCCCAAAAAATTAAAATTTAAATCGAAAATTTTTTACCTTTCACAAGAGTCGTTTCACCTATCCGGGGACACACTGTAGATTAAAGGTACACACTATTATTTTTTCTGTTATAGAGGTACGCGATCAAAAAAGTTTGAAGACCGCTGCTCTAAGGAGCTACTTGTTTAACTAACGAAAAAATACGTAAGAAATTTTCCGCGAAAAATTCGCTTGCGGTTTTCCCCGTCTGTCAATGTCATCAGAAAAATTATGACAAAAAGTAAAGCCACCCTGATTTATAAATTGTAACGTTTCAATGGCAACACCGTCACGCAAATTAATACAAACAAAAAGCATATCCTGTATGCAACACATGCAAAACATTTTCTTCCCGCGAACATTTTTAAAAATTTTGCGCAGTGATTTTTCGTTAACGAAAGCATTCTTTCACACGTCACGAAGTTCTAAAAAATCTGGAGATTTTTCTACTTTTGGCATTAATTGGGGAGAGGCCCCAATTTTGTTTCGGAAAAATGTTATATTTCTATTGATAATTATTTAGAATCCGAAGGTTGCTCAATATTTATTTATTGATTTTCACCCAATTTGTAGATTCTTTTCTTATAGCTGGAAAATTATTATTTATAAGATAAAAATGCACAACGTTTATATTATAATGGCATAACTATACAGTCACTGAACAGGGGTGAAAGTAAACCGAAACTTTCCGGAACACCTTTCCGGTAAATGATTTGAAAATGACCGTCGTTCCGGTTTAAAACTACGAAAGAAAAATAATGGTTTATGTTTTATAAACAATCCACTACAAGAAAATGAAACCAAAGTGAACGCTAAATTATTTCCCTGTAAAATTATTATAATTATATAAATAGTAATTATTTTTGTGATTTTTCTGTAATTTTTATATTTTCAATTATTAATAGAATATTATTTACAATATTTCTGAAAGTGCGTATTGGTTAGACATTTTCCCTACTTTTAACCCTGCATACTAATTACAACTAACCCAAAATGTAAACTTACTTTCTTAAATTCCAGGCTTCTTTAGAAAACAACACCAATATCGTCTAATGTGCTAGAACTATCATCAACAATTATTTTGAAATTGGTAGAGGAACAGCTTTTAAATAATTATACAGATTGTTGGAGGTAATGCGCATATATGCAGTCAAATGTGCTAGAATACAGTTTATGGGTTTTGTATGCGTTAGACAGAAATAGACTTATATGCGATTAACATCTAGCATCCACTGAAGGAAGGCGTTTGGTTTTCAGAAATCGCTGAATCCTAGGATACTATATTTTACATCGTATATGTCTATTTCTGTCTAACGCATACAATGCCCATAAACTGTATTTTAACTCATTTGCTTGCCTATGTTCGCATTTTTCGCCACCAATCTGTATAAAGTATGCTAAAAAGCTGGTTTGGTGATGTAATAGAATCATACGCAAAAACTTGTTGGCGCGTGGCCTTTCGAATAAATGAACCTGCTTCTGTACACATATATGATTAAGGTATAAGGTGGTAGAGGCATTTTCATATTTGATGGCGCAAAGAAAACACCGTAGAATGTTACAAAACCAACTTGTTAGGGTCATGTTACAATCATTATTCCCACGTCAAAAAAAATCCCTCCTCCTTCGGAGTCGGAATTTTTTGAGTTGCCATGCACTCATGCTCTTATTGAAGAAATAGCTGCAGAAAATATTTCCAAATATATCCGGAAAATTTTCAAGAACTTGTTATATTTCTACTGAAAGTTCGTAACTAATCACTTATATCGTGTGTTCCAAGAAAAAACACATTCGCAGCATGCCATGATCAAAATGAAGTTTGCCCTAACTTGAGATACGCCCATTGATGCAAATGAACTACCAAGTCAAAGAGAAGTAAATTACATCTTGCCCTTGAACGATTTTCCTAAAAATATATAAAATACTTAACAAACACAATTTTTATTTACCGTTATGATTCTCACACTCGTTGTTGTGTACATGCCATCTTATTTTAATTTTTGCTTGATATAATTAAATTTAATGCAGTGTAAACTTATACCTATCACAGTGACAGATGTGTTCATAAACAAAATGCAATCTGACATTCACTTACAGACTTAAGTTAAGACACGACTAGATTTTCTATCTTTCTATCCAAGGCCTACACTAAATGAGTTTTTTAACACACGATACAACTTATCATGCATATCTACTCCAAATAAATTTTACTACCGAGGAACTACGCGTAGAGATTTTTCACAGGGGATAGTTGATCCATTGAGGTCGCTTCAATGCGTCATAAATGGTTCTCTGATAAGCTAAGCATTGTCCCTGGCTAGGCTGTAAATGACAATTTTAATATCAGAGGCACATCTTTCAGCACTTGTATTATTCATGTCCGGGATAACAACAAAGATTGTTTTAATTGATAAGAATTTCAACACAATTATCTATGGTTTTAGAGCAAATTAATTTACTATTTATATTAATTTATAGCACGAGCTTATTTATTAATAAATATAAACAAAAGCAAATATGTTTGCCAGGTCACATATTGATGTTCTCTTAAAATGGCAAAGCATTTAAAATATAATATAATGTTATGATACACCATACGTTGGTCCTAGATAAAATTAAAAATGTATAATAGTAGTTTATTTATCTAGAACGAAAAGTGGCATTTTATAGACGAGAATTACTTGCGAGGACCTTTAAAAACACTTTTCGTTCGTGGTGAATACAACGGTTTATTTCATACTGCAAGTTTAATGAATTTTTAATAAAAAGTTGTAAATCATTTCAAATTTCATGTCAACAACTGACGTATAATTTTAAAATACTTGAACTTTAAAATTTTACTTTAACCCTCGCCCGGCGGAAATAATTTCAGTTACGCGGAGTGCGGAAATGGGTCTGTAGTGACCCGGATCGAATTCAATTTTTTTAAATTAGTTTTAAAGCACCACAATGTCTGTTTTTCTAATACACGCTTGCACATGATAATATAATCATAAAACTTAAATTTTTATTGACCTGCAGACTAAAAATTCTTCATATTCTGCGTCACTTTTATCGCTGCCACTGTCCTCATCAGACAAAAAATGAAAGTCGTTTTCGTCATCATCACGCATTAGTTCGTCATACAATTGTTGTTCCGTAAGGGGAATTTTATTAGGGTCCATTCTTTTTGCCTATTATTTTACACAGTGTTATTATACTCCAGAAATCAAGAAAAAAAAAACAATGGAGCGCGAAACGTGGAAACCGGGTCTCAAGTGATCCGAGCGGATTATCTCAGGTATACCAAGACATTTTTCCACGAAATTTATTCTACAGTATCTCCATAACAACTTCGAGGAATACGCAAACACACAAAGCAGTATATTGGAAAACGGTAGAATTATTTAAAAGAAAAGAAAGTCCGGGTCACTTGAGACCCAGTTTCCGCAGTCTGAGGGTTAAAGTACTAGGACTTTAATGTTCCATTTTTTGTACAATAAATAAGTTTTTTCTACGGTCACCTTTAAAACTGACTATTAAGCGCTCACTGTCAATGCGAAAAGTTAGCGATTCACACATTTTTTCCCTAGTAACCATTTTAGCATCGCAACCACGTAAACAATGTCTTAATGAAATAATCGCGTCACTTTATTTTACTTTACGCATCGCATGGCTAACCTGATTATTAATTTAATTCGTCATTTTTCTGGAACTGGCTAAAATTATTGACAATTGCATCACGGTGCGTCCATCATCACGCAACAGATTTATTGAGTTTGTGAGTTTTTGTGAAGTTGAAGATGGAATCTGAAGGTAATTGCACCCCGCCTGAAGTATTTGAAGCGACCCAGACAGCAACCAACGAGTGTTGTTGCCGGCCAAATCGCGATGGCCTTTATGAACGGCGGTACAACGACTTCATCAAATGGTGTGTATCGAAATTTCAATTATTTAACAATTTTGTTATTTATTTAGGACCGTAGAAAAAATGTTGTATGTATTTCGAGTGTAAAGAGCCATTTTGGTATTCGGTTGCTTTTTCGCGCCTCGCTACCGCTCGGCACGAAACTCGCATCCTCATACCAAAATGGCTCTCTTTACACACTAAATACATAAATATCTATTTACCGACTAGTCCATTTTTCATTTTAGATTGTTTTTCCATTACCATATTAATTTCCACTCCGAAGGTCTAGTAGTAATAAATTGTTGTATTCAAATTATGTTTACAGCAAGAAACAATTTACCAACAATTAAAGAGAAGAAACAATTGAAACTCAAGAAACAACAAGCGAAAAAAAAGTTAATTGCAAAATATAAAAAGAAAAATCAGACAATTATATGCCAATTTTTTTTAATTTTCGAATTTCGAGTCCAACTTGTATCTCTGTCAAATATAAATCATTTTAAGCTACTTACAGCAATACGCATACAGTTTTATTATAGTTATTTCTTTATTTCTACAAATAATGAAATTATTAGGTTTTAATTTAAAAACAACTAAAGAAACAAATCATTTTTTCGTTATTTTATGAGTAATATTAAATGTCTATTTAGCTTATCGTTTTTTCAAGCTTTATGACTTAATATTGCATTTTTTTTGACATGCAAATTATAATCCTTTCAACTCTCTTCCCGATCGGGATTGGTCATGATTGAATGTTACCATCCGCTTTTATAATAACGTTTACAAAGTTTGCGAAAAGGTTATGTTACTGCCATTTGACTTAACGAAACGGTGTTGCCATTGTTACATCTTAATCGATAAACTAAATAGAATCATTTACACGATAAACAGCAAGCTGAATGGATAATGTTGGAGTTAGTGTTAGCAAAGAGAGCGCTAGAGTAGCTATTTATCTAACAAGTACATAATGTAGAACTTTATTGAACGAATTTATTTTAAGCCGAGCCAGCTGTGCGAGCGAGGTCAATAAGGCTTTATATTCGGCTGTTTTTACTTCAAATAGATATCTACTAAAATAAAATTAGCATTTTCTTGAAATAGCTAAAGTGCCTTGGCGGATATTGACAGATTTTGCATGATTAACATTTACAACAACAAAATTGTTATAAATATTCATTCCCATAATAATTAATCTCTGATTCTTCATTTATACACGGGGTTACTTATTAATGTGCAAATTTGTTCAAATATGTTATGAATACATTTACTGTAACGTTTCCTTGACAGCAGACGTCTTAAGCGGGGGTGTAAGAAGTGCACGGCACCCGGGCGGCATGACCAAGGGGGCGACAGCTAGACTTTGGTTACATAACTCATTTGTTTAGTTCCTCTCGAATACTATTAGTAGTGATAAATCGTCGTAACCAATGAAATCAATTAGGTATGGCACAAGAACGGCTATCAAATCTAACTATAATAAGTAGTAAAAACGACACTGACATACATATAAACTAGCTTTTAAACCTACCACATAGGTGGGCTTATTATAAACAAAATAATTTTTGCATCTTTAAAATCGATTTGTAAATAAAGACGTTACAGAATGAAACGTTTTTAAAGCCCATAATTAGAAAAACACCGCAAAAAAACATTTCCTAGGCGTTGAAAATTATATGAAAATAAGTAAAAATACCTTAAATGATTTTAGTAATACTGAAACAGTAAAAGGAAACACTTTGTAATGAGAATTACATTAATTCGCAACGAAACCAAAAACATCGCAGCCATCCGCTGCTTAACGTACTTGCTTATCGTTGCATTATGAAATACAAGGTGACAATAGAACCGATGGCGGACGAACTGCGCCTAATCGGTGCCTAAGAAAACGTGATACGCGCAGAGAGGTAGGCAAGCAAGCACAACACGCGTGTATATACAGGGTGTTGCAAAATTTTCGGATTAATTTTACGTCTCGTTATTAAGAAAAACTTCATTAACAGGAAAAAGAATGAACAAAAAATGCGTTATAGTTTTTGAAAATATAGGAGTTTCATGTCTTATTCTTAATATCTTTATTCCTCGTTATACAGGGTTATTCAATTTCAACGCTCACGGTTAGGATTACAAAAAACGGTAAGAGATAAAGGCCGGTTAATTTGGGGCCTAGTTGCAGATTCTAATGATGAATAATATTAAAAAAAGAAATTGGACCTAGTCGCTTTAGTTTTTAAGTTTGTCCAAACACTGAAAATTTTGGTTTTTCGTTTTTAGTTATACGTTGCATATTATGTTACTTAGAACATTTTTTTAAAAAAGGTTCAAATCTGATATTAGATTTTCATTTCTTTTTATAATTTTGGAGATATTGATCTTAACTTTCTTGTTTTAAGTGCTTATCAAGGATGGTCATGGGCGTATGACTCCATTAAGAAGAGCAGTGTAAAATCACTGAAATGAAGTTTTCTACACTGTGTAGCAAACCGTGAAAAGAAGAAAATAAGCTCTTCTTAATATTATCATAACCATCGTTAATGTGCATTTAAAATAAGAAAGTTAGGGTCAATACTTCGATAATTATGAAAGAAAATGAAAATTTAAAATCAGATTTAAACTCTTCTTTAAAAATTTGTTCTAAATAACATAACAGCCAACGTATTACAAAAAAAACTAAAACCCAAAATTTGTGTTTTTCGGCGACTAGGTCCATGTTCTTTTTGGATAATATGCAGCATTAGAATCTACAACTTTGCCCCAATTTAACCAATCTTGTATATCTTACCGTTTTCGAAACTCCAATGGTGAGCATCGAAATTGAATAACCCTGTATATCCTAAAATGTAATACAAAAATGTTTATATTATTTTGGTTGTGAAAAAGTAACAAATATTACTTTCAATTGTAATTGGATTTTAATGTTTTCAGATTATGGGAATAATAATAAATAAAAGTGATTTCGGAGGCTTTCACGGCCATTGTCATTAAGTAAAAAACGACTTCTGGGATTGGACCGTCTCATTATTGAGGTGGAAGAACTCAACGTTTCGCCCACTTTCGTAAGGGGCTTCATCAGGAGAAAAAAGCAAAAAGAGCACGGTAAGTCAAACGTGTAAACCACGCCAGATGCGAAACTCGACTAAGTCGACACGGTCCAATCCCGGAAGCCGTTTGTTACTTAATAAATAAAAGTGTTTGGTTTATATTCAGAATGCTTCTCTATTTACCTTCACGCAATTCATATCAGTTAATGCCCCTAACCACAACCACTCCACAATTTTGCACCCCGGCGGCATGCGGCAGGTAAAATAGAGACGCCCCTGCTTGACGGTGAGAGTTCAGTTAAATTTACTTTATTATTACGGTAATAGTACTATAAAGTGCCACTTTATGGACACTACAGTTTCATAGTCGAACATATATGCATTTTATAAGTTCCAAGGTTTATGTCATTGACGTTGTTGACTTAGTTGTTTGTTTAATCGTAGCTGACTGTAGACTGTAGATTTTTGTAAAAAAAAAACAGGAGTGTTAAATCAAACCCAGTAAAACTGTTATATCTGAATCAGAATTCCCAAATCACAATAGGTATTACAACTAAGAAAACTCTCTCGGTATATTTTGAACTGGCATTCAAAATACAGAAAAACTGAACATGAAATTGCCGATTCATCTAATTGATTGTTTTCTATCATTTAGATGTTCACTGTATTTAGTTAAAATTAAAAGCAAACTCATGCGTTAGTTTAATTAGAAACACTCTAACGGCTAATTAGCCAAAAATTCCTAAACAATATTCTTGAAATAGCAGTTTTACTATTCCTAAGGCGCCGTTCCAGGTAAATTTTCCGGCCATGAACCCACCAAAGTGCACATTATTACCGAAGGTTCTTCAACCAGGAAGTAGTTTTGAAGTAGAAAGTGATCTTACAGCTCGATTCAGTAATCTTCTTGGATACAGAAAGTGAAACTGACCAGCTAGTCGGAACTCACATACGGGTTTGTTGAGTCAACTGCCCCACAAACCAGTCCTTGTGGTTGCATTCTTTGCATCTTTGCTGAACTTGAGAGTGATTATGTGCGAAAGAACAGTAGTACATCACGTCGTTTGGGCCAAGGTGCGAACACCATGACCCAAAAGAGCAAAAGGCATGAAAACAGGGGCGTTAGCTCGAGTGGGATTGCATTTTTCAACTTTCCTGCTGCTGCTAAATGTCAAACGCGAAAGAAAGTAATCGCTCGGATACAGCGCAGTTGAGACACTAAGGGAAGGTGTAGTATGTAAATCGAACATCCTGTCCTTCCCGAACAGGTGGGGCATTGACCCTTCGCTCCCCTGCCTCTACACCCATGGCAGAAGTGAATTTGTCGTATTGCGGCTTGTACTTTTTTACTTTCTTTGGAAATGAAACTGCGTTACTCGCTATTTCCCGCAAAGCGGACTAACAGATTAACGCAACCGGGTCAAGGTTTTGATATGCAAAATTACTGAATTATCAAGTAACACGAAAATACTTCTAAAAATAGGCCCAATTGGGGCTCCCCTTGTAAGTTAGTGCCCCAAATCGTTTTCCGTGGTCCCCGCCTCGAATAGACCAAATAGGAGAGTTAAAGAGCAAGCTTAAAGTCTGCATGACTACTGTCACTGCACCAAGGGTTGAAAATGGGGTGCACCAAACTCCAGACTAGTGAAAATCAATTGCGTGTCGCAACACTTACATTGTATCTACAAGCCGTTAATCATAAGCACATAAGTAAATGTAAGATTAGATATCGTGCAAGGATTATTTCGAAATTTTGCAAGTAATTTACAAGGTATAACCAAACACCGGCTGAGAACTTACCCATTTTGAATGAAATCTAATTGAAGGATATTCTATAAATGTTCCATAACACTACACGCACGAATTGTTAAAACATAACTTTAAATACTAGCGTTAAAAAGTACATATAATTATTAAATTGGTTAAAATTGCCTCACGTCAAACACGACAGAACGGGCGAGCCCACACGTAGTACCGATTTTTGCGGAAGAGGGCGGTATAAAAAGCCATTGGCGTAGTTAAATCTTGCTATTTAAGGTTTGCAATTAGCCAGTGGCGTAGCACAATACACAAATGGTAAATACAAAGGATTCATATTTATATTTGAAATAGTATTACTTTTCTCTACATTTAATATGAGACGTAATACAGTTTTTGCAATGTTTGAAATATAACTCTCCTACATGGCTTAATAAAATTATTATATATTGCAGGTTGTCCTGGTTCTTTTCCCGCAATTTTTTTTGTAGATAGTAAATGTTATTCTGATAAAAAAATGTACTCCAAGTACAAAAGAAATACCAACATTTATTGATGTAACTAAACAAATAAAAAATAAACAAAAAAGGGAAATAATAATTTTAATGGGCATGTAAAAGTAAAACCAACTCATTATACTAAATGTTCAAAACGACGTCCACCAACTTCTATGCATTTCTGGCAACGCGTTACGATGGCTTCTTACACACGATTTAGCATTTCGACTTTATTTTTTAACATATTAAAAGCATTTTCAGTGCTTTCTAATAATTCGTATCGGGTGACCACCGCTGTTCTGTACACTTCCGATTTCAGATAGCCCCCAAATAGGAAAATTCAAAAATGTAATTTTTGGCGAGCAAGGTGACAATTGAACAGGTCTGCCGCGGCCAATCCAATGCAGGTTTTAATGGATGCTTAACCACTAATCTGCCATAGTGAGCTGGAGCACCATCTAACTGAAACCATCCATGTTGACTTTGATAAATGTGCTCATTATTGATTTATTTAGATAATAGTTTAATATTTTAAAATTGCCGAAATTTGTTAAAGATTCGAAAATAGTATAAGTCTATATACAATTTTTTAATCACAATAACATTTACTATCTTTTACTTTTACGGAAAAAACCAGGACACGCTGTATATTCAAAACTTGTTTAAAAATGCTTTAAGCATAATGAAAAAATTAAATACGGACGGGTCATAAAACAAAAGTGATTTACCATAAGTCATAACTATATTTACAGATGGCTATTTTGACGGAGTATGTAACACAGGCAACCCACATCACACCAAGCTGGTTGCATAGCCGCATGCTCCAAGGACTGGTCAAACAGTCTCGATAGTTGTAAGCAATGTTCGAGGCGGTCGGCACTCGGACAGGTACCCGACCTATATAGTGGGTACTAAAATCGCAGCCAGCCGTGCCTCGGAGAGAGTATGTTAAGCAGTCGGTCCCGGTTGTCATTTTGGTGACAGTCTTTAAGTTGCATCAGATGCACTCACACAACCTGAAAACTCTGACCACAAGCCATTCGATACAAAAAAGCTTTTGAAGATTTTCTTCTTTAGGTGGTAGTGATTGGCATATGGCCGGCCCTTGAATATTTGTATTTGCAAACCCTGCATTGCTGCTCACATGCACCTTGTCACCACCCTTTCCCCTTTGAGGTAGGTCCACTTACTCGCTCAAACCCTCGGAGGATGTTAATAATTGTTGGTGTTGAAAACAGTTTCACGAATTTAGTAATAAACAAGAAATATATTTTTTCACATACTGAAGTGAAAACACTGTACACAAATCACCAATCTTTTGTAGATGCCTTACGCACATGTTACATTTTGTAAATGTTTACAGCGCCTCTGGTGTTTGGAGGTGCAATTAAACCAACGAGCAGCAATTTTGAAATTTATAAATAGGTAATGAAATGCAAACAATTGTGGCTTATATGTACTTAATGCTAGTCACACTCAAATATCTGTACCCGATAAATATACGGATGTTTGGGTTTGCTGATGACATGAAATAATTCCTACTATTAAAAAATACAAGCAGTTATAAATAATCTAGAAAACATGAATATGAAACATTTTAGTAGTACCTATAGGTTATACTATTACATTCATATAAAGTTACAGGTTAAATGTTAAATGATAAATGTTACAAGTTAAACAATGCTATCATCAAAGAGCATATAATTAGAAGAGGCTCAGGCTTATGGCTGTGAACGTGTTGGTTGTTAAATGGGTTGCATACCCCCATTTCTCGAATATATTTGCAGCGAGCAAACGTCCCTTGGACTTTTCTACCTGACACCAGCTGGCACAACCATAAAATGATCCCAGCACAAAGTTTTATTGGCCATGTTGCCACATTGTCATAGCGTTATGAGGAGGTAGTAGTGATGGGCAAAACCGAAGGAATTTTACAATCGCGATATTCGAATACGATAGAATTTAACAATCGAATGAATCATTGTTGAAATGTTTGATTTTGTAATTGTATATGGCTAGGCAGATAAAGCAGCATCTTTTATGCCTAATCAGACAAAGTGACACTTTTACCTTGACAATCAAGTCACAAACGTCACCGTTATGATGAAAATACAGCATTAATTTATATGTTGTATTCAATATTGTGTAGAATATCAAGGATACATTTGTGTCAATAGCCTTCATGCAAATTATATTTTATTATTTATTTAGAAATGCTGTTAATAGTGTTAAAAATTTACGTATGATTATTAAATATATTGTTTTTTTACAACTGACCAGAAAATATGCAGTTTCTGGAGCCAAACAACACAGGAGTCTGGGACTGTTGCTTTTTGTCCAAGATACACATACTATTTATTCGCCGATCGATACGAGTAATTAACAATGTCGCTCACTGTTCAAATAATCTTGCTCATTTCTCAGCAAATAATGTTCCCTCATTGGTCACTAATTGCACTATTACTGTGAATATAAGAAATACTAATTAATTTGTTGTAACATATGTAACGAAAATAATAAACGATTTATGTGTAATATAAAAATAAACTACTATCATATGCTCTTTGTTACTATCAAATTGTTCGATAGTTAGATGAACACTGCAGTATCCGTGAGGATTTTCTTGGTTTTCGTGATTGTCACCAAGAAAATTATGATGATTTTACCCAAGAACCTATTCTTACTGGAGTATTATTGGGGCAAACGGTTGTTGCTTATTTAAATAAAGTGGGTTTACCATTGAATACCTGTGTAGGTATAGGTACGGATACGAGCAGTGTAATGTTATCAGATCAGAAAGAAGCTGTGTCAGAAATTAAAAAAAAACTTTTAAAAATTCCATTAAATGTCCGTGCTATAATCATTCTCTTAATCTCTTTTATAAGTTTTATAAAGTTGCTTCCTCTGTCGCGCGTTGGATGCATAATGATAATGAGTGTTCTTGATTTATTCTGTCTGGTACGGTTTCATAGTTGTCCTCATTAGCGGTAGTACTTACACTTAATTTCAACTATTTACTGGCAGGAATCTAGGAAAAAAGTGCTGCCGAAAAAAGTACCGGCGGAAAAAAATGCTGTGAAAAAAAATCGAATGATTCAAGCGCCTAAATACACTTTTGTTCTAAAATAATTAGGCAAGAAATAAAATTAAAATTAAATATTAAGAATTTATGTATATTAATAGTTATTAACTATTAAATAAAATACAAGCTTATTATAAATAAAATTA
Source organism: Agriotes lineatus (assembly GCA_940337035.1). Classification (NCBI taxonomy): domain Eukaryota; kingdom Metazoa; phylum Arthropoda; class Insecta; order Coleoptera; family Elateridae; genus Agriotes; species Agriotes lineatus. The sequence goes on from CALNHX010001304.1 coordinate 134,584, forward strand.
TAAATTTAAACATCTTTGTTCAAACTCTCTTGGAGTATCAAACAAAAACTTATGTCAAAATGAAGAGCATTGACTGCAAGAAAAACTGAACCGCAAAACGTTGAAGAAACAACAGTTTTTAGAAGTTCGTTTGTCCGCTTACAAAAGCGGTTCTATAAGTAGACCGAGCTTCATGCAGCAAGTATGCCATCACTTTGGTGATGTCGTGATGCACAAGAAGTAATTTTATTTGGTGAAAAAAAAAAACAAATATCGAAAACACAAAAATACTTGCATGTTATTGTCTAAAGAAAGTGGAAATAAGCTTTTCCATCATTTTTAAACACATATTTCGTCAGTCCCAAGCCTGAATAAGGTGTGAGGAAAATTGATGTCATTGGTTGTCAAAGTTAATTTTATGACCCCGCTGCAGTTTACGTTTTTTTTAATAGAGATTTTACCAGCTCAACAATTAATTGTTATACATGGTAGAGTTCTTAAATATTGTATAACAGATTAGCAGAAAGGTAAATAGCACCTAATTGAACATATCACTTGTTTGCTTAATTATCACCACTGTTACTTAGTCACTGTTAGTCCTCATCACTACTGGTTTCAGTCAAGTAAGTGTCTTGTGGGAGTTTTCTTTTTAGTTTGATTTGTATCTCTCTCCGTCCGAGTTCATAAAAGATTGCACCCGCAAATTTATTAAGATTTTGATGAAAAGTTTGTGGTTAGTTTCTTAATGTGTTCGTAAATGGTTGCCATTCCTACTTCATTGTGGAGTTGTTTATTTGTAACAAACCAAGAGGCATTGACTGCCGTGCGGAGTACTTTATTTTGTAGCACTTGAATTCTGTTTAGGTTGGCTTGTGATGTGTTACCCCGAATTGTACACCCATATAAGACCAATGGCCGTATCAGCGATTTATATAACATGGCACATTCAGCTTTTAGAGACGACTTTTTGTTAATTAGCGGGTTGCACTAGTCTAATGTGACCCTCATTTAGCTTTTTGTTGTCATGATACTTCCACGTTAGGCGGGTATCTAGGTAAATGCCTAGGTATTTAACTGGTTCATCTGATGTATTCCAGGGAATATCATAATTATTAATGTGCACTAATTGAGGCTGATTAATTCGCCTAAGGGTAAAGATTTTGGTAGCGCACTTAGTATGATTAACTGTCATGCTCCATTTTTTTAAACCATCTAGCTACTGTATCCACAGCTTTTTGTAGTTGGGCTACTGCTTCCGGTAAGTTTACATTTTTGGTTAATAGTACTGTGTCATCAGCATATAGTGCTAGGTCGGCATTGGTATTCGGAATATCATATAAAAAGATATTAAACAAGGTAGGGCCCAGTATGCTACCTTGCGGTACCCTTGCTTTTATTGGTTGCGTTGAAGATGTGGCTGTATGTATTTTTACTGTAAATGAGCGGTTTTCGAGGTATGAGAACAGTATTGCTTTTAGATAATCTGGAAAGTGTAATTGAGATATTTTGTATTTCAGTCCTTCTATCCACACCCTATCGAAGGCCTGAGCTAAATCTATAAATACTGCGACTGTATATTGCTTGTATTCAAAGCCATTCTCTATTATTTCAACAATGCGTTGCAGCTGGTGGCAGGTGGAGTGTCCTTGTTTAAATCCAAATTGAGATTTGGGGATGAGAGCCAGGTTGTTAACTTCGTCGTTTAGTCTTTTACTAATTACTTTTTCAAACACCTTTGAGAGTTTACGTACCCTTACTAATCATCCGCTGCAGTTTACAAATGCCGAACAAAGCGTATCGGTTAATTATTTAGTCTGCATAATAATTTGTGTGCCTAATAGAAATAAGCATTACTAAAAGTCTTTTGTTTTGAGTTGCAAAAAATATTCCTGTAAAATCGGAAAGAATAGTACAAAAATGAAGTTGAATGAATTAAAATTATAAACTTAGAATTAGTAAAGCATTCCAGTCGAAACAAATTCTAGACGGTGCTTTTAGCGAAAATATGCAAGACAGTTTGGGCAAGAGGGACGGTTGACCTCAGTAGGGGTCCAAAGCCGAGCTCCAGATGTATTCTTTTCAGGGCGGAAGCCGTATAAATTCACAAATCGCAGTAATCAGATTTTGCCGTACGAATGATATTGTAATATCTTAATAATAAACAAAACAAAGTGAGCCGATAAAATGGACTTCACATCGTTTATCGTTTGTGGTCAGATGGCTTTTAATAGCTGCCTAACAACTTATTGGTGATATTAAGAAACTGAGTTATTTATTTTATTTTGCGATTACAATTACAAAGAAATAGGTATACAAACGAAAACAACGATAAAAACAAATAATTGCTATATTTCAAAGTAACGGTTACTTGATGCTAACTTATTAGGAATTATGTATTTTCAATGTTTTGGCTAAGAAATAATGGGAAATATTATCTACCTGCGTTTTGTAACCCAAGTTATTATCGTTCGAAGGTTGTGTTAACCTTGGCAACAGCGCACGTCAATTTCAAGGAACGGATTCTAGAAACATGGTTCTGCTCTGAGATCGTCGAATTCCCTGAGCTATGTTTAAGTGGGATCTCTCCCATCAGAGGGATAAGACCTGGGAGCCTAGCGGGCGGGAGTTTTTAAACTATACGCTAATACTGCCCAGCGCTGAGTCTCTTCTAATTATATGCTCTTTGCTATAATGTAATAATAGTTTTCCGTTCCATCTCTTTCTTCCTCTAACTGTAGGTGACATGTCTTGTTAGTAGACCAGTCACGATCCTAACATTCTTCCCGCTCATTGACAGGAAAGTGGAGGCAACATTTCCCCAATAAGGAGTTTTGCCTGACGTAGCCTTGATATCAAAGCTCAGTTGGCACTGGATTGATTATTTAGCCAGTGCTCAACTTGTTTTTTTGCAGTGGCACGGGTAATTCCTAAAGCTGGCTCAGGGCCAATGAGTGGCTCTTGAGAACCCCTTCTGGCTAGAGCATCAGCTTCTTCGTTACCCTCTATTTCACTATGGCCTGGCATCCATAGTAGTGTGACCCAGTTTTTGTACCGAGTCTATTCAGTATCTGGCAACGTTCCAGAACCAACCTAGAGCTGATCCTGGGTGAACACAGTGCTCTTAGTGCTGCTTGACTGTTTGTGCAAATGTAGGGTTGCCATAAGTCCTGGTTTCCCGGAATTGTCCCTTTTTTTGGTGGCTTTTCCAATGTCCCAAAAAAGGCACCGGGGCTGCAATTTGTCTCGCTTTCTGAACTTTCCTTACTAAATATCAATTTTGTTCAATTTTTATCCACAAATTGATAATTTAATTTAGGGCCGGTTGTATAAATGCTTTGAACTGTAGTTCACTGTTGAACGACAGTTCAAAGTTAAAAAGTTGTTGTACCAACAGTAGTTTACTGATCTTAGTTTAAATTCGGGGTTCAAGAGAACGCTCACTTTCGACCGTTCAGCAGTTGAACTGTCGATTAATCTGGTTTTCCAACCTCACAGTTTTCTTATGAGTTGTATGAGCTTGCAAAAATTAATGAATTGGAGGAAGTTATAAATGATGTTAAAGACTTTTTGGGTCTTGTGGATGCTGTCATAAATGCAAGGATGCCACCACGAACATTTAAGGAATGTCCTGATCATTTTAATATATGGACCGACAATAAATTTTTGCAAAGATTTCGTCTGACAAAAACACAGTTGCTTACATTATTGAAAGTGTTTCTCCAGCAATTTCTTCCGCAAGCAGGACGATAGTTTGTTTTCATTCTTTATAACGTATTAATATGTATATTTTTTAAGGGTTTCAATATCCATCAGTTTCTGAAATGGTACTCCTGACCTTCAGGTTTCTGGCAACAAGATGTATTTTGCAAGTAGCTGGAGATTTTTCTGGAGTAGATAAATCTACAGCAAGCAGAGTCATTAATAAAGTGACTTGGGCAATTGCACATCTGCATGAAATCTATATATCATTACCTGATGAGAATATACATATTGTTGTTTTACTAGTTTTTTTTATACATAAGTAAATTTCCACGATGCATTGGGGCTTTAGATTGTACCCATCTCTTGGTGAAGAAGCACCAGAAAATTTCAGGAATCGAAAAGGTTATTTTTCTTTTAATGAACAAGCAATATGCGACTCTCAATTACAAATTTGGGATATTGTTTGTAGATGGTCAGGATCTGCTCATGATGCAAATATATTCAGGAATTCAATAGTGCGAGCTCGGTTTGAAAATAGTGAAAAATTATTGGTAGGTGATAGTAGATATGGTAATAAACCATACCTGATTACACCTCTTTCTAATCCGCAAACTTATGTCGAGCATTTATTTAATGAAGCACAAATTAGAACGAGAAATCCAATAGAGAGATGTTTTGGTGTATTAAAACGTAGATTCCCAATATTAGCATTAGGAATTAAATTGCATGTGCAAAACGTGGAAGCAATTATTGTTTCATGTGCAGTGCTTCATAATATCGCATATGTTCACTAAACATAAAAACACAAAGTGGCCTTTGATTTCTAAAATTTCATGAGTGTAATTCCTCCAAAATGCATCTTTTGTCTAGGAATGTACTTACAAAAAGCTACTAAAACAAATAGGTTAAGAGTGTGACATTTAATTAGCATCTGTCATAACTACTTTTAAGAATGTTAAACAAATACTGTGTTGGATGCTATCATATACCGGGTGCTGACTTGCGCGACGCACCATAGGAATTTGCATAGTAAATTCTTTATGTTCAATTATTTGCTCCCCTAATTATTTTAGAGCTAAAGTGTAAATACATTTTTTGTAGAGTAAAAAATACTGCATCCATTTATACTATTGCTAACAATTTTTCATTTTCCAAAACCGAAGAAATGCAAAAAATCAAACTAGCATTTTTACAAAAATCAGTGATGCCATGGAATTATTGAAACAAACCAATGCCAACACAAGTACGTGCGGGGCGATCATCCAGTCACTGCCGTCAAAATATTGAACTTATTGTCGTTTTTCTCGTTTTGGTGTAAATTCTGAACCTCATTATTGCACCTAAAATTATTTAATAGCTTGCCTGTAGTTTTAAACTTAAAATGAATTAGTCTATTAATGGTTGTACTGTTTGGAATTTGCCGATACGGATATTTTACAATAAACAAGGAGCTTACTTAACGAACGTCCACCATACTCGTAAAATCATTTTTGTTATGGAAAAGGTGTATGTACCTTAGAGACATTAAGCAGAACATAATTAATAATTAATTATTATAAACGTCAAGCATTAATGACAAACAAACAAACAGCACATATTGTCGCGTCGTACGCATTTGCGTGGGCATTGGCTTGTTTCAATAATTCCATGGCATCACTGATTTTTGTGAAAATGCTAGTTTGTTTTTTGCAATCCTACGGTTCCGGAAAATGAAAAATTCTTAGCAACAGTATGAATGGATGCAGTATTTTTTTCTCTACAAAAAATTTATTTACACTTTAACTCTAAAATAATTAGGGGAGCAAATAATTGAACATAAAGAATTTACTATGCAAATTCCTATGGTGCGTCGCGCAAGTCAGCACCCGGTATATAATACACATATATTGCTAGTAGAGCCTGGAAACTTCAGAAAACATTACGGCGCCGACATAGTTTCACTTAGAGTATAACGGGTCTCGTGCACATGCGTGAGAATTCGAACTCCGCCTTTAGAAGCGAATTTTAAACTTGACCACTTCCCCATTGGGCGGTCGACGCCGCCGCGCTTGCGCACAGCTCACCGTATACAATAAGGAGTTGGTTGTGTGTCTCACTTCATCGGTAAGTTTCCCACTCATAGCCGCTAGCAATATAGTAAGTATTAGATATATGGATGCTATTGATGTAGCATTTATTAATAAGTATTTTTATTCCATTTTATAAAAGTTCAGGCAAGAATTTCCAGAAGAGTATGTACTTTGACACTGAATTAATGATATTTATTAATTGTCATTTTTAAATTCAGTCACCTTTATGCAGGTATGGAAACCTTTGTAAAACAAAATATAGAATCCCTAGCAGATAAATTTTACGTATATGCCAACTTCAAAAAAATTTATATGTTTTTGTGTTTACTGAATGGCCTATATATGTTGAAATATGATGCCTATTTATTATCAGTATGACTGTATCACCAGTTTCTCGTAAATGAAATGTAGATATTTTGGTATTTTCTTTTTAACCTGTTTATTTATTACACAAGTACAACTCGTAAGTTATGTTTTATGTCAAATGTCGGGGAAAAAACAAAAGTACCTAGATATTAGTAGTGCCAACATAAACTGATCACAGTTCAGCTGAACTAAAGTTCAGTTTGCATTGAACAACGAAATATCGAATGAACGTAGTTTACAAGTTGTTCGGCGTTCCGTTGAACTTAAGCTCAGGATTATTTTATGCAACCGGCCTTAAAGTGATAACTTGTAACATAACTTATAGCTGTGAATTAGCACTTTACTACAACACACTATTTAAAGTCTTAAAGTGGCAACGCAGCACCATCCATAGTTAAGAATACTTCTACGCCTACCACAGATCAGACTGACGAATTAGCATTAGCGATTATTCGGTATCAGGTAAGCAATAAGCTACCGTGCTAGGATTGTGACAGTTGACCGTGAGAAGGTGTGCAGTAGTGTAGTGTCAGTGGCCAGCTTGTATTTGTATACGCTAAAAACTTACAAAAATAATATGCCCAAACGCCAATGTACTTCCAAAGAAGAATATGCAGAAGAATAGCCAATTATTAAGAAAAGACGGCAAGCTTATGAAGCGGCATGTAAGGTGTGCAATAGTTTTATTATTGTCAGACACGGTGGTCGCTTAGATGTTAACGAACATATAAAAACTAGAACATCAAAGCCAAATTAGAGCATCAGTGGGCTGTTCAAAAAACATAACTCTTTTTTTCTAAAGCCTTCTGAACAATAAGACACAAGTTTTGTCGGCCGAACTGTCGCTTATCATACAGCAAACCACCATCACTCTTTCAGTTCAAATGACTGCACAAGGCAACTTTTCCCGAAAATATTTAGTAATTGCAAACTAATTCCTCAGCCCGTACAAAAATAACTGCCTTGGTAAGTGTATTCGGCGAATTTAGTTGCAAGATAATTTTAGAAGAACTACAAAATTCTTCATTTTATGGTATCGCTACCAATGCCAGCAATCATAAAAATGAAAAAATGTTTCCATTTGTAGTTCAATATTTTACAAGGTCGGGGATAAAGTCAAAATTATTAAAGTTTTCATCACTGTCCGATGTCTAAAACCATTTCTGGGTACTGCATCAACACGTTATAATTGTTATGTTTTTGTCCTTTAGTATTTGTCGATTTGCGTAGAACACTCTGTATCCTTTTTGAATTCTATCTCTTATCTCTTCATTTCTGTCATTATTGTGTGTTATTTGTAGTCCCAGGTAGTTGAATGATTTTACTTTTTCTATTATGTAATTCTCTATCTTTACTTCTTTTTCCTTCTCGTTTTTTTCCCTTCCACATTTCAGGTATTTTGTTTTCTTTTCATTTATCTCAAGACCTATTCTCTTCGTTTCTTCTGTTAGTTTCTTAAACACTTCTGTTACTTTCTTCCATGTTCTTGATACAATTGCGATATCATCTGCGTATGCTATAAGTTGTACTTCTTTAGTTCTTATACTTCTATTTATGTTTATTCTCCTAATCGCATCCTCTAGTGCCATGTTAAAAGGAATGTTGAGAGCGCGTCTCCTTGCCGTACGCCTTTATTCACCTCAAACGGCTCTGTTTTTCCTTCTTCTATTTTCACTACCGCTCTTGAATTTTCCATAGCCATTTGTATACATCTCCTTAATTTTTCTGGTATTTCCATTTTTTTCATTATTCGCATAAGCTCTTTTCTGTCTATGTTGTCGAATGCTTGTTTGTAGTCAATGAATACAGGGTGTCCAAAAAATGGCGGATTAACTCTACGGGGCGTTACTTGGGGATGCCTAATGAACCCTGGAAAAATATGAAAAAAATTCCTTGGGCCGTATTTTTCGAAATATTTCTGGTCAAAGGTGGGTAATAAAATCCATTTATTTAAATAACTAGTGTATAATTCTAGTGTCAAATATATCTGGGACTTATTAAAATATCTGTTTTTTTAATATTCTTGGGATTTAACTAAATTGTTTTCAATATTTAAGTATTTTAAAAAACTGATTTCCTCTTGAGTTTGTCAATAACTAAATATGGCAAACAGGCTTTGTATAATAATAATATAGGAAATCAAGCTTGGCATTGAAATATTTGTTGTATGAATAATATGTTGGTGGCACTGTAAGTCGATGTCAAATTCGATGTTAGTAGGTTAGGTTTTGCTTCAGTTTTGACACAGATTGACGCAAAACCTAACCTACTAACCTCGAATTTGACATAGACTTACAGTGTCACCAACATATTAACAACTTACTATGGATACATTTTTGATTGAGAAATTGTTGCAGTATCAATATTGCCAGATTTATTTTTATTAATTTCGAAATATTTCGAAAAATACGGCCCAGGGATTTTTTTTCATATTTTTCCAGGGTTTATTAGGCATCCCTCAGTAACGCACCCTGGACACCCTGTATATGTAAGTTCATATCATATTCATAGCTTTTTTCTAGTAATTGGTACATGATATGCAGGGCGTCTGTTGTAGACCTACCTGGTCGAAAACCCATCTGGTAGTCACCCTTTCTCTCTCCGTGTATTGTAAGAGTCTTCTCCGTAATATTGTTGTGAGCACTTTGTAGGTTGTGTTTAGTAGTGTTATACCTCTGTGATTCTTGCATTGCTGCATGTGCTTTATTGACTTGGTTAAATATTTTGCACTGCAAACAAAGATAAGTTGTAGGCTTAAAACCATCTCAATATATGGAGGTAGTATAGGTGCGGAGAAGACATTCAAATTCTGCCGCGTGCCTACCTCCGCCATCTTGTTCTACCAGAGCTGTTGTTTAGCTGTCGTGTAAGCGTCATTAGCTGTTTCAGTTATAAAAGTTATTGCAGAGCAATTTTTTGTGAAAAAGTGTTTGTTTAATCTGGGCATCTCAAGTCGACTGGGTGTCGATATGAAGAAAAATGGTGAAACCTCTTTTCATAGGTTAGAAACAGGATCCTTACTCAATATTGTGAAATTTACTTTTTTTTAGATTTCCGAATACAGAGTGTGTTGTTTGTCGACAAATTTGGATGGATTTTGTGAAACGTGGCAGTTGTTCTAAACATTTTGAAGAAAAATTCTTCGATAGAACTTCGTTATGCCGTGTTCGCTTGAGGGACAATGTTGTTCCTACACTGAATGATATCATTACGGAAAATAACAGTAATGAAGTAAATATATATATATATATTTCCTCAAGCTCCCGAGTTGGAGCATAGGGCCTCGACAAATGCTCGCCATCGCGTTCTATTTTGGGCTATTTGTTTTACTTCCAGCCACGATCGTCCTGTGTTTTTCATTTCTTGTAGGATTGTCCTTCGCCACGTTGTTTTAGGCCTCCCTCTCCCTCTGCTACCTTGGGGGTTCCAGTCTAGTGCTGCTCTCGCGATATTGTCAGGGTTCCTCCGTAGAGCGTGCCCGATCCAGTTCCATTTTCTTAGCCTGATCTCGTGGCATAGTTGGGTTTGTTTTGAGCGCCTCCATACTTCTTCATTTGTTACATGATCTGACCATTTAATTTTTAATATTTTGCGAAGGCATCTGTTGACGAATACCTGTAGTCTCGAGGTTGTTGTTGGTGAGGCTTTCCATGTTTCACATCCATACAGTAAGACGGATTTTACGTTAGAGTTAAACACTCTTATTTTGTTGTTTCTGGATAGATGCGGGCTGTTCCATATCTCTTTTAGCATGGCGAAGGCTCCTCTGGCCTTCCCAATACGACTTTCTATGTCTTCTTCCGTGCCCCCTGTGCTAGTTATTACGCTGCCTAAGTAAGTGAACTGTTGAATGAAGTAAATATACAATGATAATTGATAGTTATTGACGTCACCGCCTATGCTGCCTGTGTAAATGACGTCAGAATGGGGCAATTTCGTTAATTTATTGCACCCAAACAATACGACTGAATGACTGATTAACAATTTTTTTTTTAAAGTATAATACTCCATTATTGGGCCCCAACATATTTTAATCAGGGCTTGACCAGTCGGTCATATGGATCTACCAATAAGTCACGTCTAGTGGTACCATATTCCACGAGATTCCAGTGCTAATGTCTTCTCCCCACCTATACTACCTCCATGGATCTCACGGTATTATCTGGCCTAGGTAAACTGCCTCTGTTGCTACGTTTATGTTTTCCCCTACTATTGTGGTAGTTCGTTCTCTTGGTACATTTTTTTTTAAATTAATTTTTAATAAATCAAAAATAACTATTAAATATATTTTATTTATATTGTCATAATTCCCGTATTAAATTTTTAACTCACCTTCTCTATTTACCCCCTTCAAGTTCCTGCCCTGAGTTATAGCCTGGTACATTTTTTTTTTCAACTAATTTCCACTTATGTGACATATCAACTTCATTCCATTAGGCGTTTTTCTTTCTTCCGCTGCTTGTTGCTTGATGGCTACATGCATTTTCTGTTCTTCTCTTGTCTAATAATTTTTGTTATATATTTTTTATTATACCTGCAACAGAATCGCCATTTAAAGCACGCCTGAGCGTGCGAATACAGGTGGTTAAAGCTCGCCGAGCTTTAAAGGTTGTCAAGGAAACGACTGAATGCAACAACGGACATGGACGCGACAACAACGTAAATAATTCTCGTAACTATAGTAGCAATATTATTATGCCCTCTCGATTTATCACGACAAAAATTATTTCTAAGTTTTTAGTGCGTAATTTATTTCCAGTATTGAAGGTATAATAAAAAATAGCGTAAAGTATTCGTGGATAACTGGTCTTTAAAACACTTGCTCTATTTCGAGCACTCCGGCTACGCCGTCGTGCTCGAAAACTCGCGCGTGTTTTAAAGACCTTGTTATCCACTCATACTTTAATATACTATTTCGTGATTCCCCGTTCACTGGGCCTGGCTAATCCATACCTCGTATAATTTGGGTTCTACTGTACATCGATATGTTAAGAATAGGAAATAAAAGACCTTCATATGGAGATTAGATTTTTATTCTATATTTTTTATAACACACTTCTGTTAATTAGTTTAACAATATTATATATTTAATATTTCGTAAATTTCATAAGTATTCTTTCAATAGCTTTTTAAACTCTAAATAAAATTTCTTGCTACAACGGTAGGGTACGGCAAAAATTTGAACTAAGCTCCAATAAACATTCTATGAACTCAAAATAGTAACCTCAAGGAAAAAGGAATTAAATAATAATACAGCTATAAACATACAACATCCCCTATTTACATTCAAAATGAACTAAAGTACAACAAATAAAATAATATTTAAATGTAGTGTATAGAGCTACAGGAAGCTTTATATAATTAAAGGTACCCAGATTGCAAATACTAAAAGTAACGGCATAACGGTGTTTTCATTTTACAATAGCGCTTCTACATATTTGCATAGTCATACCAATGGTACCACGTTAACTGAATATTTTGGAAAACATATCAAACTCGTGGATTGAACATTTTATTCCCTAATAAATTTATTTTAATGTTTCTAAGTCAATAATTTTTTTGATAAGCATAAATATCTGAAAAATTGCTAATAGAAAATGTGTGTAGCCAGTGTAATAAAGAATATTTTACATTTTACATATTCTCATGATCTAAAAATGATCAATTGACGATTCATTTAATTTCTACAATTAACACGATTTATTCACACTTTCAACTCCATTTTTGAATAACGCAATTTAGAAACTAACAGTAAATAGATTCCGCTGAAGAGCCAATTTGTTGATTACAAAATTATCTTATGTTTTACCAAAACTAGATTTCTGTTATGTTAATTAATATTATGAAACGGCGTACAAGTTTAAAAGATTAATTTGTAAATCCACTAATACTTTGTTACTTTTAACAGAAGAGCTACATTATGTAAAAATATTTGCAAAAGGGAAAACTCTACTATTTTTAATTATTTGTACTGCATTCTTTCGAAGATAAAGCAGATTTAAACACAATTTTGAGTTGTTAAGTCCGATTATCACTGGAATTCAAATGAAATTTAAAGTAAATACCACATAATCGACAGCCATAATGTTAAAGAATCCATAACCATCGTTAAGTATTAATATCTTCATTGGGAGTGTACTCTCAGCAAAGTTGCATTTTGATTTATTACCCACTAATTTGTGTGAATCTACTCCACATTCTTGAAAATATTATTCGAATTTAATAAAGGTACTAAGTAAGCACATCTACATTCACTAGCGTGCATCCTGAGGCACGGTTTTCCATTTGCGTTATTCATCGTCTGTGTCCCCATCGCTGGAATAGTCCTGGATAGGTATCGGCCTTGCGAAAGGAGCAGACGTCATTTGCCTAAAAAGGTGGATTAGAAATTTTCAAAACGAAAAGTTTACACTTACACCAATCTGCGGTAATGGTTTAACCACTCCTCAATCATTTGAGCAACAAGTAAGGGTCGCTTATGTAAAAATTGCTGCGCAACCAATACACCTCCCTCCGTTTCACAGACATCTAGCCATTGCCGCAGAATTGTTTCTTCCCGACCCAGCTAAAAACCATGAAGAATGTTATCGCAAATAATATAAATTGCTAGGAGTCGCACCTCAGCCTCAGTTAAGAAATGAACATGCAGCAACTTTCTCTCTCTATCCATTAGTGGTAAAAATATACTTTGTAATTCATCAGGATGGTGTGTTTGTGGACGATCTAAGCGACTGCTGTAAGGTTCAAGCGGCACAAGAGCGGAGAAGTGACCTCTGGTATATCCCAGAGCGATAGGTGTTCGTATGCAAAAACTCTGTTCCCACAAGAGCGGTAAATATACACCTGAAAATAATTTTAAGAAAATTAGTTTGCATTTTCAAAATTAACTTTGTGGAAACTTGACTCATCGAAATAATACACCCAACAAAGGTTTTCCAATAATCATTTTGCGACATTCATCAAGAGGTCAATAGAATCTTGCGGAGTCACACAAAGTGAAAAAGGTTTCAATGAACATATAGGTCCGAAGTTGCTTTTTAAAAATGTTTAAAGGAAATACTAATACAACACAAGTTGCAATCATTGAAACTTATTTTTCTCTCTTTCACCAAAGAGCTGATGTAACTAAAACTGAAGTGAAAGCCTGTATAAAACCAGCACAGATTTGGAAACAGAAATCACTCGTGTTAAGCAAATGCGTGATCATTTTTTTAAATAGACAAGGTTTTCCATTTTAAAAAATGAGGTTAGGTCCTATAACTTTTTTACCTGACCCTGTATACTTATTCTGAAAGCTGCAGATTATTCAACAATCATTATAAAGAAACTTTTCTTTAAAAGATTTTTCTGTGTCTCTTTTAACTAAGAAAATATGGGGTCATTCTGAAATTGACAATTTTTGAATTTTCCCCCATATCTCTTAAGCGAGCGAAAATTTTCAAATTTTGATTTTACCATTTTAATTTGACCCAAGAGCACATGACGCCTATATTACTTTTTTGATAGCACTAACAATTACGGAGATACCCTATAAAAGTGTCGAAAATGGGACACCCTGTACATAGCAACGGTGATAATCATACACCTTAAGGTAATCTCTAAAACTTCTTTGTGGCGTGAATTCATAATTCATATTCTTATTTGGGTATTTCGCCACTCTGCAAATTAAAAATATTAAATAATGAACGTTTCGAGGGACAATCTGCCCTCGTTATCAATGAATAACAATTATAAAGAACAAGAAACTTAGCTTTTTTCACTGGAAGGAAAAACGACCAACCTCCAATAAATTGTTTGACATTCACAATTTAATATGCTACCTTTTTAGATTAAAATATACAGGGTTTTCCATTTTAAAAAATGAGGTTAGGTCCTATAACTTTTTTACCTGACCCCGTATACTTATTCTGAAAACGGCAGATTGTTCAACAATCATTATAAAGAAACTTTTCTTTAAAATATTTTTCTGTATCTCTTTTAACTAAGAAAATATGGGGTGATTTTGAAATTGACAATTTTTTGAGTTTCCCCCGTATCTCTTAAGCGGGCGAAAATTTTCAAATTTTGATTTTACCATTTTAAGTTTGACCCAAAAAGAGCATTCATTGGAGGTTGGTCGTTTTTCCTTCCAGTGAAAAAAGCTAAGTTTCTCGTTCTTTTTAATTGTTATTCGTTGATAACGAGGGCAGATTGTCCCTCGAAACGTTAGTTATTTAATATTTTTAATTTGCAGAGTAGCGAAATACCCAAATAAGAATATGAATTATCATACACCTTCTTGACTAATAACTGATAGTCAAATACCTTCATAAACATCACGTTATCTGCTGAAAGTACAATCGTCACAGCAACTACACTAACCGTACTTTAATATTTATAAATCCAGCTTGTGTAACTCCAAGTGTTTGTTCAATATCCGGCCTCAGTCTTTGCTCTAATATACGTTAGTAAATTTTACAAACAACACTCAGTAACGAAATCCCTCTAAAATGTTCACAACACATCTTATCACCTTTTTTGTGTAACGGTATGATTATTGCAATTTGCCAATCATATGGGATTTTCTTTGCCTTGCACATCCAATTCAATATCTCATGTAACCATTTTATCCCTTCATTACCCATGTATTTAACTATTTCTGGTTTGATAATATCTTGGCCAGCGGCTTTTCCTATTTTAAGCTTCTTAATGGCTTGTTGGACTTCTTCCAGACTTATTGCGAGTGTGCCATTGGTATGCTCCTGTTCCCCGTCTATTTCTAGTCTGTTCACATACTCCTCCTCACCGGACAACTCTACAAAATAGTCATACCATCTGTTTTTAATATCCTCTACATTCATGAACACCTTCCCTTCCTTGTCTTCAACCCGTTGAAGATCATCCTGCTTCTTTTTACTCATTCCCTTAAGCACTCTATACAGCATTTTTTCATTTCCCGCTCCCAAATTTTCCATTTTACTTCCGAATTGCTCCCATGCCTTACTTTTTTCTTGTTTTATAAAATTTTTAACTCTTAATCTTTGATCTTTATATATTTGGTATCACATCCATCTTTTGTCGCTAAATACTTTTTCTATAAATCCTTCTTCTGTTTAACTTCTGCTTTGATATTCTCATTCCACCATGGTGTTTGTTTTCTACTGTTATCGTATTTGTATTTTCCACATGTTTCTTCTGCAGTTTTGATTATTATCTCCTTGAATTTGCTCCATAACTCGTTTATATTTCACCACCGTAAATTTTCATCAAGCTTGTTAAATTCTTCTGCAATTTTACCTGCATATTTTGCTCGAACTTGTTCATCTTGCAGTTTATAACTCCTTATACCCTTGTGTATCTATGGATATCCTTGTGTTAAAACCATGTATTCATAACCCTTAGGTTATTTAAAATGCAGAAGTCTATTATTCTTTGTCCGTTATTATTTTTCACCACTTCACCGAATCTTCCCACCGTTTTCCCGGACGTTTCTTCCTTGTTTCCTACCCTTGCTCGTTTGTACTCCCAGAATTTGTCCTTTATTTCCTTCTTCTCGTCCTCATTTGGTCCGTAAACTGCTAACAATGTGTATACTTCCTGATCGCCTTTAAAATCTATGCTCATTAACCTTTCTGACATGTAATTCCATGATTCAATGCACTCTATAAAATCTTTATGTATTAAACATCCTACACCCGCTTGTGCCCGTATTGTTGGTTCGACCCCACTGTATAAGAACATGTGCCCTCCTTCCCATATTTCATAGCCCGTCCCCTTCTTTTTCGTCTCTGTCAACACCACTATTCGTAACCGACTCTTCTCAAACTCTTCAATTAATAATTTTTCTGTAACATGTACAATTAACTAATTAAATTAAAAATTAACTATAGCCAAAATTATACCCATTCGGAGTTACGTGGCTTTTGCCTGTCACTGTTCGTCTTTAGTAAAATAGATGAAATGAAAGAAATTCGAAAGAAGGCATTTCGATTAAAAAAGTTAATTTTAAAATTTGACGTTTCTAATCTGTCAGATTATATTTTTCGTGTAAGTTATTGAGAAAAGGGTAATAAAACCTAACTCAGTTGAGCAGAAAACTGAAAATAAAAGGAAACGATCGGACATGTGGTATAACGAGCAGTCACAACAATTAATTTTGATGAAGAGTACGACAATTAAAAATGGTAAACCAACCCTCCAACCATGTTGGCTATGCTTCTCTTGCATTAAATGTCTCGGAGAGCATTAGTTATAAATTGAAGAAAGACGGGATACAGTGCGACATTATTTACTGAAAATATTTGGTATGATTTTTTAGGTTTTGTATTATCATTCCAAGTGCTGAAATGAAAGCCTGCGAATAGAAGACAATGTGTTAATTTCTGTATAAATAACAACTACCTATTGAATCAAGTTCAGGTAAAAATGTAATATTTTAAGTAATTACTTCGACACGAAGTGTACGAAGTATTGAAATTCCCTCATATCGAAAACCACTCTGAGTCAAATATCTCTAAAATTCGAGCCAACCGACTAATGAACCCACTATACCAAATCACCGTCTCGGCGGTGCGGATCTTTTGGTGAAGATCCCAGCCCACTAGATCAATCCCCCCGTATTGGGGGCTGCCTAAACGTGCTGTGCGGTGTATGTATGTTCGTATGTGTACACGATTCCGGTCGCCAGGAATCTTCCTGAAGTCTTGGATGGTTTTCATACGATAGGTCCTCCGAAAATGAAGGCAACATCAACTTTTGAGGTATGGTCGTCGGCAAAAAAAATTTTTTTTTGGGTTTTTTTTTTGATAAATAACTTGTTCATAATACTTCATTGTATTAGCGAAACAGAGTTATGCTGAGTGTCAAACTATTCTTGGAAAGAGCGCTTTTCTTGGGTGGGGGGTACTGTATATTTGTTCTTGTTTTAAATCTGAATAATGTTGAGTAGTTTGTTCATATTGCATTTATTAGGAAGATAACAGAATATGCATGAACAGAAATTGACAAATTGAAGTAAAATTTGCTATACACAGCAGGTGTTTATAATATAGCAGTCGACATATCTTTATTATATTTACATTTTACAACATATTGTTTTCTTTAATACGTAAAATCAGTTTAATTTCATATAAGAGAGAAAAAACCGTCTACACATCTAAACTAGTAGGTCGGTTTTAATTGTGTTTGTTCCAATACTTTGGTTTCAAGTGCCTTCATGTAAATATTAGCGATAACAGGTGATAACGATGAACCCATAGCGGCTCCTTCAACCTTCTCGTATATTTTATTATTACAACCCAATTAACTAAGCATATTATGACAAGTTTTACTTGGTCTGTAAGCAAGAGATCTTTGACTATTACTAGCACCTCGTCAACTTGCACTTTCGTGAAGCATGACACCACGTCGGAACTGACTAAGAGATCATCTTTGTTTAACTTTATGTTCTTTAGGTTCTAGACAAAATCTGCTGAATCCTTGACAAAAGAGTCTGTTTTATTAGAGGCTGTAGTATACTGGTTAAATGACTTTCCAAAGCACGTGTAGAAAAATCGATCGCGCTGACAATTGGCCTCACGGGCATGTCCTCCTTATGTATCTTAGGTAGACCATAGATGCGAGGAGTTATTACAGTTCTAGAAATCAAACTATACTTTAAAGTGGGATCGATACTATCGGAGTATTTTATGGTGGCAGTTATCTTTGTTTTGAGAGAGGTAGTGGGATTGTGATTTAGGCTCTTGTTAAGTTTTATCAGATAGTAAGACTTCCATCTTTGTATATTATAATCTTCAGTGTTCATTACCACCTTTGTCGGCTTTGAGAACAACAATATCTTTGTTCTTCTTTAATGCTTTAGCTGCCCGTCTTTCTCTCTGCTTCTTCTGCCGTAGCTGCTCTAATGTGCTGGTTTGGTTATGAACTTCCTCGCCGTAGAGGCGTGTTGTATACTGTTCCGAGGCTTTTGAGGTTACTCGAACTAACTTATTCTTGTTAACGTAGAATTTCGGCTTAGACTGCGAAATCTTTGCGGATAAACACTGACCTTCAGTTCTTAATGCAACTTTCACTTTGATGATGCAAGCTGGTCAATATGGGTGCACAAACAGCAATAAGGCCAAATGTGCCCAAGTATCCTCGTTCTCAAGGTACTCAAACAACACGAGCCACCAAAGGGCATGGTCATCGCGTGGATCCTTGCTCCAGTTCACAATGCCGGGTGTTTATCCACAAGGTCTACGAGGTCTAAGCCAAAATTTTATCTTAACAAGAATAATTCGAGTAACCGCAAAAGTTGAAAAACAGTACATAGTGATTTTTTAAAAAATGAATTGCAGCAGACCCTGGATAGCCTGAAGCAGTTGGCAGTAGTGCATTGCCAGTCAAATTCGAGGTTAGTAGGTTAGGTTTTGCTTGTCATTTGACACACACTCACGCAAAACTTAACCTGCAAATCTCGAATTTGACATAGACTGACAATACACTTCAGTACTGCCAACTGATTCAGGCTATGCTGCAATTCAGTTTTTAAAAAATCACTCTAGGTATATATGATTTCTTGCTACTATGGTGACGATAGCGATTGTTTTTCATTCATATATTTTCAATAAGTCTGACTTTAAAGATCACCTTACACATTTTTACTTCCTTTTACTATAAAGGAAGTATTGGATTCACCCCAAAAATTCGAAATTGAGTTTTCAACGGATCTTCACGTTTTAGAGTCCCCTGATCCCAAAAAACATATTTTTTTTCATTGGTCTGTCTGTGTGTCTGTGTGTGTGTCTGTCTGTGTGTGTGTCTGTCTGTCTGTGTGTCTGTGAACAGAATATCTCAAAAACGAAAAGAGGTATGGCATTGAAACTTCATATATAAGTTTTGTGTACTATGTATATGAGACAGCAAGCTTTTGAAAAAAATCGCATAACCGGAAGTAGGTGTTTACTCTTGTGATTTTTCAGTTTTTTTTCGATTTTTTCAAAAACGGCTCTAACGATTTTTTTTAAACTTTACATTTTTATTACATTTTGAATGTGTATTGATGTGGGATAGGTGATTTTCCAGTTGAATACTTCTAAAATGGGTTTCTTTTGTTTTTTTGTCTATTTTTTTTATTAACTCTTATTTTAAATAGAACACCCGGTATATTATTACATTTTTGAATTCAACTTAAAATTCTAGAGAAAATTTGTCTCTTCAACTAACGCTCTATTTTGAACCGTTTTTGCAGAATTTGTAATTTTTTAAAATTTTTGACAAATGCTTAAAACATTTTAAATAAAATTTTTGGCTAATTATAAGATCACTGTAAAAGGAAGTTGTGTGCGTGTATCACACCAGATTTTTAACAATCAATACACGAAACTGTATACAGCTGATTGACATCACACCTGAATGAATTTAATTCTGATTTAAAAATCAGCATTCCATTACAAAGAAAGCGTGTTTAAATTCTATCTCTTTGAAACAACAAAGTAGAAACGTACAATAATGGTTTTGAAAATATAAAAGAATTAACTGCCAGAGAAAGAGTAGCTGAGAGATAAAACATTTGAGCTTATAATCAGTAGCGAGTTCAAACCTCATGTTCGGACTTTAGTTTCATTGACTGTTCTGCGGCACCATACAAACACCTCTAGGGCCCCTTGTAAAAAAGGATGTTTCTCCAGTGCAATTCAACGAGTTAGGCTAGCCACCTGCCCAGGCCATGACCAAAGAAGACTCGTAAAACTACATCTTGTGTAGTTCATAACAGGCACTAAGCCTAAATTAAGAGAAAGATGAACAGTAATTTGTCATCTATAATTGTTTGTATTACTACTTCGTCGATAGATAATTTATTTTGAAGACAAGGATTATTTTTTCGTCACTATCTAGCAAGCCTTGAGAACAATAGAAACTCTGACAAAGAATTCAATTAGAGTCCGTAATCAGGAAATGCTTTTCATATTTAACCAATTTGATAACACCTCCTCTGACATAGCAATGCTGCACATGTACAGTGTTACACCTTCTACAGGGTGTCCTGGTTTTTTTTTCCACAAATTTTTTTTGTAGATAGTAAATGTTATTCTTGTCAAAAAATCTTACAGACTTCTATTTTTTCTTTTGACTCCTTGACAAGTTACAGTATGTTAAAAAATACGAACATTTATTGATGTAATAAAACAAATAAAAAATTAACAAAAAAGGAAAATAATAATTTTAGTGGATGTAAAAGAACAACCAATATATTATACTAATTGTTCAAAATGACATCCACCAACTTCTATGTACACGATTTAGCATTTTGACGTTATTAATTGAGATATTAAAAGCATTTTTCGTGCGTTCTAATAATTCGTGTCAGGTGCCCGCCGGTGTTCTGTGCACTTCCGATTTCAGATAGCCCCAAATGCGAAAATCCAAGTGTAATATCTGGAGACCGAAGTGACCATTGAACAGGTCCAGCGCGGCCAATCCAATGCCGGTTTTAATAGATATTTAACCAATCTCTCACTAATCTGCCATAATAAGCTGAAGCACCTTCTAACTGAAACCATCCATGTTGACTATGATAAATGGGCACATTAGATATTATTTTAATATTTTAAAATTGCCGTAACTTGTTAATGAGTCGAAAAAGGTATGTCTATATAAAATGTTTTGATCAGAATAACATCTGCCATCTACAAAAAAAATTTTGCGAGGAAAAAACCAGGACACCCTGTACATATATACTTTTTTTTTTAAATAAAATGTTTAGTTATAATGTACCTTCAAAGCGCGCATATCCAAGCGCTTCTCCCCTGAAGCTTTTCACATACTTCACTCCGTAAACAATTATAGGACGTCTAAGAATATGAGCTAGTGCAAATATATGTAACTGTTCTAAACTAGTGCCTGGCTGACTGGCCAACGACAGCAAACTCGTCCAATCCTCCTCCCACTGTCCTTCATCCAATGAAAAGTGCAGCAAGGATGCTTGTGTTGCTTCATACTCTTTCCAACGAGGATAAAACCTGTAAATAAAATTCATGTAATTGCAGCGATTTTGTGTATTATAAATGCAAATCGTTGGTATACTAGGAACTATTCTGTAACATATATTGGGTAGAGTTAGACCGGAAGGAGTGGACTAGGGTGCTTGTATGTTATTTGAACTATGATATTGTAACGATCCTGCTGCCGGTCATTGCCCCGGAATCATGACCCAGTGCCCCGATTGTTCTAGAATCTCGAGAAACGACCTTGCAACCTTGGACCCCAAGTGCAGAGGCGTGACGTCAGCGCCCTTGGAGCCAGCTGGGATGAGTGCATCATGCGGTTCCCAGAAAGGTCGAGCAAAGTCTAGATTGATCTCGAAGGAAATTACCCGAATATAAATACACGGCAGCCTGAGTTCTCGGTAGTTCTCATCAGACTCAAAGCGCGCGTGATATAAACGAACCGTGTGAAATAAATAACAAATAAATACAACCATATAAATCCTTACTGTTAAGCTGTATATAAATAATTATTAAATAAGTGTATCGTTGTTAGAAATAGTGCCTGTAGTTTATAAGTAATTCTGCCTTCATAATTATTGTATATTTAAATAATCATAATTAATCATAGTAAATAAACGTTGAAAACCAGAAGCGTCGTATAATTTTTAAATAGCCCGAACGTAAAAACGTAACAATATATTTATAAAGCACTCTTTGTTTTCCTGGCCAGGAATAAATCAAATACTTAAACTTGTTTCCCTAACAGTTTACTATGACTAAAAATGTCAACATGCCAGAATAAACGCCTCATTAACTAACTTGTTGCAGTGTATTACGTCACAAGATCATTGGCATAAGTGCCATAGAACAGGCCGAAAAAAAGTGCTATTTTTTGAGGCCTGTTCCATTAAGGCACTTAACGATCGAGTCTCGTAAAAATTTTTGGGCTATCAACTAAAAATACCGGTGACTATTCAATTCACCTGTCATCTGCCAAAAAGTGACCAATGAAAATCCAGAATTCTGACGTTTCTTGACCAATCAAAAAAATATCAGTGGATATATCGTCCTAGAAGGTATTCAAGTGACTATTTTTAACAAATGCAATTTTTATTAGAAAAAGTCAATATTAGTGTTCTGTTACTATAGAAATTGCGCAGTTTGTTGCTAGATTTACTGAAAACTAATTTGAAAAAGTAGTTTGGTTCATTAAATAGTCCCTCGAATACCATTCTTAGTCAAAGTTAAGTAGATTATTTTTGCGGTGGTATCACTACTCATGTCCATTGCGCTTAGGATTAGGACTCGTGCTAGCGCACTCGTCCTAATCATACCAAAGCGCAATGGACATTCGTGACACCACCGCAAAAATAGTCGACATAACTTTGACTACTCATGGTATTATAAGTGAATATTACAAATATTGTTTGCCTAAATAAAGTGCTGATTGTTGTTTCTGTAGTAACCAAAGACAACAGAATTTTCTATAACAGTCCTAGGACCGTTATATTCATAACAGGCTTGTTATTTTGTTGTTCTCATACCAACCAACAAGGATACGGGAAGTTGGCCTTTGCGTCACAGATAACAAATTCGAAAACAAGTAGTAATAGATTTATATCATTATTAATAAACAAAACTTACAGGCGTCCGCCTTGACTGAGACTTTCTGCCAATGCCCTTCGCAAGGTATTATCTCTGTCGAACACACCCCAAGTGGCCTGCATGACGGAGTCAAGCAGGCAGTCACCGGCGGAGCGGTTCCACAGTGCATAAAGTCGCGAGCCAAGCCTGACTGTGAGTTCTAGTGACCAGTTTATTACAGCGGGGTCGCTTTCAAGCTGCTCTTGTGCATCCTTATCCAATAATTCTGTAAATAACTGCTCTTGAACCGGGCCTGGTAGCTCGTCGACCTCTGTAACATCAATTGGCATCGTCAAGCTAAAGTATTAATATCGAACGTACTACATACCAGCAGGTAAAGCAAAGGTGGGTAACTCGGTAACAAAATTACACTGAAAGCTGCCTTTTCTCTGACGTAAAGTTGAGGCGAAGTGTCTTCGAATGTCTGCTGCTAAGTCGGGTGCCACATAGCTGGGCACCCGTTTTACACCCGACCCCGATCCTTCTATTTGAGATAATAATATTGCAAGTAAATCTTCTCTCTGAAATCTACAATTCTGCTAATGCAGTTTTCTGCTGGTTATTCAAATTGTATACCTTATAGCTAAATGAACTAAAGTATGACCGACGTCGAATGCAGATGCTCTGTTTAGAATGGCAACTTCGGCGGCAGTCAGAGTACGGGTTGGATCACCACCAGAGGATAGGTAAGCCTCTACAGGATTAGGGTCTCCCTCGAGGATGCCCAGGCAGGCATTTAACCAGTTCCAATCGGCCTGTCTTCGCAGCTGTCTCATCTTACGTTCAGTATCGTAGTTATTGGAGCTTTGAGAAATTGAGGAATCTAATACCAAAATTGAAATTAGTGTTATGTACAATAGTTATGTTTTAATAATAGTCGAAATTATAATTTCCAAAGCATAAACTAGTTTTTATCCTGTTTGGCTATAATGTTTGGTAATGAGCTTAGTTGCATATGTTAATCAATGTATGAGGTAACACAATACGAAAAAAAGTTGGGTTACATAAGCTTCTATTTTACGTGAACATTTTTGCATGCATATTTCACTGTTATTTACATTGTAAATTGTGCCAGAGCTGGGCAGACCTGTTTAGCCACATTTAAGTAAACTTTTTTTTTTTTTTTAATTTCCCTACCGACTACTTCAGGGGGCGCGGGCGTCACTTAAACCTAGTCTTAATTAATTGAAAATCTAGACAGCCCGTGCCGGGAGTTGAACTCTCAACGCTCCGACTCGAGCGCTTCATGATTTTCAATGTGACCTCGGCTGCAACTGCAATCGCCGCTCGCCTACCGAGGTCCCTACATTTAAGTAAACTGTTATCACAGAATAAACACCTAACGGACTCCGAAGCAACACTGTAAGCCTATGTCAAATTCGAGATTAGCAGGTTAGGTTTTGCATACGTTTGTGTCAAAACTGACGCAATTTCAATTTCTGATTTATTACAATTAACATTAAAATGATTCAAATGAAAAAACAAGAAGCACAGCACTAGCATCGATTTCTAGAGTTTCATCAAAAGCCTTGCCTGGCTACAGGCCAATTTTAATGTAGTATTGTCTTAAACAACTCGGAAGTACCTTAGATTAATAAGTATATCTTTTGTAATATTATCTCCATGTGTACAGGGTGATTCACGATGAATAGTAAATATTTTAGGGGGTGGTAGTATAGACTATTTTGAGTAAAAAAGTTCATATAAACATATGTCCGATTCTCAATAATTAAGAATATGTAGCCCTTTTGAAATTGGTGGGTACAGAAACAGATGACAAGCATTAAGCACTTTAAAAATGAAACAGAAGGCATTCTTCAGTTAGTATTTGTTTATTATCATAGACATTGTTCGCAAGTGTCTCTTACAATGCCACACTTTACGCATTCCGAATATGCCGATATGGTATTTGTGTACGGTTTTTGTGATGGAAATGCCAGATCTTACCCCTTTAAATTTTTGTTTATGGGGTTGGATGAAAAGCAAAGTATACAAAGAAAGAGTCAACACAAGAGAAGAATTGGTTGGTCAAGGCAAACTCAAAAGAGCTACACACACTTATGCCGACAGAGTTAGAAGGTGTATTGAAGTCGGTGGTGGTATTTTGAGCATTTGCTTTAAACTGTTGTTGTTTTGTTTTACTTTGTTGTAAATAAATGCAATAAATAAGTGATTTGTCTTTCCCAAAGAAGTGAAAGAGGTAGGAAGGAGCCTATGCACCTTTGCATGTAACCTAGATGGTGTGTGAACATGGCCGCCAAACGGAAATGTGACCAGTGGCGGCGTTAGAAAATTTTATTTAGGGTACAATGAATGGGTACTAATAAAACATTCAGTATTTAATCCAGTAATCAACTAATTTTTGCAAAGCATAAAAACCCGAATGGTTAGTAAAATATTGCAAATTGCACATCAAAAAATTAAAAATGGCCAATAAAATATGCACGGTATTTTATTATATTTTGTACAGTTTAAAATGCATATTAAAGAAATAGAAGATGTCGTTTACTGTCCTCTGAACTGTCTCGGTAAATGAATCTTTACATTCAAGATGACCGTTAAATGTTGCCATGGCGACTTTACAAGCACCTTGTATACTAATAAACACATCCTTTATTAATCACTAATATTTTCAGCAAGAGAAAATAAAACGATGTATGCAGCTCGCTTACAATTAGCCTTTATTGGGGCTCACCGGATTACAGGGTTCGCTCCTACGTTACTCACCCTGCAAATAATTCGGCTTGCCCATAGAGCTTGCCACGTAAATAACTATTACTGAATATATTTAATTTTACTAAACATTTTTATATCGCGATATCTTTATATTATTTACTAGAAATAAGGTTTTTTTACTGAACAAAATTACTTATGGTTTTAATATAAAAATGCTCATTTAATTTGTTGCCTTGCTTTATTGAAAATTAAACTTCTTACTGTCGCTTTGATTTTTTGAATGAAACATTTATTACTCGTACTAAACACTATATTTTTCCAGAACATCTATAATTTTCCCTGAAGATTTATTATTTTACTGGGCGCTTATTGTTTTCTTACTGATTGTCTACTATTTTTACCAAAAGATTATTATTTTATTAATCATCTATTATTTTACTAAACATTTAACATTTTTACTGTGCATTTATTACCTTTATTGAACATTTATTATCTTACATAACATATATTATTTTTACTTGACTCTTATTATTTCTACTAAGCAAATGTACTTAATGTTTTAATAAACTACTGTGCATTTAATTTGTTGCCATAATGAATGCACATTATTCTGCAAACTAGAAATTAGTATAAGGAAAATATTTTAGTCAGCATTTATTAGAAAGAAACAAAATATTTGTAGAAATGTTTTATTGTCCTCTAAACAAAATTAAATGCGTAAGGTGATTTCGCACACTATCATGTACAGATAATTGTCTACCAATATAATACAACCTCGCATCTAAATAATAGTTAACTATACTCATCCCACTTGTCTTTGTTCAAAAATCTTATCAATTTTGCTCTCCTTTCGGCATTTTTTGGAAACCATAAATTAAAAAAAAATTTACTACATGATATCTATTTAATGCACGTTCAGTAAGACCAATAAACACGCTTTACTTTAAAATGTATACCAATTAAATTAATCTTACACTGAATAAAATTAGGCAGGACAGCAATTTTGCCAGAGAAATAATGACGTCTCCACCACTGTCTTAACCTCAAATTTAAACTTGTAATTTTTTGTTCATATTTGGTAAAATACTTACAAATGGAAAGTTATTCCATTCTCCTTATTATGTTTTGTACTGGAACAACCACAACAAATACAACTAACCATGGCTTTTAATAAAATTCTAAAACACACGTAACCTTACACGACAATAATCTAACAAAGAATGAATCACCAAAGGTGTCTGGCGTGACGTCACTTCCGTTACATTAACCCTCGGTGCAGATAAGACATAACCCTCCTTCCTACCTCTTTTACTTCTTTGGTCTTTCCTTAACTCGTTTAATACTTTTAATGAGTAGCATTAAAACAGCTACATATAAGCCGTTCACGATCTTTTTGGGTCAGGTGAGGCTATGACCATCTAGTAATTTTGTTGGCAGCACCTCTGTTGCAACTAAACTCCCGCATGGAAATTGACACTTTTTGTATTAGGTTAGGTTGTTTTCAGTTTAAGGTTATATTTTCTGAATAGGTACATTGTTGCCGGATATCCTCCAGTCTCCACATCCACTCGCGTTCTTTTAAATTTGGTCTGTCCTTTTTAAATTGGAAGTAGGATCGTTTAATGGAAATTTTTAGTTGTAACAAAATTATTTTGGGCCTTTTGACTCTTCCTTTGACGGAAATTAAAATGATTTTTTCACATTTGATAAATCATTTATTTTCTTACGAATATTAAAATAATAAATCTGGCAATGTGGTGGCAAGAAAATGTCGAACAGACACTGACCGAAAAAAAAGTTGCATCCGCTACATCACCGAATCAGTTAGTCCAACATGAAAAGAAAAAATCATAGCCAACTCTGTCCCAAAAAGGTCGTGAACGGCTTATATCCGTAATTATTGAGAATTGGACATATGTTTATATGAACTTTTTTACTCAAATAGTCCATACTATCACCCCCTAAAATATTTACTATTCGTCGTGAATCACCCTGTATAACTAATCATAACAACTGATCAGGCCATTTCAAATAATATTCCATTTCTATGAATCACAAACACTTATAATAGAACAGTTTGTCTACTCCCTAACAAACTCAATTTCGCCATTAATTTTTAAAATTGAGAAATCAAAGTAAAATTTTCAGTAGTAATACTATAAGTACTTTGATATTATCGGGTTATATGTCGATAACTTGTTGCACAATAGTAAAAGAGTGTCAGTTAGAAGGGTTAAATAGTCCGACCGCGTCAGCGGGAGGATTATTCTGTCAAACTGAAACGATTTGTTTTTGTGCAAGAAATTTGAGACGTACATTTTTTTTCTATAATAATTTTCAAGGTCAACTTTCTAGGGGATAAGTTGCATTCCTGCAGGGTCCCTAGTTTTAATAATGTTGGTACATAGATTTTTAGTTCTTTTCTTCCACTAAAAAAATTATTGTCATTTTGACAGATATGTCATAATTTAATATCGCTTGCTTCATTTTTGCATTTAAAATATTTCTTGGTTTTCTTTTTTTATCCGATTTTATTGATGATAATGATTCCATGTTAAAAAAAGAAATTTGTCGAGAGTTCAAATTAAGAAACTTTGACATTCAAAATTGACACATAACCAAAAATTTGAAAAAGTGCTACCAACACGAGGTATAAAAATTTCCTAGCGTTTTAATCACATATCTACCAACATTGTAACACTTTGACAGTTATTATAGAAAAAAAAACGTACTTTATAACCTGTTCGAAGTACGCATTGTATTCGATTTGATTATTTTTTGAGTTTTAAGTTTTAATATTAAGAACAAATAAATATTTTATTGGCAGCTCGATTTGTTTCTACAAAGTGCCCCAAAAAAGAGTGGTAGATGTCGCTTTATCTAAAGTACAGCGACCAAATACTTATAATTTTTAAATTAAGTGATACCAACTCAATTTAAAAATTATAAGTATTTGGTCGCTGTACTTTAGATAAAGCGACATCTGTTGAGACAATTTGGAAAAGTTACCACTCCTTTTTGGGGCACCTGGTATTAACCTAGCTGAAAGTCATCTTCACGAAAACAACATCAAGTTGATAAAAGTTATGTATTGCGTTGTCTAGTGAAGTTACTATAGTATAATCGATTTTGTATAGGGTGTTCCATAAATACACCGACAAACTTTTAGAGGTGGTAGGAGAATCAAAACAAACATTTTCTGCTTTATAAACATATGTCCAAAAACGCTTCATTTTCGAGATACAGGGTGTTAAAATTTGTAAAAAAATGGTTCCATTTTTTCCCTCAAAAACGAAGCAAGATACGCAAAACCCTCAGTGAAAAAAAAGTTGTGTTTTTAGTTGCTTCATCTTAAACAAGTTTAAAAATTGCAAAAAAAACCACTGGGTGTTATTTTTTATGCAAAAACACTAACAGGTTGCCCACGTGAGCAGGCCCCTGGAATTACTGTATCAACAGTAATAGATCCAAAAGATGCCTCATAAAGTTACCAATAAACTGTGAACATTTCATTAAAATCAGCTGAAGCATTTTGTTCTACAAACTTTAACAGGCCGTATCTCGAATCAAGCAAAAAATGTTTGTTTTGATGTCCCCTACCACCCCTAAAAGTTTGTCGGTATATTTATGGAACACCCTGTATAATCGAAATTATAAAAGATAACTTAACTAAATCCAGCCTTCTGATTGGTTAAGATCGTTACGAAAAAAATCTGGTGTGATACACGCACACAACTTCCTTTTACAGTGATCTTATAATTAGCCAAAAATTTGATTTTAAATTTTTAAACATTTGTCAAACATTTTTAAAAATTACAAATTCTGCAAAAACAGTACAAAATAGTGTTAGTTCAAGAGACAAATTTTCTCTAAAATTTTAAGCTGAATTCAAAAATGTAATAATATACCGGGTGTTCTATTTAAAATAGGAGTTAATAAAAAAAATAGAAAAAAACAAAAGAAACCCATTTTAGAAGTATTCAACCAGAAAATCACCTATCTCACATCAATACACATTAAAAATGTGAAGTTTGAAAAAAATCGTTAGCCGTTTTTGAAAAAATCGAAAAAAACTGAAAAATCACAAGAGTAAACACCTACTTCCGGTTATGCGATTTTCTTCAAAAGCTAACTGTCGCATCTACATAGCACACAAAACTTATATATGAAGTTTTAATGCCATATTTTCGTTTTTGAAATATTCTGTTCACAGACAGGAACACAGTCAGACCAATGAAAAAAAATACGTTATTTGGGTTCAGGGGACTCTAAAACGTGAATATCTGTTGAAAACTCAATTTCGAATTTTTGGGGTGAATCCAATACTTCCTTTATTGTAAAAGGAAGTAAAAATAATTAGTGTTATACTTTAATAACCAGTGTGGCCTGAAATGTAGAAAATTAGGGGTGCCAATCATCTCTTTAAAAAAAATCTAGTAAACTGAAATACACATTAGGTTTAGTGCCTTGTATAAAAAAATATCACGTGTGCAATGGCCGACTGCATTACTTTTCTACAACCACAAGAAGTTGAGTTTACTTTGGAAAGTGACTGGGTAGGCTACATCTTAGAAATTAGTCTCGCATTTAAACCAGAGATTTTAGACTAAGTGCCCTAACCACTTATGCTAGCAGCACAATTCGTATGATATAATCAATGCTACATTTTTAAGAAACAATACTAAATTTAGGTCAAATCCTGCATAAGAATAGTCATATTAATATGGATTATAGAATATTTAATATTCTATAGTAAAATCACAGAAACAAACGGTGCACATCATCAAATATTTATTTATTAATTTAAAGTTATTGTTTGATGACGCGCACTGTTTGATTCCGTGATTTACCTATAGTTACAATAAATATGATTGTAATTATCATCAAACATCAAACCGTAACTTTACATTAATAACTAAATATTTGATGACGCGCACCGTTTGATTCTGTAATTTACCTATACATCAATGAATTTAAAAATGTTCATCTGTAAATATACTTAACAGCAGGGCACACTAATACATCATTTTGCGTATTTGTAAATTCTAGCAATAAATTTAAGAAACTCAAGCCTTCAAACTCTGTGCTACTTTAAATACTCAACTAATATACTGAAAGCAGTTAAATTTTTTAAATGCAAAATGGTTAAACATTATGCAAAGTTAGATATTTTAATATTATTTTATTTTAATCGCATAAACAGCTTCTGAAAAATTCTAAGCATCCATATCTATGTTTTATTTATTAGTTAAAACAAATTCCTTAAATGAAAAATATTTTAGAAAACAGACAGTACAAAACCAATAATGCAAAATAAATTGAATGGCAAAGTAGCAGACAAAATAATGGTTAAAAATGTACATACCCAATATGTTAGGGCTGCCGTGTAATCTGGTATCCTGGTTAGAATCGACATCTCTTTCAGGTGATGACATAATGAGACTAGAGGCTTGCGAACGCTGAGAGTTATTGGCAGGATGACCACACATAGAACACTTAACCGACTTTGGCCAATTCTCATAAGTACACATCTGAAGCAAAGAACAAGAAGTAATAGAAACATTAAAAATAGGTTTGTAGTAAATCTAACAAAATTTTATATTATCTGTATAGTAATATACACAATCACTGTGTACAAGTGCTTATGATATTAGTATCTAGAATGTTTAATGTCTATGTTTTTCTTATTTATGTAAACACAATCAACTTGAATAGATATAACAAACATGTGCAAGAAAAGTTCAATGGTACAATGATACTAACGCCCTTACAATAAGTAAAGAGATGCATATAATGAAGAGCTTGCGCAAAGCAATAAATTTTTTATAAAAATTTGGTTATATATTTACGGAATAGTATAATCATATTGTAATAGCAATTTCGTACACTATTTTTAAGTATACGAAAACCCATGAAATATTTTGTATTATAATGTTTGTGACAGTTTGGCATCTTGAAATTGCAGAAGATAATCTTAAGTGTCGGTCTGTATGAAAGCATTCACTGTAATAGTTATTGTTACTTAGAAAAAAGTTTGTGCTTTGCTGTACATGAGTAAAGTGCAGGTTAACCCGAGAACGCTCGCGCCTAAAAAGTTGCATTAGAGCTCACACTCGGTCGTTTTGACCAACTTTGGAAAATGTAATCCTCTGTACGATATAATTATTTTTTTCGTTCTGTTAATTTATTACAATAATATACACACATAGGCAATCGTTTTATTACTAACAAAAAGTTATTCTAATACAAGGAAATACATCTAGAAAAATTACAAAGCTATTGAAAAAAACATAATCTTGTAAGAGTATTTTATTTTAATTTCACAAACTGCTTATCACTATTATCAAATTACTATGGTAATCAGAAAGCGTGATTACTTAGTTGAATTTATCTAAAGTTATGACTGATACTTTTCTAAGAATACCATCATTAACAGTTGTGTTCCTTAAGACTCGCGATTCGGTCAAAAAGACCACTAACGTATATTTTGCGTCGAACAACAATCTCTTACCCAGTTTCACTTCTGACTAACCACTAAATGCGATCTGAGAAGACTTGTAAAATTGGGGTAAATTTTCAGCGGAAATATAGAAAGGAGGGGGAAAATATGACACTAGCGGCAAAACGACCGCGATGCGAGCGTTCTCGGGTTAAGAGATGTAAATTAATTCAATGAACCCTAATAAAAAAAATTAAGAAAAAGAAGAGGATCAAGATCTGTGTTTATTAGAAGGAATTACTAAATTACTTCATCTAATACACACGGTTTCATAAAAGTAAGCCAGTATTTAGAAAAATAGGTACTTTACCTGAATAAAAACTGTTCTCTTATCTACCACCAGGCAAACGTGATTTGAAAAAATCGAAAATACATATTATACTTCATCATCAAATACGAAATTGAAATTTATATTGTTTTTGTTATTTGTACTAGTGATGGGCTTATTCGAATCAAAAATAACCGGTTATCCGGTTATTGAAATAACCTGTGTAACTCGGTTTTCGTTCCAAGTATTCGGATGAAAATAACCTCATCCTGATACGTACTACATGCCGCGTCTCAGCGACCTGCGAGTGATCGAATTTCTGTAAATAATACGGCATTCATAACTCATCTAACCTTTTCTACGTATGTACTTGATTGACCCAAGTGAGGCTCGCGGCTGCTTGCTGATGTTATTAAGACATTTGAGACTCCCAGTCGACGAGTTAAATTTATGGGGCTGTTCCTATTAAAGATAACGTTCTGCTGAGTATGAGATTTGCCAAAGGTTGGTATTAATTTATAACGGCCTAAATATTTGCTTCGAAAAGCGGTTGATTATGCCTAATAAGAGATAAACAGAAAGCGAAATAAGATTTTCCAATAACAGAGACAAGAAGTGGATTTCAATGTTGAAAATTTTAAGTGTGCGTCCTTAGAACCGCGGAAGGTTGAACGTAGATAAATTATGGATTCTAAAATATACCGGTATGATGTGCAAGCGAAAAGGGAAGGGTGCCTACTAGAGAATTTTAGGAACTAAAAATAGATTCAATAGATACTTTGTATTCGCATATTTATAATTTCTTTATGATTAGTATTGATATAGCTATTCTCAATGGTTTAAACTTCTTAGAAATCAAATAAAAATCATTTATACAATTATTATAATTAACGATTAACTGAGTTCCTCTACCATCTGCAAGTTACGATGCCGATGCAGATGACGATGAACTGCCAACCGGCTGACTTAATCGAAAAGAATCGTGAGCCAAAATTGATTAGAATGATTATTCAAATAATCAATCGGTTATTAATATGATTCGAATGCAAATAATTCGGTTATGAAAATTGTCCGGTTATGCCCATCACTAATTTGTACCTTTCCTGCATCCTTCCGTGGAAGCACGGTGTAGAGGGTGAGTGGGTTTTCATTACACACTCATTAATTTCGTCACTATCAAGCAATTTAAAACATTGAAAAACTACTTTTGCTTTTTGCTCTTTCCAACTCAACTGTCTACAATAGAACAAATGAACAACGATTTCTAGAATCTAGAATTTTTTAAATGAACCACCCTGTATTTTTTTTGGACCTACAACTTGTTCTTACATTTCTAGAATCACCAAATGTATTTTGATTCTGGTAGCATACAATTTGTAGTAGGGTGCATACGTACATTTTAGCAAAAGGTCGATATTACGTTTTTAACACCAATAAAAATTATAATGCAAAACGTTGCATGCCCCAGTGCTTACACGTGTTGACGTACGATAAACTCAAAGTCGCTGTTATGTGAAGTGCCTTTTGTCTAGTAACTGGTCTAAAACTTTCTTTGCAAAATCGATAATAAAAAAGTTATAATCACATTGGTTTACTTTTTTCTCAGCCTGTACATACAGTGTGTCCCAGGATTGATGTTACAAAAGGTGAGATGGTCTAAAAATTTTTGAATTTTATTTTAAGGTTCTGGGATTCGGTCCTGCTTGGTTTGAAAAGAATTTTAAGAATATTTTCAGTTTTTGAAAAACAAGTAGGCCTTGACAGGAAAGCAAAAACTATTTTATTTTCGGGTAAACTACCCTTTCTGTTCATGATACGGCAAAATTTTATTAAGAAAAAATGTTTATAATGATAAATTATGGCCCTATACAAAATTTCAGAAAGATCTGTCGACTTATAAAAAACCGTTATTTTTTAGATAATTGTATGTTATTTTCAGGTAAACTACCCTTTTTGTTCATGCTACGGTAAAATTTTATTAATAATAGTTGTTTAAAATGAGAAATTATGACCCTATACAAAATTTCAGAAGGATTTGTCAACTTAGATTAAAACGTTATTTTTTAGATTAAACAAATTGTATTTAACGGTATTAAAAATGATGGTTAAATCTAAGTCGACAGATCTAATTTTGTATAGGGCACTAATTTCTCATTCTGAACAACTTTCCTTCATACAATTTTGCCGTATCATGAACAAAAAGGGTAGTTTACCCAAAAATAAAATAGTGCGCTTCCCTGTCAAGGCCTACTTGTTTTTCAAAAAATGGAAATATTCTTAAAATTCTTTTCAAACCAAGCAGGACCGAATCCCAGAACCTTAATAAAATTCAAAAATTTTTAGTACATCTCACCTTTTGTAACATCAATCCTGGGACACACTGTATAAATATGGCAGTACATATTAAATTTTGGAAAATATTTTTTACTGTAACAATCTTATCACTTAACCCTACAGAGGGCGCGCCCGGTGTCACAGACCAACGCTGTATTTATTTCTATTTATTTCGGTAATACGTGGCTGCATGGTTTGCCCCCACTCAGTAGCTGCCTAATTCTGTTGTTTGGACGTTATTCCACAAGAAGACTGAAGAATTTTTTGAGGATTATTTCATTCCACTTAATATTAGGGCTAATTTCAATAATAAAGAACTTAAAGTAATTTTGTGCGACTATGTGTAATTTCATGAACCACTCAAGATGGCGGATATCTCAACAGCCAATCAGAAAGATGACCAAAATTAACCACACTGTTTTTATACAGTGTGGTCCATTAATTGTGCAACAAATGGGACATTTTCTTATTAGTTGTACAATCCAAATTTAAATACCGCCAAAAGTTAGTGCATGTTCGATAACCATATTAGATGCCCTTAGAATGGCTTCAAGTCAAACAATATACAGGGCAGGACAAAAAATATGAAATTCGTTCAAGAATAAAGTTCCCTTATTTAAAAAAATATAGCAAACTTTTATTGAGAAAAGTTGTTTAGAATCAAAAGTTATGCTTAAATACAAAGTCACGGCCTCCTATTCAAATTTTGATTCTTTTTTGGAAAATTTTGTATTAGCCCCGTATGATACATATTTTTATTATTCTGATTTTATATGTATTTAAAGTAGCCACAACCACATCACTTTTAAATATCTTTTAGCAACTTGAAGCGTATTTCTAAAATTTACTTGAATTTATATTTTTTTAGGTAACCGTCCACTTCATGTTTGTTGCAACAATATTTAACAGAACTTTACAATTTCGCAAATATTCTTTTTAACAAGGCAAATGCTTTATTAATAATAATTTACATATGAAAAAACTCTCAATAAAATCAGAATAATAAAAATATGTATCATACAGGGATAATACAAAATTTTACAAAAAAGAATCAAAATTTGAATAGGAAGCCGTGACTTTGTATTTGAGCATAACTTTTGATTCTAAACAACTTTTCTCAATAAAAGTTTGCTATATTTTTTTAAATAAGGGAACTTTATTCTTGAACGAATTTTATATTTTTTGTCCTGCCCTGTATATTGTTTGACTTGAAGCCATTCTAAGGGCATCTGATATGGTTATCGAACATGCACTAACTTGTGACCGTATTTAAATTTTGACTGTACAACTAATAAAAAAATGTTCCATTTGTTGCACACTTAATGGACCACACTGTATAGCCACTGTAGTAGGTCTATCAGACCGACGTGCCCTCTAATGTTCAAAAATGTCACGCGCCCCTTGTAGGGTTATAAGAAAAAATAAAAATGGCGCTATACTAAGAATTTAATAGGCTTTCTGGAGCCCTTATTGTTCACTTTTTACATAAACGCTATGGGAGAGCATTTGACAAAGTATAGGGGCCGGTTGCAGAAAGCAATGTTAAGTCTCGTGTTAGCTAACATCGCGTCAAAGTGAACAAAAACGAATCAAATCTCTCAAATGCTTATGGCAACTAATACATTAGTAAACAAAATTTGATGCGATTTTGTTCACTTTGACGCGATGTTAGCTAACACGAGACTTAACATTGCTTTCTGCAACCGGCCCTAGGTATCATTGTTTTGTGGACGATAGGTACTATTATTTATTTGGAAGGTAACAATGTGGATGACCTAATTGTCAATGAGGAAATTTCAACTTTGGGTAAGTGGTTTGCTATGAATACATTAAAATTAAACATGGCCTTCGCATTCGCCGTTTTTTTTTCGCCGGATTTTGACTCGCCGGAATTCGTTTCGCCAGATAATTATTTCATCGGAAAGCTATTTGCCAGATTGTACGGTGCGTGTCATAAAATGAAATTCGACAAAGTACTATGTCTCGTTTTAGCCTGTTTAGGTTAGTTGCAGTCTTTGATAATGCACTACCACGGCCGGTGTTGTCCCCACGATAAACATAGTGTCCTCGATCTTGATATCTGGCGAAATGCATTCCGGTCAAAAGACTTCCAGCGTGATGAATTCCGGTGAAAAGAATCCGGCGAATGGAAATGGAGCCAAATTAAATGTTAGTGAAACAAAAGCTATGTGTGTCAGTAGTGAAGGCGATTACAGACATGTGGTGGACAATCAATGATTTGTTGACATTGAGGGTATAAATGTACAGTTTGTAGAAGTATCTGGGAGTGATGGTGAATTATAAAACTTAATTTCAACGATCATATCGACCATATATCTAGGAAGATAGAAAAGAGGTTAGGTGTGATATGCACGCTATGTGTTATATTAATACATTGATTTTGCAGATGTTCTATTGTTGCGGTATGGATATTTGGGTAATAATAGTGGAATGGAGAGACTTCAAAAACTGCAAAATAGAGGTATGAGAATGATACTCAACTGTAACAGATATACCAAAATAAGTGATATGTTAGTGTTTGGATTGGATGAATATAAGACAGCTGTTAGAATGCCAAACATTAGTTTTTATACATAAGATACATCCCGGCAGTATGCCATCTTATTTTGAGAAATATCTAGTGTACTGCAGGGACATACGGATATGAAACCCGAAACCCGAGGAAAAAATAACTTTTTTTCTATAGCACATGTTAAAGTGTGCTTTTATCAACTCAAAACAAAAGGTCAAATTTTACTTTAACAGCAAGGGTAGATAAAGTAGCACTTTAACATCAAGGATAGATAAAGTAATTTCATTTTCTAACTTTTGTTTAAATTAAATATGACAGCTTCGTATTATCGTAGCAACCCAATCTAGCTACTGACATTTTGAAATGTGATTGATTGTTCTCATTTTCTTTTGAAATAGTTAAAGTTCTTGCTATAGAAAAAAATATTGTATTATACGCGACAATAAAGTTATTTCTATCCACTCTTGAATCATTAACGTCTCGACTTCGTCTCGACGTTAAACGATTCACTCGTCGATAAAATTTAACTTTATCGTCTTGTGTAATAAATTACTATTACATCAAAACTGCAATTAAGGGAGTGGGTTATAATTCTGTGTTCGTGAAAGGATTTATTATGTATAATGAACTGGATGATAACATTCGCAATGTAGGTAACATAACGATAGATTAAGGGAGATGTATTGAAGTGGAAATTAGTTAGATACCGTTGATGTAAATATTAGAATAGACTTGTGTGCAAATGTAGCAATTATGCTAAATAAAGTACATTATTATCATTAAAGCTGATATTATGGCAAATGCATATTTTCTATAACTGTTATGCCGGCGAAACTTTTTGCATATGTATACTAATTATTATTATTAATATTTATTAATATTAAAGGGACGTGTGAAAACAAATCGTTTAAGCCAAGTTTCATTTTGCATATTTTTCATATTTATACGTTTTTGAGCATACTTTCTGAATTTTGCATATTTGGTTATAGTTAGCAATAATTTGTAACGTATTTGTAACTTTTTGAGATTTTTTTGTAAAAATTTACAATTTTATTAAATTTATTAATAAAATTTTTGTGTGCGACAGATATATACTTTCACTTTCTGCCGCTGGAGTGTAGTGCGCATATCAAAATAAGCAGCGAAAAGGGGAAGTCCCTGTTAAAATCTTTGACTACATAAACATGAACTGCCAGCAACTCACACTTTTCCCATAGAAGCAATGTATAAGGAATCAGCCAACATATAATCCATTTCAAGAGTCAAACTTCCGAGTGGTCGGTGAATAATAGTCTGGTGGGGTTAGAGGAAATCTCATTTTTATGTTGGCTTGCAACGTTGATTTGGCGTTGGCAGTCCATGTTTATATGTATAGTCAAACGTTAAAATGAATGACGTCTTTGAATAAAAATTAGAGAAATATACTCATACAAAATAATAAATTTTTTTACATTATTTAGAATACTTCTACGTATTTTCAAAAAAATTAGAGCATATTTTGTGCATATATTGTAACTTTGAGTGCATATAGTCAACCAAATTTATGCATATATTTGCGCATATTTTCGTACATTTGAGTGCATATAATTATCAGCTTTAATTATCATTATTATAACTTTAGCCTGAGGAAACCCATAGGTGGGCAAAGGTCTCCCCATCCTCATTCGTTCTGTCTTCCTTTCAGCTTTATCCTGTTCCTGCCATCTCATGCATCTTGTCTGCCCATCTGTTTCTTTTTAGTCTTGTAAACAGTTGGAAATAGCGCAAAAAACACTGTATTTAAAATTAGTTTTTCAGTATTTTAAATAGCTTGACAGTGACGAAATTAGTGAGTGTGTAAGGAAAACCCATTCACACTGTAAAGTACTTTTTTTTTAATAATAATTTTCAAGGTCAACTTTCTAGGGGAAAAGTTGCATTCCTGCAGAGTCCCTAGTTTTAATAATGTTGGTACATAGAGATTTTTAGTTCTTTTTTTCCACTAAAAAAATTAT
This sequence comes from Agriotes lineatus, assembly GCA_940337035.1. Taxonomy (NCBI): domain Eukaryota; kingdom Metazoa; phylum Arthropoda; class Insecta; order Coleoptera; family Elateridae; genus Agriotes; species Agriotes lineatus. The sequence goes on from CALNHX010001304.1 coordinate 173,596, forward strand.
TTGTCATTTTGACAGATGTCGTAGTAGTGGGTAAAACGAACAGCATAGTAAAATATTACAAATTTATTAATTATTAAACTTACAATATTTGAAAATACACATAATGAACGTTTGCAAAATTAAAGAGATTTGTCAAGAGTTCAAATTAAGAAACTGACATTCAAAATTGACACATAACCACAATTTTGAACAAGTTCTACCAACACGAGGTATAAAAAATTCCTAGCATTTTAATCACATATCTACCAACATTGTAACACTTTGACAGTTATTATAGAAAAAAAAACTTACTTTATATCTGCCTAATAATCATAGAACTTACAAAGAACCCACTAATAGACTAGATAACGGGTGGGCCAGAAACTACTCCAGCACGGCGGTAAAATTTAACTACGTCGTTACTATAGTCTGTTCATCTGACATCTGCGCTGTCAGATTGACATTCTGTTGGTGGTAAAAAAATTCCTGTTGCTCTGAAGTTTATTAACTTGGCTACACTGCACTTGTGATTTTTAAATTTTTTTCAAAAATGTTGCACACAAATGTCATATTTCATGTAGCATTACATGATAAAACTTAAAACGACTGAAATCGAGGGTAAATGTACAAAGGTTTTGTTAACTGCTCACGAACAACAAGCTGTTATAAAAAGCAGTGGTTTCCAAACAAATGATAGAACATTGTGCACTACGTACACACAAATCTTAAACTGCAGCTAACCTAAAATTATAGCTCCCAGACCAAGATTCACGTATATGTGTGTGTTTATATACGAGCGCACATATATTTAAAAAACTCCTATTCGCCCGTGTCAATTTCATTAAGCGTGGTTTTTTCCAGTTCTGATCCGTTGAAACGACAGGTTGAGAGCCGATGACTTGCAAAACCATTGCGCTTGCGCGAAGACTGAGGACGTTATATTGAAGTTTAACCAAAAAATCAGCATTTCACAATAAAAGATCTATACAACTAGGCTATGAATCACTTGGAGTGTACTGAATGTAAGACAACTTTATATAAAATTATCAAATCCATGGGATTTTGCTATAAAAAATGTGACAATTAAAAAATATTATGTAAAGCTCACATGTTCAAGTGGCGAGAATGAAATTTTTATGGAAGTATATTGAGTACATGCAGGCATCTAAAGAAATTGTATTTGTTTTCATTGATGAAACCTGGATATACCAAAACGGTTCCCAGATTCTAACTTGGACACATGATGATGACGAAAAAGCTCATCCAAAATGCATTAAAAGTGAAGGACGACGATTTACCGTGTTGCATGCAGGATGCAAATATGGTCATTTTTAGAAGGTTGTAGCTTGCTTTTGGATACAAAAATAGAACATCGTGATTATCATCATACAATGAATGAAGTATTTAAAAAATTGGTTCAAGAGCAACTTATTCCAGGTATAGATCAATTACAAAAAAAATGTATTGTGATAATGGACAACGCCTTCATACAGTAAAACTAGAGAAACCTCCAAATTCTAATTCTTCAAAGCAGTCTTACAAAGACTGGCTGATAAAACATAAAGGGCCTTTAATTAATGATACTACAACGACTTATGTTATTGATGAGTTATTAAAATTACATGAATATGAAGTCTTAAGAGTTCCTGCGTATCACTGTCAATATAATGCCATAGAACTGATATGGAGATTTGCTAAAAATGATTACAATAAGAATATCTTAAAAACAGAAACAGTATCAGATCTAAAATGATGTACGCGAACCAAAAGTGTGTGGGGGGCAGATTTATCAAAATTCACAGCTGAAATGTGGAATAACAGCGTTGTTCACTGTGAAAAATTAATTTTTCCGCCAATCGTACTGGAATTGACGCATTCATACAATTTTGTTGAGCAAAGTCAAACATTCCATTACATCAGCCGTTGCTATTCGAGTACTATTTCCTAATTTTTTTAATTACTAGTATCAATTGGCAGAAAAATAGTATGTGTATCTTGGACAAAAAGCAACATTCACAGACTCCCAATATTCACAGTTATCCGGGAATGTTAGGCTTTTCATCCTAGATACACAATGTACTAATTTCCGCCAATCGTACTAGAACTGACACATTATTGACAAAATTTTGTTGAGTAAAGTCAAACATTCCATTAATCAGCCGTTGCTAGGTAATTTACAATAAAACTGTACAGGAATAATTCAAATATGGCACCAGTTTATTAAAAGAGAGGAAGGCTGAGTAGAATAAATATTAAATTATCGTTTAAATTTGAACGCTGCTCGTACATAAGTTTAAAAACTAACTGATTTTTATCAATAATTCATTTTACTTTAAGTAGATATTTCTGATAATTAAATAAACCCTAATTTCGAAAATTACAGGGTGTTGAAAAACTTCGTCACAATAAATTATCCATCCATATTTTTTTAACCCCCTGTATAATCACTACCAATTTCTTTTTCTGAATAGTTACTTTAATTTAGAAGCTATTTTCTCTCTTAAAAAATTTTTGTTGGGTAAACGGTTTAGCCACAAAAAAATATTTTCTAAATTTCTGCAAGCCTGAATCAGTAATTGTAACGTAAAACTAGGCTTGTAGGGATTTACAAAATATTATTTTTGGCTAAACCGTTCACTCAACTAAAATTTTGTAAGAGAGGAAATAGCTTCTGAATTAAAGTAGCTATTCAGAAAAAAAATTGGTAGTGATTATACAGGGGGTTAAAAAAATATGGATGGATAATTTATTGTGACGAAGTTTTTCAACACCCTGTACTTTTCGAAATTAGGGTTTATTCTTCAAAAAGCTGTGGTTTACTGGTACAAACACATGGCCAAAAAATGAATAAAATCTATCAAAGATTTTTCGACTTATATATACTTTTAAAGCCCTCTAGTGGCTAAACTAAGCAACTTTGTATATAGGTAAGTTGAGTTAAATCGTCATATGTTTGCTCAAGGAATATGTGGTTAACGAATTGACCTCCTTTTCAGGGACACCCTGTATATAATTTGCCTCCATCAGAATTTCGATTTTCAAGTTTTGAACCGCAAAAACCGCAATATGCAAAATGTTTAGAGTTTCTGAAGTTTATAATAATTATGAAAAACTAAAACACATAATTTTTGCGAATTACAAATCAATTTAAAATTGGTTAATTAATTGAAATAACAATATTGTTTAATGATTATTGTCAATCTTACAGTAATTGTGCTCAATTGTAACGATGTCCTTTGGTGCAAAATGCCTTTCACGCATTTTAAATGATTTGTAACTATACATTGTCTTCACTAAGACAATTCAGTTTATCACTAGAAAATGGGGCTAAACTGCAGAATCCAGGGCAAATTCCCCGCCTTTTACTTGCTTCCCTTATAATTTTAGTTAAGGTTACTAGAGAAACATGGTTAATAATAATTAATATTAACAATAGCAGGGGAATATGCCCCGTTTCTGCAGTTTTCCCGAAAATGAATTTCAACCACAACTTGAAAGTTCAGGCTGAACTTTAGGAAATCTGTGTCTCCTACTTACTAAATCGGTGCGGTTTGGAACATCACAACACTTCATTACGTATCGACTAATTATTAAAAAAATTCGCAACTTCTGGCTAACAAGGCTGCTGTCAGTTTGAAACATCAGTTTACTATTTATATTATATAGATTAATGCGAGACTGATGTCTCTATGTGGTCCACCACATTTGTGTAATTTTTGTGATTCTGAGGCCAACATACTTTGGCGCCATCTGTTGGGTTTTTGATAAATTATCTGTGATGTTGGCACGACCTCCTGCATTAATATTAATCCAGAAAGCTGTGGACGTATGCTTTTAAAATTAAAAAAAGACAAACTTGTAATACGTAAATATGCAACCAAGCGCAACGAACTGTAGCGCCTCTACAAGCTATAAAAAAACGCCTTGAATTAAAAATGCGGCAGGCTGCATAGAGACGTCAGTCTCGCATTAATCCAGGAGGCCGTGATATAGATAATGTGCACTTTTCAAAGAGCGGAGAGATGACTCTAGCATCTCCTAACAGGTGAGCCAATCTACAACAATTATTTGACACGTGTATTCAGAAAATCTCTCTATTAGTGGGTTCTTTTTGACTTGGGGAAATCTGTGTCTCCTACTCACTAAATCGACACAATTTGGACCACAACACTTCCTCACATACAGAACAATTATTAGAGTTTTTCAAAACGCTGTTATAGTCTATCTTTTTTCAACATAACTCCGAGAAGGCTGTGACTTCTAATATTTTTTACAGTGTAATCACAAATCGGTAAACTTTTATAGATGTTTCAGCTAAATGGGAAGGTTTTGTTGTGGTTATGTCTATGCTGTAGATTTCGCTTCTCTTTTGACTCCTACCGAGGTCTGCTAAACGTCATCACTAGTCTAAAACGTTGTTTATATTTTGGCTGTAACTTTGTTTGCGTTTCATTGTTCTTGCTGACTTGTTTTTTGATTGGGTACCTAGGGCGTATGTAAGAGGCGTTAAATTTGAAGAGAAGCTTGTGTTGTGGAGTACCTACACCATTTGTATAATGTAAACTGCTTTATGATTTGACCTACTAGTTTCTAATTGTTTGAATTTATTGCCTGAAGACCATGCTATGCTGTTACAAGGTATTTATGGAGAATTTGCATCACCTAATCAGCAACGTAGATCTACCAATCATATGCAGACTCCACGGCGTATTTACAAAGCAAATGCGTTTTACTATATTCATCAGCACCAGAGATGGAACACAAGATGACTATTACCAAGGCGGTCTATATTGTTCCAGGCCATGACACTGGCTCTGTTATGTCAGATTGTGTGCTAGGCCATTCCAAGACACACTAAGTTTTGTTTGTTTGAAATATATTTGACATTAAAAACTATGTTGACAAGCCAATTCATATAAAGTACGTTTTTTTTCTATAATAACTGTCAAAGTGTTTCAATGTTGGTAGATATGTGAGTAAAACGCTAGGAAATTTTTATACCTCGTGTTGGTAGAACTTTTTCAAAATTATGGTTGTGTGTCAATTTTGAATGTCAAAGTTTCTTAATTTGAACTCTTGACAAATTTCATTTTTTTACTGGAATCAAACGTTCATTATGTTTATTTTCAAATATTGTAAGTTTAATAATTAATAAATTTGCAATATTTTACTATTACTGGGCTGTTCGTTTTACCCACTATTATGACATATCTGTCAAAATGACAAATAATTTTTTTAGTGGAAGAAAAGAACTAAATATCTATGTACCAACATTATTAAAACTAGGGACCTTGCAGGAATGCAACTTATCCCCTAGAAAGTTGACCTTGAAAATTATTATAGAAAAAAAAGGACTTTAAGTTACAAAAATGCCTTTGAAGTGTTGCGTACAAAGCTGCAGGTCAACTTACGCTTCATCAGTTGCTCCATATGTTAGCGTGTTTGAGTTTCCATCTAATAAAACGGTGACACAAAAATGGAGAGAAGTTTTGCATTTAGGAGGATTGGAAAGGCTAGTGTTGTGGTGAAAAGCACTTTAAAGGAGCAATAAGATGTAGAGATTTATTCCGACTGTAATATCACTAGCTCCCAGGCAAGTTATTTTGAAGAAATTACTATTTTAGATAAAGTCAAAATTAGTAGCAATGGAGAATTAGGTAGTACCTACCCAGTAGGAATTGTTTTTGAATCGAATATAACAGTGAAGTGCTACACTAAGATGTAAATAGCAGTGATTTTATAGATTTTTTTTCAACTGGCATGTGTCAGAATGATGTAGGTAAAGTACGTTTTTTTTCTATAATAACTGTCAAAGTGTTACAATGTTGGTAGACATGTGATTAAAACGCTAGGACATTTTTATACCTCGTGTTGGTAGAACTTTTTCAAAATTATGGTTGTGTCAATTTTGAATGTCAAAGTTTCTTAATTTGAACTCTTGACAAATTTCTTTTTTTAACATGGAATCATCATCATCATCATCATCAATAAAATCGGAAAAAAAGAAAACCAAGAAATACTTTAAATGCAAAAATGAAGCAAGCAATATTAAATTATGACATATCTGTCAAAATAACAAATCTGTCAAAATAACAATAATTTTTTTAGTGGAAAAAAAGAACTAAAAATTTATGTACCAACATTATCAAAACTAGGGACCCTGCAGGAATGCAACTTATTCCCTAGAAAGTTGACCTTGAAAATTATTATAGAAAAAAAGGCGTACTATAGTGCACTGACAAATTGTTCATTTAGTGACCAAAACTAGTAATTTTTTGTTAAAGGTTGACAAAGCCATGTTGCCAGATTGTGGTAGACCTTTCCAAAGGTCACTTTATAGGCCCAGTGTCATGGTCTGGAATAATATAGACCGCCCTGCTATTACATGACAGCATTATTTAACATTCGGAGCAAATGAGATGCACTTACTCCCAGTTCACCACTTCGTGAAGTACACTCAGTAAACCAAGTTATTGACCTATCTACGATACAGGCTAGCCCAAAACTTATTTTAGTTAGGACTTTTTCTTGGGGTGTAATTGATCAGCAGTTCTCGACGTTTAGCTGCTGATAACAGAAATTTTGTCACTGAGCAGCCAGCACTCAAGTGAAAGTTTTCGTTCGAAAAGCTGTAACCAACATCAAAACCGGGTTTTTGACAAAATTTCTACCTACACTTTTACAAAAATGTGTGGTCATAACCTGCTATGAATCATGTTGAAAAATGTGTACTTTTCAAAAAGCAGAGAGGCAAGGTTGGTAGAACTGAGTAGGTACACGAATTACTCAGTTCTACCAACCTTGCGAAGTGGCGACACTAGCGCCCCCTAACGGGCGGGCCAGTCTAACACTTATTTGACAAGTTCATTTAGAAAATTTCTCCATTGTTGAGTTTTTTGTGATAAAACATCTATTTTTTACCAGTCCTCAATAATATGCCTGTATAGTGTCGCACGCCCATGGATGGGACATTTGTCAATAAAGGTAATGGAATTTTTTTTCTGCCATTTTTGCATGAACATGTAAAGCAGATAATTACAGACACCTCTGTGTCATCAAAGGCCAAGATATTTCGATAACTATTCGTTTCGCATGTGTTATTTAGCTGTTACTATGTAATTTCATTCATATCGTTGATCTAACCATACTTTTGCATAAATTGTTATACTATTTTATGTGCAAGTGTTTCTAAAAATGTGTTACGCTATTTTAAAAGTAAAATCAGGCATAACAGTAATGTAAAATTACATTGCACAAGTACTGTAATGATATCAACTACGGTAATCTTGTAGTGTACTTCGCCCCCGATGAGCTACTGTTCCTAGAGTCAGTAATATAGAAGGAAGGCACGAAAGTACCTTACAACGTTGCCAGACCTTTACTGTTAGCTTTGACAGCATTTTGGCGCCAAATTATTTTTAGTTTGCTTTTAATCTTAAACGTGATCGTTAGTACAATGGCGGGTAGACGTGGTCCAACTATTATTGTAAATGTCGATGACATTTTGACCCAAAACCAAATTCGTGGTGAAAACGTATGCGGATGTTGCGCTTAGGGACAACTTGCAATGTATAGAATGGTTGGCGAAACGAGGTTTGATTCACAATTCCCATCGGTGTGAAGGCTGCCAGTTAGAAACGTCCTTTGTTCAACGAGCATCTGTTTGCGATGGATACACGTGGAAGTGTAGACAATGCTGCACAACGCCTGCACGAATTGCGAATATGGTTTAGTGTCAAAAATGTTACCTTCATTCACAAAACAGTTGGAGCTAGAACACCTCTAACAGACACTGCTCTTACTACCACGATAAAAATGCAAACTAAAAAGAATTAGGCCCCAAACTGCTGTTGAAGTAAACAAAGGTCTGGCAATGGTGTAAGGTATTTGACATGTAAGCGATCAGCTGTTCGTGCCTTCCTACTAGATTACTGACTCTAGGAACAGCAGTTCATCGGGGGCGACGTACAATACATAAAGGAATATAGGCACACTAAAACAAGACCTAAAGTTGCACCTAAAATCCCTAATAATAAGAAAAGGTGCATAGTTAAAAAATATTAGAATAGTAGTAATTTACTTATTCTACAGATATCGTGTGTTTAAAAAAAACTCATTCGCAGCATGCCATGATCAAATTGAAGTTTGCCATAACTTGATAGATACCCATTGAAGCAAATGAACTACCATAAGTCAGAGAGAACCAAATTACATCTTGATCTTGAACTATTTTCCTAAAAATATACATAACACTAAATAATAGTATCGTATGATACTAGTATATAAGTACGTCTTTAAAGCACGTGCGTGCGACGAGTTTAAAAGCACGTCATGCTAGTGGAGTGCTTTTAACGTTGCTAGTGCTTTAACAGTTCTTATACACATGTATCATACGCTATTTTTTCTACGATCGTAACAGAAATATAAAAACTAAGTTCGGTGACACTTTATCCATCACATTGTGTTAGATATTCTAGGTTATGTTGACAGTCAAACTTATGGCAAAGCATGTTTTAATTTAGTATTAAAACACGCCTCCAATGGCAAAGTGAGAATAAGACGTATTTTGGGCGCTAATATTACGAGTGCTACAAACGTCGCTTTTGCAACTAGAAACAGTGCAAAAATTTGTCATTTTGACATGATCAGAGAAAAAAACCATTTTTATTGACTGTTATGATTATGACACTCGTTGTGTACATGCTATCTTATTTTTTTTTTGCTTGATACAAGTAAACTTAATGCTGTGTAAACTTTTCTAGGACTATTCAATTTTTTTTAATTCTCCCTATGTTTCTTTTTCATGTGCAACTATTACGGGTAATTTCAATCTGTACAATTCAACAGAGGTTTACAGCCTACTTTAAATTTGGTGGAATTATTTTTACTAAACTGACCATATTAAGTTTCTCGTAATCTTGGGTTTAGAGGTCTTAATTACTATGTTATTTAAATAATTATAAATCTATTAACATTTTATGTTTCGAATAGAAATCCATTTTCAGAAATTTCAAGTTACTAATTAACAATGGCTGCATTGATAATATTAACACATTAAGAATTATAATAGACCAAGCTGAAGAATTCCAATCACCTCTGTGCCTGCTGTTTATCGATTTTGAAAGAGCATTTGATTCTGTAAACAGAGAATACATATGGGCAACTCTTCAGAAAAAAGGTATCCCAAATAAAATAATCAAACTCATAAAAGCTGCATACACTGACAGCCAATGTCGTGTGCTACATAAAGGGAAATTGACTAAAAGTTTCCCTTCAGAAACAGGTGTTCGCCAAGGCTGCATTTTGTCACCACTACTTTTCATTATTGTCATGAACGAAATCATTGAAAATACATGTAAAGACAAACGAAGAGGCATACAATGGAATTTAACAAACACATTGGAAAGCTTGGAGTATGCTGATGACGTGTGCTTATTGTCAAGTAGTTATGAAACAATGCAAAGAAAGTTAGTGGCCCTGGAACAAGAAGCAAGTAAAGCAGGATTAAAACTTAACCTGAAAAAAACCAAGTTGATGACTATTAATCTTAAAGATCAAGCTATAGTTTACAACAACCAAACTATCGAAAAAGTAAAGTGGTTTACCTACCTGGGAAGTGTTCTTTCAAGTGAAAGTGGTGCAATAAAGGACGTTGAACGTCGAATAGCAAAAGCTAGAAGCGCATTTCTTAGCATGAACAACATATGGGGAGCATCTAGGCTAAAGCAGAAAACAAAAATTCAGGTTTTCAACTCGACAATAAAAGCAGTTTTACTGTATGGATGCGAATCGTGGTGTGAAACAAGCGAAATAAAATCGAAACTACAAACTTTCATTAACAGATGCCTAAGACATACTAGGAATACGATGGCCAGACAAAATTACAAATCAGGAACTGTGGAAGCGAACGCAGCAAGAAAGTATAATTGTCGAGGTACGAAGACGTAAATATGGATGGATAGGCCACACACTAAGGAAGACCACGAGAGAACCCAGCAGAGCCGCTCTGGAATGGAACCCCCAGGGGAAAAGGAAACAAGGACGACCGAGGAAAACATGGAGGCGCACAGTAGAAGAAGAGACAAACATGACAATAGGACAAATGAGAAAGACCGCAATTAACAGGGGTCAGTGGAAGAATTTTGTCAACACCCTATGTCCCTCAAGGGAATAACGGGATTAAGTAAGTAAGTAAGTAATTAACAATGGAACAGAAATGAATTCATTCATGTTAATAAATTTATAATTATTTAAAAAAATGTAGTAATTTATGACCCAAGATGACAAAAATCTTTAAGAATTAGTTTTACATGAAATTTAGAGAAATTATTGAAATGTTGCCAGTTTTAATTTTCATATTTTGTATACTTTATTTTTTTTTAAATGTATTTCACCATACGAAGCAATAAAACTCAATAGTCTTCTCCACGCACATTTATTTAAATTGGCGACATGTTTCGAAACCAAACCAGTTTCATCTTCGGGCCATAATGATCATTGGTAGTAAAAGCAAATGTTAAATTTGTAGGTTAAGTTTAAATGTTGAAGACGAGGTAGGAATAAAATTTAAAAAACACCACATTTGAGAAAAAAAAAATTAACCAGCAAACTACGTTATAAAGATCGTTATACTGGCTAATACATTACAATATAAAAATTAAAATTAGAGCAAGTTAAAATTAGAGCAAGTTAAATAGTTGCTAACATTGAAGATGTTAGAACTAGGGATCGACCGATACGAGTTTTTTGGCCGATACCAAGGCAGTCTATATTGTTCCAGGCCATGACACTGGACCTATAAAGTGACCTTTGGAATGGCCTACCACAATCTGGCAACAAGGCTTTGCCAACCTTTAACAAAAAATTACTAGTTTTGGCACAGTCTATACAGGGTGATTCAAATTAAGTGCGCACCATTGCTATCTTTGTTATTATTGATTTTACAAAGTAGGTTAAATTAGGAAACTAGTAGTGTTTTTAGTGCAGATTAATATGCAATTAATAAAAAAACAATCGAATAACGAGTTTGCGACAAAATTAAAAACTTTTAGTTTTTTTTAATGGAACACCCTGACTAGATTTCAAAAACTTGAAATAAAAATTAATTTGTGATATAAAAGTCTTAATACACTATTGTCTTAAAATGAATATTAAAGAAGTTAGGGGAGATTTTAGTTTACCTATATCAACAATACACCATACTTAGGAAAAATTCATAGTAGGCTGCTACTAAAAACAAAAACAGTAACGTAAAAATCAGAACTGTCAAAATCAATTTGTCGTACGTTTGGTTGTCGAAAGTAATTAGTGTTGTTTATTTATTTCTTATTGTTTTGTTACTGTTTCTGATTATCAGGCTGCTGTAACAGTGTGCTATGGTGTTGACTCAGGCGTTATCCACGGATTGGATGGAAGAACAATTTTGAAAGCTACCAGGAGTGTACTTAAACGAGCAAGAAAATGCATTGAGCATGAGGGTGATATTTTTGAGTCTTATCCACGTTAATTGTTTCCTTTTGATTGGAATTAATGTTATAATAAAAACTTAAAACAAGCCTGCAATGAATTTTTACAGTAGAATAATATATGTATTTATCTATAAACTGAAACTTGTGATAACTTCTTTATTATTCATTTTAAGACAATAGTGTATTAAGACTTTTACAAGCAATCCAGTGAGACAAATGTCTCATTTAAAAAAACAAAAAAGACCGATTTTCAAATAGAACGCGTATTAAATAAAAACTGTACCCAGACCTGGAAGGTGTCAAAGTGGTTGCCTAACCGATCGACGTTTTAAGGCGCAGAGGGTCGCAGCTCCGTTTGGCTGCTGAAACATTTTTATTTAATACGCGTTCTATTTGAAAAACGGTCTTTTTTGTGATTTCTCGAAAACCGGAAGTGTCACGTGACTGAAATTCGGTTCCTGACCTGACATGACCATTCCAAACATATAACTTTAATAACTTTTTTCTCTATCTCTTACGGTTTGGCTGCTGAAACAGCGTCCCGGACGGACGGACAGACAAGTCTACAGCGTCCCGGACGGACGGACAGACAAGTCTATTAGATAAAGGATATCACAAATTAATGTTTAGTTCAAGTTTTTGAAAAATAAAGAGGGTGTTTCATTAAATTTTTGTTTTTTAATTTTTTCGCCGAGTTATTCGATTGTTTTTCTATTAATTGCATATTAATCAGCATCGAAAACACCATTAGTTTGCTAATTTAACCTACTTTGTAAAATCAATAATAACAAAGATAGCAACGGTGCGCACTTAATTTGAATCACCCTGTATAGTGTATACAGGGTATATAGACTGTGGTTTTGGTCACTAAATGAGCAATCTGTCAGTGCACTATCCCTGTCACTAATTTTTCCAATCTGCCAGTGTTCTAAATGCAAATTGTCTTTCCATTTTTGTGCCACCGTTCTTTTAGATGAAAACTTGCACACGCTAACATCGCTAACATATGGAGCAACTGATAAAGCGTAAGTTGACTTGCAGCTTGGTACGTATCACTTCAAAGACATTTCTGGAACTTCTTGTATTGTTTTATATTGAGAAATAAAGACCTTTATTATTATTATTATTATTATTATTATTATATGAACTGCCTTGTCAAAATAGTTTTTAATGTCAAATATATTTCAAACAAACAACACTTGGTGTGTATTGGAATGGCCTACCACACAATCTGGCAACAGAGCCAGTGTCATGGCCTGGAACAATATAGACCGCCTTGCCAGGCGAGGACTGGCCAGGGGCACTGGGCGCTACAGCGTCCCGGGCCCCCCGAGTTATGGCAGCCCCCAGGCCCACTTTTCAAATTACATTAAATGCTTTTTTTTCGCTTGCTATTTATCATCCTGATGGATTGCAAATAAAAGCCAAAATAATCTGAAAGGAGTAATGGTAGAAATAAGGCATCTCCAGTATGTATGTCTCTGAGTTAATATATGCAGACGATAGGGGGACCACCTTTTGGAAAAGCTAACTCGGGACATTTGACACCTATTTATTTATATTGACCATAGCTACTAACCAATAGAAAAAAATCTTAATACATTACATATATAAATGTTCAAATTAAGAGGGGCAAAGCTCAAGAAAGAAGACTAAATTATTGTGGTTTATTAGAAACCAAAATATCTAAGAAAAACAACATACATATATCAGTAATAGTTATTTACGTATAGAAGGCCGGAAGTGTAAGATTACGCCCGCAGCCAAAATTTGAGGCCCGACGGCGAAGGGCCTTTATTTGGCTAATGGTATAATCTACTTCCGGCCTGAGGTACGTACAACGTTTTACGCACAACTGCATGGAACAAACAGAATAAATACAGGTTTTTTTAATGCCAAAATTTGCTACCACAGTTACAATGCCGTTCCGTAAAATAATTTGCGGGCCGTAATAGTATATTATGATACGAGTTTTATAATAAGCATTTTGTAGCACGCACGGGTTTAGGGTACGACGAGCAAAGCAAGGAGTGCCCTAAAAAAGGAAGTGCGACAAAATGCCTTATAAACGAGGTATCATACAGTATTTTATCTACTTTGCCACTTTTTAAACAAAAAATAAAATTTCAAAATCTAGGAAATTTCTCGGCAGTTGGCATCATTTGTGCGGTGCAATAAAGGCGGCTACTGACAGTCCGCTATGTACACGGAGCGAAGTACCTATGGTTGCCAACGTTAAAAGAATTAATTAGGTACTCTGTTTTTAGCATTTTTATTATAGCATCGCTTTTTGTCTATTACGATACGCAAACGAGTATCGTAATAGCCTCAGTACGAACGCAAAGTAGATAAACTAACTTTACGGCCCGCAAATTACTTTACGGCCTGCCAGGTGAGTGAGATTGGAATGTTTGGAATCTTCCTTAATTAAATTGCTGCCTACTACCATATCCTCATATAAATCGTCACAATTTATATGAGTGAGCTTCAGAAATTGGTTCCAGGTCGGCATACAAAATTTCATTTTTTAACGAAACTCGTTTTATTACAAATAAATAATTTTCTTCTGTAAAATTAAACCATGAATTTATTTATATACTCTATTTAATATAAAATTTCTTAAAATCCGTCATTGGAGGCAGATCCTGAAACCCACAACTACATATTAAGTAGCGAAAAACTAAAGATAGGCTGGTCAAGAGGGCGAGTCTTTAACCATCTACATGTCCCTCAATGTTTTAAATGTTTGGTATTCAATCATGTTGCCAAAAACTGTACAAATGCCGTGACATGTTCTGCTTGCTCGGAAAATCATGGTTACAAAGATTGTAAATCTGATACTAAAAAGTGTGTAAATTGTATTAAGGCCAAATCGAATTTAAATTTGGACTTAGATATACATCATGAAGCAGTGGATAAAAACTGTCCTTGTTACCTTCGATGCATTAGGAGACTAAATAACACAATTGAATATCAACGTATATAGCAACTAAAAGAAACACCTCCACACAATTTCAGATTTTGCCATGCCAACATCAGGTCTCTTCTCAATTGTTTTGATGACTTCGTAAATTACATTAAGGATAGGAATTTTGACTTGATAGCTTTATCTGAAACGTGGTTGACTCCTGATTTCCCATCAACATTACTTGCTGTAGCCAATTATTCTATTGTTAGATGTGACCGCCCAACAAGGGGAGGTGGCCTATGTTTTTTTGTGAGAAACAATATCAATTTTAAAGCATATAAAACTGATTACATCGTAAATGGAGTTCTGGAGCAATTATGGATAAGAGATCAAGGTAAATAAAATCAATGTATTCGTTGGAGTATTATATAAACCTCCATCGACAAATGCATCCTGCTTTAGTGAACTTGAAACTGTACTATCTAATGTATATCCATCAGCAGATCATGTTATAATTATGGGTGATACAAATGTAGACTTCATAAAACCTAATTATCAAACAAATTTACTCAAATCTGTATTAAGTAGTTTTAACCTTACCCAAGTCATTGATCAGCCTACAGGAATTACAGATAACTCATCAACTTTAATTGATATTATATGCTTAAGTGATAAAATAAATATTATTCAGTCCAGTACACTTGACTTGTTACAAATTTCTGATCATCGAATGGTGTGGTGTGAAGTAGACTTCCAAGTGCAAAAACATATGCCGGAAACAATTACATATCGAGATTTTAAGCAATTTAATATTCATGAATTCAGTTATGATGCCAACTATATCGAATGGAATAGAATTGACGCTATGCCTGACATAAACGAAAAACTCACATTCTTTAATAATGCCATAACAACCCTATTTGATATTCATGCACCACATAAAACCACAGTGATTCGTCGTAAGGATCCAGAGTACATTACTGATACTGAGATAAAGCATACAACAAGTACCGTAAAACTAAAAAGGAATGTGACTTTCAATATTATAAAGATCTTCGAAATTATATAAATCTTGCAGTCAAAAATGAGAAAGTAGCATATTTCAATCATAAGTTTAATTTACACAAGCGAGATCCAAAGAGACTATGGAAATTATTTGCAGCAAACAATATCCATAATAAATCCACAAATGATATAGCGACTGAACTACAAGAAGCCAATTCTATTAACCATTTTTTTAGTCACTCTATTCAATATCCAGACATACAAGAAGGTATAGTCAATGCATTTCTTGGCAGCAGGAAGGAAGGAGTAGACACCGACTTATTTTTCCACCCCGTAACTCAGGATGAGGTTCAAATATTAGTTAATAAAATAAAAACAGATGCTACAGGTATTGATGGGATAAACCTTAAAATGTTGAAAATTGTCCTGCCTTTCTGTTTAGAAGCACTCACTTCTATTTTAAATTATTCCATATCAAATAGCATCGTACCTGATTTATGGAAAAAGTCATTTATTATAGTACCTGTTCCTAAAATTGCGAAGGCTATAAACTTTTCTGACTTAAGACCCATAAGTATACTTCCCACAGTTTCTAAATTGGCTGAAATGATTATCTATGAACAAGTTTCTGATCATGTGCAAAGATATAATATACTGCCCCAAGTGCAGTCCGGATTTCGCTCCA
The DNA here is from genome assembly GCA_940337035.1 of Agriotes lineatus. NCBI lineage: Eukaryota > Metazoa > Arthropoda > Insecta > Coleoptera > Elateridae > Agriotes > Agriotes lineatus. Next base: position 189,641 of record CALNHX010001304.1, read on the forward strand.
GCTACAGTACATCTACTGCTCTAATTAAAATTTGTAATGATATTTCCAGAAATATAGATAACTCAAAAGTTACCTTCTTAATGCTTTTAGATTATAGTAAGGCATTTGATATTATTAATAGGGAATTGTTGATTGCTAAATTGTCGTACTATGGATTTTGTACAAATGCATTAAACTGGATAACTAGCTATTTAGATAATCGATATCAAAAGTAAAAATAAATGGCAATTTATCAAATGAACCGTGGTGTGAGTATAATGATGTGCTCTTGCGCAACTTCTATCACTGGTTCGCAGTCCTAGTGACGTCACTCAGGGAGCATAACTGGTAACAGCTCGAACCGCGGACATCAGGCACGCGTTAGTTATTTGTTTAATACACATCACATTTTTACCAAAATATACTACAGTATTATTGCAGCTTGCAGCACAGCAATATAATACCATAGACATGATATCTATACATATATTATAATAGAATAAAAAATGAAACTAGCGTAGGTAAATAAGGGTTTTAATTGTAAAGGCATACATTTATTTGCTGTCTCTAATACAAACAGCTGCCTAATTCTATGTAATAAATTACGATTCTCCACATAATTTTAACTATTTTGTTTCGTGTTGGTAAACTTAGAAACTTTCTTATTGGATTTTCTTTTTCTGTTATTTTCGCTTAATTGTGTATTGAAGTCCCTTAAACGAATATATGTTCTTGTACGAACTAAACAAAGAATAACTTCAAAAGGAAAATCTGTTGAAACTTCAGGATGCAACTTTTGTTTTGTTTTTTCAGCAACTTGTGTAAAAATCGAACGTTCATCTGATAGGCCGCTGCCATGAAATTCTGCAAAAGCTTTATCCATTGCTTTTGTAATTAGCATCATATTCTCCGAAGGATACTTTAATTTTCCCCTTGAAATAAAGTGTATCCAATCAGGAAGATTATCACTGCAATCTTGAATACACTCTGCGTCTGTACCTAAAGTAGGATATTGATCACAAAATCTATATGCTACGTATCCAGCGACATACTTCATCCCTTCTAGACACAGAACATCTTCGATTATTTCGGATTCAAATGCGGTGGCTAAATTGTAGTCTTCATCATCATTCATCTGCAAATGCGAAGTATTGTGCTCTGGCTCAGAAAATGACGTATGTAGAAATTCATCAATATCGTCGTCATTTAGACAATATTTTTCTAATTGGATTGCAGAGTCTTTAATAAGAGGTTTCAGCACGGTTTATGTAAAACAAACTTCTTGTGGTTCAGTAGGCAGTTCTGTTTCTAAAGGAGTTACTAAACATCTTTCTTCTGAATGTTCTTCTGTATTCTTGTTCATTGTGAAAACTGCAGCGGAATGTTTTCCAAGAATGTACCATCGCAATCTGTATTTCATATCAAGAGGCGTGGGATGGTCATTAGTGGCTCCCATGCCGCGTATGTAGGAAAAGAAATTTTCAAGAACGTCTTGATTAAGACGGAATGTTAATATATATTCAACGTTATATCTACTACTTAGGTATTCATACAGTTGAATTAATGCTTGGTTAGACCGCAGCACTCCCTTCTGAAACTGAATTTGGGATTTATGATTCCCAACACGCATCGATGAAATTAAGTCGGACATATTTTTAAGAACTTGCAACTGTGTTTCTTTATTAACTCCAAATGCGTTACTTCCAGTATGAGTGCCAAACTTTGCTCTAGAGTTAAATAGATCAAACCACTCATTTACCACTTTAAGCAGCTTGCTTGTTTCTTCCCAATTACTGTCTTTCATGTATCCTTTTCTGCCACACCATTCGACAGCTTTTGACACACTATTCGAAAGGATTTGAGCAGCAGGACGAACCTTTTGTCTTTCGCTACCACGTACTTCTAGGTGATACCTTGTAAGTCGGTGTGCAATTTTAAACTCCGTAGAAGAAAGGGAGAGCAGAATATCAAAACAAGATTTATCAACAACGTTCCCTTTTATATGAAATCCATGGTCAAGTAAGTGATTTCGAAGAAGTTTAAGAAGATGCGGGACATCAGCAAAAGCGAAAATTTTTTGGCCATTATTACTTGGATGATCAAAATAACATTTATGTTCACCGATTCCTAATTTTGACCAGAAGCCCATGTTGGCAGATCCCATATCACTGGTAATAGCTACGACAATATAACCACATTCGGCAAGCTTCACCAGTATTTCAGTTATGATAGATTTTGTCATGGGTTGATCAAATTGGTAGTAAATAGGCTGTTTCCATTGCCCAAAGAGCCCTCTAACCATAACAGTTTGACAAGCACTATGTGATCCATATTTCTTCTCCAGTTTTCTGTCCAAGCATATGCTATTCGAAATATGTATTTCGTCAAATGTCAATACAGTTAGACGTTCTCGTTCAGTTAATAAATTTGCTTTATGTGCCATTAGTTTTAAAACGTCCATTAAAATCCCTGGTTCCAAATTTAAAGACAAAGCCCATTTTCGCAATGTTGACATCCCCGGAAGTGGATAACCAGTTGCTCGTAGATATCGATAAGCTTTCGGGCTTACACTCCTTAAGGAGATTGCTGCAGAAATATCTTCTGAAGACCAACGTATTTTTTTTAATAGTGGGTTTAACAGCATTTTAATCTGACCAGGAGTAAATATTTTCCCCAGCATCTCTTTTATTTTTTGAGTAAGAGAATTTGTAACCGTCTGAAATTCTTTATCCAGATATGCCTTTTCTTCTTCGAAGCGTTTACATTTTTTCTTAATTCGACATTTTCACTTTCAAGTGTAATTATTTTTTGTTTCAGAGATTCAATTGTATCAGATCGCTCAAGAATGCTACAAACGAAATAATAACATTACAATATACGGACGTGAAAGATAACTATCTTACTCATTTGACGCTACATTATCATTTCCATCACAATCCTGAATTACTGTTGATGGGGAATTTACTACAGAATTCAAAAGGCTTTTTACAATTTGTCGATTTGCACGTTTCTCAACTCTTTTTGAGCGATCAAAATGTACTTCCTTCATTTTTTCAGTAACAGGAGGCTTGGTTGGCAAATTTTCTGTAGGAATTGCATCCGCCTTTAAATTTCTAAAGTTTGCCGGAGAATAGTGTAATAATTTATACCTCATCGAGACGATAAAATTAGAGGCAGTAAAATTAACGGAGCAAATCCTGGCTAAAAGTATATAATACCCTATTAAATACAGCTAAAAATATAAAAAACGTGTACACCTACAATTTTTTATGTCAAATTTGTCTTCTCGTTTACATGCACTTATCCACCGTGTTTGTAGGTCGTCATTCTTAGGAAAACTATAATATTTAATGTCTGTACCTTTAGTTTTCCTGGTGTAATTATTACACCCCGCAACTGCACAAGCAGGCATTTTAGTTCACTAAAACTGCAAGAAAATTTATTTCACAACACCGTTTCCGATCACTACAAAGTACGAGAAGATGCAAAATCAGTTGTAACCGCGGTTGTAACGCAAACTGCACTGAAGCCCGCCAAAGCCCGCTTGTGCCTGCTCCCAACCTGACGTCATAATTCGATGCGCACTAGCCGACCAATTTGGGCTTCGTTTGTAGCACACCATTATACTCACACCACGAAATGAACATCTTGTAACACATGGAGTACCTCAAGGAAGCATATTGGGACCTCTTCTATTCACAATCTTCACATCTGATCTGCCTAGTCTCCTACCCCCAGATTGCAGCATCCACATGTATGCTGATGATACTCAGTTGTACACATCATGTGAAGTTAGTGCGGTAAATGCTAAGGTTTCCAATATTAACGATTATTTGAATATAGTTCTTCAGTGGTCCCTCAACAATGGTCTTCTTTTAAATCCAAGAAAAACTACTGCTTTGTGTCTAGGTTCGAAGTACTTTTGTGAAAAAGTTAAAGACAATTTATCTATTAATTTAAAATTGGGTGATAGTGCGATTGAGTTTAGTGCTACAGCAAAAAATTTAGGAGTAACCCTTGACCAACATCTATGTTTTGAAAATCATGTAAACTCTAAATTAGGTATATGCTATGCTAAACTTAAATCATTGTATAGATATAAGTTTCTTTTAACTAGTGATTTCAAATGGAATATAGTTAACACCCTCATTTTGAGTCAAATAGATTATTGTAGTTCAGTTTATTATGGTTATTTAAACGGCTATGTACAAAATAAATTACAAATTATGCAAAATTCGTGTCTTAGATTTGCATATACAGATATTAACTATAGAGATCACATTACCCCAGCATATAAGTTGCATAACATTCTAAAGATTTCTGACAGGTTTGAACTACAGTTTGCTACTCTACTATATAATATTTATAAATCAAATACTCCGTTGTACTTGTCAACTCTTTTAGTTGAACGTTCTGATGTGCACAACTTAGATCTCCGTTTTTCAAATAAACTTGAAATTCCTAAACACTCCACGACAAAATTCAAGGGATCCTTTGAGTATAAAAGTTGTATAATCTTTAACAAATACATCGAGTTGTATTGATCATGCTCGTCTAAAATAAGTTTCTCAAAGTCTGTTAAAAACATTTTATTAAGTGGGCAGTAAATTGATAATGCTTAATACCCAAGGTATAATTGGAAATCAGCTTGCTGAATTATACCTTTTGAATTTTGTAACAGGGGTAAAGTGTGAGATCTGTTGTATTATATATATATATATTGCTATGTTATGCTAGCTGATAAATTTATTTAAATTATCGTATTACTATTTTGCCCTTTATTTTTAACTTTCAATTCAAATCCGTATTTTACAATATTTTTAATGAAACTCTCTCAGGTGGTTCGCAATATCTAGTAACACAATGATTGATTTGTCAAATTCTCTTTGTTTAATTGCAAGTTGATTGACTTTCAAAAAAATTGACAACTAACGTCAAATTAATCAAAATTCAGAACGAATATCAAGGTTTTTACAATAAGATCTAATATGTAATTTCTTTCACCAATCTATTTTGTAAGTATGAAATTCAATTATATTTTTTATACCTTCTTACTGGTTATAGCTTTTTAAATGTTTCATTTAACCTTTTAAAAACACAAACCTGATTTAACACTTTGCTTGTTGATACTGCCAAAATCCTTCTAAGCTGGATCCTCACTCCGACTGCACTCAAACACCTGCTGAGTCCTTATCCAAACGGCATCACCTACGATGAATGTAAACTCCCAGTCTCACCTTATTGCCATCCACTTCAAAACTTCCACATCCTATACTGGATTCCTGTCGTTGTCCCCTGCTGCTGTTAACTTCAAGTCTCCTAGCTCCTTTACTGGATTACTGCGGCTCCGATCCCTCTCTGGTAAGTGTCAGCATAAATCTTGTTCCAAATATGAATTTGTCTCTTTTTCTAGATGGTCCTACTTCTTCAATGATACCCACAGGTTTCCCAAAAACAATTCGCTGCACGTACTAACCTCTTGTTTGTGTCTTGTATTCCATTTCCAATGTAGCATCAATAAATCCAATTCTCTTCATATAATGTAATCTTCTGTATTGATTATTAATTTATAATTCACTGCATTGGTTCAATCTCTTCACCGATTGTATTCCTTTATAAGTTCCAATTTATAATATTATACCTCCACCAAGTATATTTGTTTACAGCCTTTTTAAATGGTATTTGATCAAATAATTACATAAAGTAAGGCATAAATTCTGGTTTTTTTATTTTCCAAATTCGTTATATTCAAAATTACATGTCTGTTTTTTCTGAGTTGTTTCAGTAACTAATTAAAACAAATTACAAATTATTACTATTAGACACGATTCTTGTTGCCTCCTATCTACACTTTTTTATATAATCAAAACAGATATTTTATTTTAATTATCATAACAGATACATTTTAGTAGTAACCTTGGTATTTATTCCTATTCAGAATTTTCTTATTACATATTAAGTTTGAGTAATCAATCATTATGCTATTATTTGACTAACCAATAATAAGAAAGTTAATTTCATTATACTTTAACATGTATTTAGATCCATTAATTTGCTTATATCTGACTTCCAAATTTATTTGACTAAACTGTTTCTTTAGTATTCATATTTAAATTATCAAAGAATATAGTGTATCATAACAATATATATATATATATATATATATATTTCTTTTTTATGATTATGATTAATGTATTGTTACTTGTAAGCACCTACTCTGTAATCCTTTGTTACTAAATTCAATAAACTTATTTATTATTATTATTATTATTATTATAATTCGTGTAGCTTGAGAATTTTCTTAAACCTTACAACACCCTAGCAGTTGCACCGTAAAATTCATCTTTCAGGCGACTTTCTAAACTATTTCTTATATTTAGCATTACAGTGAAATCTCCCATAAGCGGATACGCACGGTGCCAAAGTTTTTGTCCGGTTATTAGAGGCGTCCGCTTAAGGGAAAAATCCATTTTTATGTTTAAAAAAGTTATGCAAAGGTATACGCGCTAACAATACAGATAGGAATAATAAAATAATTGAAACAAAGTTATGTAATAGTTGTTAAAAAATCTAAAATACTCGTTTGACGTAAGGGTTTTTTCTGACTGCTTATTATACTTTCCACATGTATTTCTAAATATTTTGACAGTTGAATACTTTTAAGTCATTACTTTCTTTAGCAAAGCATTTAAAATTGTTCACTGTTGATGCTTCCGTGTAGGTCTTGATTACATTCTCACAAATTTCTAAGTTGCCATCTTTTTCTAATTCTGCCAACTGCACATCAACGGCAGCTGTTTCACCTGAAATTTCGGTTACATCATCTTCCACGATTATTTCGTTGTCAATGTTTATAAATTCGTCAGGGTGGACGTCTTCGATTTCTGGGATATTTCTATACAGTTCAGCCACTACTGATAAGGATAAATCGTCCTCTGGTTCGAATTGATTACAGCGGCGTAACTTGATACCCGCAGACTCCGCGGCCCGGAGGGGGGGGGGGCTGAGCCTAGTTTTCTTATTCTTTCCTTCCATAAAAGCAAACAGGAAAAATTCTTCCTATTTTTATTTTTATTATAATGGGATGCCCATGCAAGAGGCAAAGTAGTTTTGAATTGCAGGCTTCTAAAATCATGCGACATGGATTGTTTTGTAATAATAGCGCGCATATCGTGTCGAATGAAAGTGTCGAATTTCCTGCACTCATAACGCTGATTTGAGTTGACAATACCGCCCGTATTGCAAAAGAATTCTATAATTTAACAACATGATCATTAAATGCTGGATTTATGGATTGTTTTGACGCCTTACGACATAAGCTGGACCTGCATCTTGAAGTGTCCGTACAAGAGAGATTCACAGTCTAAAAATTGTCGAAAAGTGGTGTCCGTGTCCGTTTAATAGAGAAAATTCTATTAGTGAAGTTAATGCAAGCAAGTTGGTTCCCAACAAAATGTCCGTGTAAGAGAGGTGCCCGCTTATTAGAGGTGTCCGGTAAGGGAGATTTCACTGTATATCGAATACTTTCGGTACTGTAAGAGAATCTGATTCCAGTATTTTTAGATTGTTACGGACAATATTTAATACTTGATGTAGAAAATGTAAATATATTTCCGCGGGCATCTTTACCGCCCAAGTTGTCTTTTACGAAATTCCAAACTAATTTTGGGCATTCTTTTTCACCAAGTGTATAAAAGTAAGAACTAAGAGCTGGCCAAGTTTTTAGAAGTCTATAGCGGGTAAAAGGGATAACCACTGAGTGGTCACATGCAGTAGTAACGGAACATATTCCATATCAAAAAAATCATATATTATCTCCTTAAGCGACTCTTTTCGCAGACACAGAAAAATGGTTGAATACTTTCAAAACAAATGCTTCTACAGCGACATATAGTAAATCGTCTGCCTTGTTAGCTATGTTATGTAAAGTATGTGTTGGACAATGCGCAGCTATGAGTTAGTTCAACATTTTCGGGAGACAGAGTTCTGTTTTCCAAAATTTACGGCTGCATTATCTACAGAATATGATGATATTCTATTACTTCGAAGATTATGATTCTTCAAAGAGCTAAAAATGTTGTCAACTATTGCTTTCGCTGATGAAGTGAAGTCGTAATTACATGAAATAAAGCGAGAAAATAAATTTAGCCTCTAAATCAGGAAATGTTATGTCCCGAGCGATACCAACTCGGGACCGGAACATTGGTCATCAAACACGGGACTGTCCCGGGTAAATCGGGACGGGTGGTCACCCTAGCAGACGACCTTGTAATACTAGCCAACAGTGAGGAAAATTTACAAAACAACCTAAGTGTATGGAAAAGAAATTTTGAAGAATTTAGCATGAGAATTAATGTAAATAAGACAGAGGTTGTGGTGGTCTCAGACATTGAAAATCAAGGGAATATTTATATAAATAACACCAAAGTAAAACAATCCGAAAATTTTAAATACCTGGGTACAATACTGAATGCTCAAAACAGCTTTGAACCTGAGATAACTAACAGAATAAGAAGTGCTAATAAGTTGTACTACGCTTTAAATAAGGTGTTCATAAGAAAGAAGGAAGTATCCGCCGCAACAAAGGTTAAGATCTTTAACAGTGTGTATGTACCAGTACTAATTTACGGGTGCGAAGCATGGGCATTGAACGAGGCACAAAAAAGCAAAATACAAGCTACTGAAATGAAGTTTCTCAGAGCAATATTGGGTATTACGAGAAGAGATCACAAACGAAACACGAAGATTAGAAAACAGCTGAAGACGGTGCCAGTGCAAGAAACTATGGAGAGGAGACAACTTACGTGGCTTAGTCATGTTACCCGAATGAACAACAGCAGAAAAGTTAAAGCAATTTGGAAGACAGGCACAGATAACAGAAGAAAACGTGGACGCCCTGCAAGAACTTGGAATTCGGAATTGGCTAAAGTTCTGAAGAGTAGAAACATGAAGTGGAGTGAAATGGAGTTAGCGGCACGCGATAGAAAACAATGGAGAAAATTCGTCTCCACACCTCTACACTAGAAATGGTAGAAGAGGAAGGATTATGTGATGTGCTTTTTTTTTGCAAAAATATGTCCGCTGTCTGAGCCTAAAACGAAAGTTATTGCATTCGAAGCAAGTTTCAAGTAGGTTGGCATATATTTATTTCAATTTGTGTTTGCATTCGGTGTTTGTATATACCGTGCATCCATGGAACTAGTCCGAGTACTTCTTCAAAGCCTCCGAGTCAAGCGTAGACACTTTCATGCTGTGTAATGTATTACATTTTTTCTGAAATCTCTCTTTATAACATCTAGCTCGCGCAAACTTCCGCAGCACGGATCTACATCGCTGCAAGGTTCCAGCCGTTGCCACGAGAGGGCGCCAAACGCAACACTCACTAGTCATATTTCAACGGCGTTCACTTAAAACCTCGCTCCAGCAAACCATCCAACTTCTTACAGTGACAGCGTGATATCTTTAAAAATAGGATTCTATCGCATCAAGGCACATGTTGAAGGTGACCGGTCACCTAGGAAATGTAAAGTAAAAATGACTAGTCTTGCAAAAATCTCAAAAGTGTCACTTTGCAAGATCAAACTTGGTCTTGACATGGCCCACTTTCTTAACGATTTCAGGAAAAGTTATTTTAGTAGGCATATTTAATTGACATATGACATAATTAAAATGAGTGTCAAGTATACTCAAATATTTGTTTCTATGTTCATCTCTTCCTTCTTCAAGCATTGAATTCTGTTTTTATTCATGCTATCTTATTGCTGTTATATACAGGTTGCCTAAAATTCTATGGAGTTGGAAAAGGTTCAAATACTAACGGGTGTTCATAAACAGTCGTCATCCCAGTAGGTTTTGACTTCAAAAACGTATGTCAATTAAAATTGAGAAAAAATGCGCTATGACAGTACTCAATGACGTTTAATTGTGTTGCACGAATTAATCAAAGATATAACATTTTGTTTTTCAAAGCAACTGGGATGACGACTGTTTATGAACACCCGTTATTTGCCATAAGAGTAACCGAAATAGAAAATGCAATAATTACTTTGGTAGCTATGCAACAAGTAGGTGCAATAGCTATTTGTTGCCTAGCTACCAAAGTAATTATTTTTCTATTTCGGTTACTCTTTGCACCTTTTCCAACTCATGGAATTGCCATGTTTCGTACAATTTTAGGCAACCTGTATAATTATGGCCCCATCGGTATTTTGGACAGGAACTGTTCTCAGTCTAGCTATTTTTTTATTCTACATTTTTATAAAGGTATTCATAGCGTATAGTTTGTTTTGGCTTAGAAAGTTTAGTAATATGCTTCCTCTGTCGTTCCTAGTTCCTATACCATGATTTCCTATAGCTTCCTCTTGATTTGTTTCTTTTTGGCCAAGCTTCGCATTGAAGTCTCCCATCAGAAACGTATATCTAGATGGTGCTTCTGTAATTGCCTTAGTTATGTCTTTGTAGAATTTTTCTACTGTGTCATCATCATAGCTTTGTGTTGGGGCATATACTTGTATAATTTTTATTTTAACCTTGGGGGCCAGTTGCATTGTGATATATACCACCCTTTCTGATATGCTTTTGATATCTCGCACTAGTGCTTTCCACTTGAGTTTATTAAAAAACCTACTCCACCATGACTATTATCCTCATTTCCTTTGTAATAAAGAACGTGTCCAGATTTTAGTGTTAGACATTCTTCGCCTCTTCTTCTTATCTCACACAAACCTAGTACGTCCCATTTGATCTTATCAAGTTCCAGTTGCAGCTCCTTTACTCTATCTTCAGTTAACAGGGATCTAAACCGAACCGGAAGTGGACATGGGAAAGTCCGGACGGGATTACTAAAAACGAAATAGACTTTATCATAGTGGAAAATAAAAGACTAATAAAAGACGTGTCAGTATTTAACAATTTTGCAACCGGAAGCGATCACCGCTTAGTTAGAGCTAAAGTAAAAATAAATGTTAAAGTAGAAAGATCAACAATTGAAAAATCAGTATTAGAAATACATTTATTAAATAGTATACATATAAACGCTCAAAAACTTTAAAACTAACATAAATATAATAACTGAAACATTAAAAGCATACAGAGTGAGTTTATTAGAATGTTTAGCATGGGGATCTCGGAAAGTATTGGCGATAGAGAGACGGTTAAATGGGAAAAGCATTGCAGTTTTACGAGCTCAATTTAATGAGCTTTTTTTTTTTTTTGGAAAAAATGCAAGGCTAACTAGATATTTTGCAAAAATGATTTTTTTCTAATTTCGTTCGGTGCCTATAGCTTTGTTATTATTGACTTTAGAAAAAATGTGTAAAAGAAAAAGTTGTAGACAATTATGTGCTTAAAAACACAGTCTAAGCAAATTTTTTATGTAAGCTATAATTTTTGAGTTATGACACAAACTTATTTTTTCTAATGGAAACCATAGTCGGCCATGACTTTATAAAAAAAGGCAATTTTTCAACGATTCTAACGACATACCACTTGATATAGTTATTTTTATAAATACATAAATTATGGCCATTTTTCTCTTTTCGAACTGTTCTTAAATTTGTAGTTCCGTCTGAACTTTTAACTTCACACTGACATAGTCTGCATTTTCCTCCAGAATCTGTCTTAATAAATACTTTCCAAAAGTTACAGGTTGAAGGTGGCATATTTGTTTAAAAAAACACAATTTCACTGAATAATAAAAGAAAACTGATAATAAAAACAGTACTGTTAATTAATTTACCGAACACCCACGGCGACCGCGATGGATTGACGAGTGACACAATTGTGGCAGTTGCCTTATAGGCACAATTTTTTATAATCTCGGGTATAAAATTTTTCTCGGGGATTTACCGAATTTCGCTGCGATATGCTAGTGAGAAGTTGCTGTTATAAATAGTTAAGCTGAATAATGAAGTTTTTTATTTGTGAGAATCTCAGTTTGTATATAAATAAATAAAATATAATAATCTTTCTTGAAGTGAGATACCAAAAAGTACTGAGTACTTGTCCCTGGTATTCACATAAGTAAAATAAAATAAACCTTAATAACTAAACAACTGAATTTATAATTAACCTTATGTAGAAATAATTTTAAATGTAAAAAGAAAAGAAAGACCCAATCCTACATCTAGAAAAAACTCTGCATCACAGGCGTTAGTTTGAATAGAGAATCAGCAATCTGCTTCTTTACTTTATTTGTCACTTTACTTGTGCACTTTAGTTTATTAGGTAACAAGTTGTACGTTTTTAACCCTATGTAAACAAAACACTGCTGGCCCTTTTTAGTTTTCATGCGAGGCGGTTTGATGTTATTGTTCTCTTTGGATATTTAATCATCACCATAAAATTTGTTGGGATACATGAGAGCTCCAGTTCACCAGAATTAGTCATTATTTTATAATTCATTAATTACAATTTTGCTGTACCAGTCGAAATCCGAAGCGGAATACGTACACAGATTAAACAGAAACATTTCCGCTCAGCAAAATCATTTTGTTTTGATTTTGGTTCTTGCGTTTGTAGAAGCTGAAAATGACTTATTGAAAGTTATCTACGTTCGACCATTTGAGATTTTAAGAACTGCTAGTTCAATAAAAGTAATATTTGTACATGGCTTAGGTTTTTTACCCTTAAGAAAAAGGGCATATGTTGGATCTTTTCCCTTTACTTTGGTTTTTCCAAATTTATAGTTTTAAAACTTTTTATATTAAAAATAAAAAATTTCATTATATAGTCAAAAGATGAATTATTTCTAGACAGGCGGCAAAAATCCAGAATCGGTCCTGCCGATCCGATACTGACCAAAAATAAATCGTATTGGATTGGATCGCTAACCGAAATACCGGTAGAAAATATCGAGTATCGGAAGACAAAGTACCGGTACTTCAAAATATCGGATCGTACCGCACATCCCTAAATTATACTGGTTAGATTAGCTTTATATTTCTAAATGAGGTTATAAATACCCGTTTAAATACCCATTTTGGGTATTTATCCGGGTAAATACCCCGGGTATTTACCCCTAAAAATTAACACCTGGATAATTTACATCATTAGGTGCAGGTTTGAAACGGCAGGTCGAGTGCGGGTATAAAAATGTGAAAATTGCGGTTTGCGGGTCGGGTGCAGGTTTAAAATTTTAGAAATTGCGGTTGGCGGGTCGGGTGCGGGTCTTATATATTGGACC